>JAHWFO010006205.1:387321-409252 GCA_023313115.1 Rhysida immarginata
AATATGAAGATGATAATACATTTTATAAATATAATTTTATTTTTTAATTTTATACATTTAAACCTTAAAAATATTTTCCAATTCACATAACTCATATGTATTTAAAGAAATATGACACCCCTACATTGTCCGAGAGAAAGCGTCAAGATCGAGAGAAAGCGTTGCCAGAAACATCAAAGGTTCCAACGCTACTGTCACTTCTTTCAAACAGAAGATAATAAATTAACTGAAGAAATTTCTTCAAACATATCACAATAACAAATAGATAAAGGGAAGGAAAAATTCCGCGATCTGGACTCGAACCAGGGACTGTCGCTGGCACTGCTATTACCAACTGAGATATCGCGGATTTGAATCGCCATGCTGTTACTTGCGAGTCGGGACCTGCTCTGCCGATAGAGCTGCTTGGTGACTTCATGGAAGTCCAATTAGATATCTTGTTCATGGCGGTTCATATCCGCGGTAGCTCAATTAGTAAGAGCAGTGCCAGCAATAAGCATGGTCCCTGTTTCGAGTCCAGGTCGCGGAATTTTTCCTTCCCTTTTCTACATGTATTTGTTATTTACTTCTTTGGTTGATATTGAATAAACGCAGGTGTCTGCTCAAGCAAGGCTGCCTATAATGAAGAATCATTAAATAGTGAGTCCTTAATATTGCTTCTAGCAATGAAATTGGTAGAGACTTTACAATACAATAACGAGAGAACAGAGTTTCCGACTAGTTTCGCCATTTATTCCCGGCTTTATCAAGGATACACACTAGAGGCTTCACGCCGTTTTATACAGAAATACAGGTATTGGACATTGAAACTGAAACACCTTCGCAAATAGCACTGGTTACCCCCAGGGCTGAATAGAACCTTCTGCTAGGTAATTAATCGTATGCATATCAATGAATCACGTGTCAGAGGTCTTGGTAGTCACTCCAGTAGAAAAGTTCGATAGTAAGCTTCAAATTGTCTGTGCAGAGCGCTATAATGGGAGACATATCCGACTTCAAAAGAGGGCAGATTGTTGGGGCGCGTCTAGCAGGTGCATCTGTGTCCAAAACTGCCACACTTTGTGATGTCTCACGTGCTACAGTATCCAGGGTGATGTGTGCATATGAACAGGAAGGACGAACCACGTCCAGGAGGAGCAACTGCAGGGGAAAACGGAAGTTGTCGGAAAGAGACGTCAGGACATTGACCAGGATTGTTGCACGAAAGCGGAAAACCACCGCAGCAGAAATCACCGCAGAAATGAATACACACCTCCACGAACCTGTGTGCACGAAGACAATCCGTCGTTACCTGCATAAATCCAACATCCATGGCAGGGTTGCTATACCGAAGCCTTTCATCAGTAGTACAAATGCCTCCAAGCGGGTTCAATGGTACCGGACGCATAAAACCTGGACGTTGGATGACCTCAAACGCGTCATATTCTCGGATGAGTCCAGCTACACTGTCTTCCAAACAACAGGGAGGGTATTCGTCTGGAGGAGCCCCTCTGATGCCTACAACCCAGACTGCTTGGCACCCACAGTCAAACACGGAGGTGGATCAGTAATGGGTGGATCAGTAATGGTCTGGGGTGCAAACTGTGCAGGACCTCTACCGATCCTTCCCAAGACGTGTTGCTGCTGTGCTGGCTGCCCACGGTGCCCCAACACCTTATTAAATAAAGATTTTGGATTTCTACCAGGTGTTTCAGTTTCAATGTCCAATACCTGTATGGTACAATGGAAATAATGATTGGATAAAATACAAAGTATGGCATGACAAATTCAATGAGTAAAGGTAGAAGCTAAAATATACAGGGTAAGAGAATGGCTACAATAAAGGGATTGAAACTCTAACTGGATGAAAACAAAAATAATGAATGGAAACTAATATAGAAAAATAAAATTTAAAAACATAAATTAATTAAGAACAAGTGATGGTATAAAAACAAAAAGTAAATGAGAAACAAATTAATAAAAAATTACAGTAAATCTGATACAGAATTAAGAATAGGAAATATGTCGAAATCGGTTTGACAATTAAGGAGGAGATCTGGTGAGGAGTTCTTGGCTTTAAAAATTTCTATAGATTCCAGAATTGCAGTCTTGAGTGGGTCTTTACAATAACGGAGAATGGACATCACTTTTGCGTGTTTCTTTGGTACATGTCCAGTAATGGGGAGGTGGTTAGCATAATGGGATTTGTCATCTTTCTTTTGGTAAAAGGCCATATGCTCTTTAAAAGGACAGTGAAGTTGTGGGATGACAAACCAATATAAAACTTATCGCAAAATCGCAGTTTAAACGATTATTATTTCATTTAAACTGGGCAAATTGTGCCTCCTAACTGTATTCTGTACAGGCAAAGGTTAATAGATATAGAGGGTGCTTAATCTTATGTCAGGTAAGATATAGTCTTAATCTTGTAGGCTTTGGTAGAGGCCTGGTGCCTTCCCTTATGGGAGGGTCCTGAGCCGAGGCCCGAGCAGATCCCCTTCACTATGGCTCTGACTTATTTTTGGCAAAGGAAAGGTGCTCATTTTTACGAGAAGAATTTTAAATGGTAAAAGAAGTGATGAAGATATTTTAACTATATCAGTGTCCTATTATTTAGATTTACTACCGAAAAAGCGGGCAAATATAGTTAATTACGTATGTCGCCGCCATTTTCAGTACGGCAAACGGAGCACGTGAGCTGATTCAATGCTTCGAGCTGTTGCAAATCACACCCTGCAAACGAGAGTTCTGATGAGTCTCAACGTAGCTCAGAGAATTTAACAACAGTCAGTTTCGATTCAATCGCTGTTGATTTTAACAAAACGCCAATTGTATTTATCATTTGGGTTATTTCCACTAACAGATAATCTCTAACGAGATGAAGTTGCATTCTTCCTATTCGCCAGTAAACCAAAAACTCAAGACAAGAACTCATTGAGTAAGATCAAGGCGGTAATTAACTATAAAACACAGTCATCATCACCCTAATAAAAATACCGAAGCCAACAACCTAATTAAAATACCGTTATCAGCTCATCCCTTTCAAAGGGAGTTAGCACTTTTAGTTAATAAAAAATCATAAAAGAAAGTAACTGTAGTTCATCGGCGACTTTGCGCGTTTGTGCGGAACGCCCGAAATCCGTGACCATACTGCCCAAGACACTTATGGCAGAATGGAGAAAATTACCTGTCGAAACGTATGAAAAACTTGTGGACAGTATGTCCCAGAGAGTAGAAGCTGTGATAGCAGCAAAAGGTGGACCAACAAGATACTAATATATGTATATTTTTGAGTGTTTCTATTAAAGTGATGGTGTCCTATGACTTTTGACAATCAATAAGATTTGGGATATAATTAAAGAAATTTCAATTTGCATTTTCGTCTCCCGTTCCTTTCTCCCTGTTGACAATTGAAGATGTTTACTCTGCTAATTAAATAATTGTGACAATATGTCTGAAAATCCTTGTATTTTGAGGTATTAATGAAAGTTTACGTTATACCTCACTTCAGAAACTCATAACAAATGTTCAAAATGTCCTTCGCGTGCTTCTACACACCCATGCACTCTTCGGGTCATTGGCTGTCGCACCCGTTCAAATACTCCCAGACGGTGCCCATTACCAGTCGCGCGACCGTACACAAAAATCATATCTGCAGCTCACGAAATGGACACCCTGCCATGGTTAAACGAAATACCTTTCAATTAACTTACTACTACATAAGTGAAACGTTGAAGACAGAGAGAGCAACCACAAATGTACAAAAATGAAAAAATGTAATGGCAACACAGCGCCACCTGGTTGATTACAAACTTCCGTTGATGGATTGTATTTCAAAACATGCTTATGTCCTTAAGAAATCAACGCGTGAGACCGACATGCCTCAACTGACTGTTTGGTGCGTATTCCCGCAACGTTACACCTCAAGTCTTACAAAGAAGCATGGTACAAGTAGGGTGACCATACGTCCCGATTAATCGGGATTGTCCAGTTTTGAGGACACATAAAATTGCATTGTTTTACTTTTTTATTTCATCGAGTCTCGACCTTTAATAAAACCCGATGAAAAAAAAAATCGAGAGGGGGTTACTCAGGGGAGCGAGGCCTTGCACGACCGTCAAGTGTTTGTTATGCCTTCATCTGCTGACCCTGCTTAACTGAGAAATGCAATTTAAGCCGCAGTTGCAGAGGTGAAATTGACTTCAGGTTGGATGTCTGACTGTTTGATGGAAAAATTTGATGCGTTTTGCTCTAAAATGACACCTCAACCGATTCTGTACAGAGGGTTGAGTACGTTACAACTAAACGGTTTACATATGCAAATTCTCCAGCCACGTGGTTGACAGGGCTACGCGGTCGTGAGGAGTATAAAGGGGACATCGCTTCATCATTCTTAATCGTTGTACAAACTGAGTTCCTCGGGAAAAGCTCTGGAGAGTGTTGCAAGAGTACGCAGTGAATGGGCAATTACTGGTTGCTATCATCTTTCTGTATGTAAGCTCTGACACCCGAGATGTGTGTCCGGATTAATGGCATTAAGTCGAGACCGTTTACCGTGGGTGCTAGACTCTGACAATGGTGCATACTGTCGCCCCTCTTTTTCATTATCTTTAGGACTGGGTAGACAGGGTATCCGAGGTGAAGAACGTGTTAATGTGTGTGACTGCTTGGTGGAGAGGTTGCTCTTTGCTGACTATCTCCTCCTCCTTGCGTGTTCTTGCACTACCTTCAACGTGCACTAGATCTGTCTGCACCCAACTGTGCAGAGGTGTGGCTAAGACTGAGGTTGTGGTCCTTTCAAGACAGTCTGCTCAGTGAACTCTCCATGTTAGGAGACAGGTGGAGAAGTTTAAGTATCTCGGGATTGCATTACAAGTGATGGGCAACAGGACAGAGAATTGGATGTTCAGATCAGTACAGCAAGGTGTCAGATGCAAACTGTAGCGATCCGTGGAAAAAAAACGTGAGGTTGAAACAGAGTCAAGCTATGTGTTTTCAAATCTGTCCGTTTGGTCATAGATCTTGGGTAATGACCAAAACAGTGAGATCGCGGGTGCAAGCGAACGAAATAAGATTACTGAGAAGAATGGCAGGTGTTACCTTTCTTATCGTCTTTGGTGTTACCCTACTAGACAGATTGCACAGCAGCACAATACGGGAGTCTTAGGTGTCGAGCCGCTACATCTCTGCACTGAGAGGTCTCACGTGCCAGTTGCATTGGTATGGCCATGTGATACGGATCGTGCAAACAGGTGTTTCTAGTCCGTTGTTATTTTCAAAGCCAGTGGGTAAGAAACTAAGGGGTTAGCCTAGAACCAGGAGGCTAGATTACATAAAGAATCTGGGTTAGAGTCGTTTGGATATTACTATTAAGGACATGCGCCTGATGGCGGAAGATCGCGAGCGCTAGAGATCCTCCTTAGGGCTGCTGCCCCCACGACCCTAATGGATAAGGGGGTTTGAAAAGTAAGTAAGAGAACCCTGTTAATCCAAAATGACTTGACGTAGGTGTTGTTTATTAAGAACCTAACACTCCGAACATGTTTTCCATTCTCTTGCGTTTGAAACAAGAGTCTGAAATGAGATGAATAGCTAGCATTTTCCCCTGGGATTACACCGAATTTCATAAGATTTCGAGAACACTGAGCTATGCAGCATCGGGATACTTACAATTAAAATTAAATTACTTTTATGTTTACAATTTGTAATTTCAATTAAATATTTTATAAAGTGTAGGGGGAGGGGGATAAATAAAATAAAGTAAAGTTGAAATCGGTGCCTACATGGATTAAGGGGCTTAATCCAAGTTGGATTATCCAATATTATACCAGTGCCTACAATTATTATTCCTGCCAATACCAACTTCCTATTTCTGCCACCATGTGCGCTACCTACCAGACACATTTGGACATCTACAACGGAACGAACCAATCAGAGGACCGGGAAGGTAGTAGTTCGCTGTGTGCCCACTGGAACTTGAGGCTGGGCATGTAAACATTGATTTCCTATTTGATTTTCACCTTAGCAATAAATCTAAGAATTTACCAAGAATATAACGTAAAATAATTTATTCCATGCTGTAAATATTCTTGGATCTCAAATTTACTTGCATGTGCGTAAGTTCATTTATTCCAATGTGAAACCCCCTCCCCCCTTCCAATGTGGTGATATTTGTCAGATTGATACTTTGGATGTCAAACTTTTTCGTGTCCTTTATATTTAATTTAGGAAAAGCGCATCTTAGTGGGAATAAAACAAGTAAAAAGAGAAGGTGAAAATTCATGTATTGTAAGAATGGTTACCATTTATTCCATTTTGAGTTAACGTTTTCACTTTTGCCATCGACTAGCCTAACGCTGGCCGGTCCAATTCGACAATTTTGTTTAAAAAAAAAAAAAAAAAAGTATATATTGTACATCAAAAATCAAAAATACTTTTTAAAATTACATTTTTTGTATATTAAATGATTACTGAAAAATATTGTTAACCATGTTTGTATAAAACTATCTCTACTGTGAAATTTTAAAAAGAATTCACCACTAACTACAGGGTGACCACCAATAAAGGAAATCAGGGCAAAATTCAGGAATATATCAGAGAGTTTCATAAATCGTTTGGAAATATCAGGGATTTTCACAACCCCCAAAAATATTTTTTTAATATTGTTACAGAAATTAACGCATTCAGCATAGAGCTTTTTGTGAATGGGCTTCTCGGTTGTTGATATGCATGTGTGAATTAAAGGCATATCAAATAATTTGTGCAGCTGTTCCTGATCAGTTTCTTCTAGAAAAATTAGCTTTTTAAATCTCTATCATTAGTGAAATTCAATAATTTTTATTGGAGTTTCAAAGTGATACTCCTCATGTGCTTTTTATTTTGTTTTTGTCTTTGGCCTGGAAAACGTTATGAAACAATATATGGGAGATGATTTATTATGATTAAATGATCATCTATTTCACACAGAAAGCTGTATGAGGACCATTATTTGCTGCCTGTCGAAGCAGAGATTGGATATGGAACCGAAAGAGTATTGAGAGTTATCCACACACAAAATTACAGAAGCTGAGATTCCATAAAGACTATATCGCTGCTCTGCATACATTTACAAAGTCTTGGAATGCTCACTACTTCTTTTTAAACTCACAAAAGCAGTGATATGTTGAGTGCCACCATAGCTTAAATTTGCAATGTGTGCATGAAGAATTTGTTCACTATCCTTGTGGACAATAACTGGATTAGTAGAGAGCTTGCAGGCCAAGCAGATAGACATTTTAGAGAATTGCATGACAACACTTTGAAGGAAAAGCTGCTAGGATATTCTAGATTGAATGTGTATATTGACCATTTTTGGAGAGATATTATCAGGAAAACTCGTCGATCAGAATCTCTACTAATATTAATGACGGAGAGGCAAGCCGTTGAAAGAGGTTTTTCTGTAAATGCTGAATGCCTTGTGGTAAAAATGAAAAAAGATACTCTTATAGTTTATATTTTTGTGTTTTGGAGTGACAAATCCTATTAGGTAATGGTGTATAAGTATATCAGGGATTTTTTTTTTTTTTTCTGGAAATCATGGAATTTCAGGAAATTTTGTTTCGGGCTTTTTATGTTTGGATTTTTATAGTTTTATTAATTTAGAATAAAAACAGATAAAGAAATAAATCAGAGGATAAAATTGTTTATAGTAGTATCCTCCTCTCCCCTGCTTGCGCCGGTTGGGGGGGGGGGACTACAGTCACGTGATGAGCAATTAAATTCTTAAAACAGACTATGGTTACGAGAAAGGGTAAAAAAGAATAAGTACTATTCTGAGATCGGCCTCGGTGGCTCCGTGGTTGCATGATAGTCTCTGATGCCCAAGGATGCGGGTTTGATCCTGGCCGAGGACGACTAGGATTTTTCAGGCGGAAATCCTGAGATCACACACTTCCTTCGGAAGTAAAGCTGTTGGTCTTGTGTCGTCGTTTGCCGGCTGCACGTTAAAGAACTCTAGCGAGGCAAAATTTGCGGCCCCT
This sequence comes from Rhysida immarginata, assembly GCA_023313115.1. Classification (NCBI taxonomy): domain Eukaryota; kingdom Metazoa; phylum Arthropoda; class Chilopoda; order Scolopendromorpha; family Scolopendridae; genus Rhysida; species Rhysida immarginata. Next base: position 395,319 of record JAHWFO010006205.1, read on the forward strand.
ATAACGCCATCCTGATATGACCATAGTAGTTGAAAGGTATGTTAATACCAACCAAACCAAACCAAACTAGTCTGAGCATTTGCATGTTAAGTGTATAACAGCACAATAAGGAAGTCTTTAGGTATTGAGCTTGAGAGGTCTCAGTTGCATTTGTATGGCCATGTGGTACTGATAATGCAAACAGGTCTTCCTAAACAATTACTTTTTTCAAAGCTGGTGGTTAAGAGATCAATGGGTTGGTCTAGAACCTTTCCTCCTCTGATATAAACAGGTATCAACACATATTAGAAAGTGAAATTTCTTAGTACGTACATGTATGTATTTTTGTATGTACAGTGCTCCCTCTGCATAACGGCACTCTATAACATAACAGCAAATTTATAACTGCAACTCCATAAACTAAGTTTTATTTTCCAGAATATAGTTTAAGTTATTGTATTCTTGAAACTTGCTATTGGAAGGAAGCAATTCACTTTAACGATATAAAAACTGTTTTTTTTTTATAAAAAAAAAACAAAACAAAAAACCAGGTTATTTGGTTTAAACCATTTTTTTTTTCTTTTTATTGCTTATAGAATAACATTTTGAACTCTCTTTATTTGAACATACACTACATGATCAAAGGAGTTGGGACACCCCTGTGAACACCTGGGGTGTTTCTCCTGGACTGGACTGGGCCCGCTCATCAAGGTGGACGGAAACCTCAATGCTGACGGCTACAGGACCATTCTGGATAACTGAGCACTTCCAGTGCTGTGGGAACACTTCGGTGACGGGCCGTTCCTCTTCCAGCACGACAATGCGCCTTGCCACAAAGCAAGATCCATATCCGACTGGTTTGACGAGATGCGGGTTGAAGAACTGGATTGGCCCGCCCAGAGTCCTGATCTCAACCCCATCGACCATCTTTGGGACGAATTGGAACGACCTGTGAGATCCAGGATGGTTCGCCCTACATCTGTCTAGGAACTGACCACGACACTCCTCGAGGAATGGAGGTCAATACCTGTGGACACATACCATAAACTTTGTGGACAGTATGTCTCAGTGATAGCAGCTCGGGGTGGTCCTACACACTACTGATTGAATCTTTTTGCGGCTTTACGGTAGAGCAACAGGTGTCCCAACTCCTTTGATCATGTAGTGTACATTCTTTTCATTGTAAAACAATTTTCTGTATTATCCTAGTATTCCAAACAATTTAGTTATTAAGACCATATTCTTTTCTTAGTGTTTAATAGGGAATAAACTACAGTGCTAAAAAAATAATGTATTAGCATGGATTTTATTTTTTAATATTTTACATGAGGATAATTTCCTGTCTTCTGAACACTACAATTACCTTACCTTGGTGACTTTTACAAAGAATTTCGCTACAATATATTTAAATAATAAAGCTTGAACAGAGTAAAAACATTGTATTTTTAAAAATATCTAGCTATATTATGTTTTATTTAAAAAAAAAACCCATGGTGGTTAAAACCATCGTTTTAAACCATCTGGTTTAAACCATGCAACCCTGCTTTAACGGTTATCAAAAATCACTTTGACTTTTTTGAAAATACTCTGTATAATTCTTAAACATTGTTCTCGTCAGAAGTTTTTACCATCTGGATGGAATGAAGAAATTGCTGTGTATAAATAAAATGAATTTTTTGTTTTAAGTCACTGGGTGGCATGTCTATTCAGAAGGCCTAAGGACTGGTTTTTAAATGGTGAAATAAATTAAATAATTATTGATGCTTTTTTAAGAACGGGAATTTTAATTTTAGGTTGTTTCTTTTGTACCATTTATTTAAATTTACTTTAGTATATTAAGAAAACTTGGATTCTCTTTTGGCTTGTCTAAATTATTTTGTTAACATAGGAATTAACATAAGATGACGCGTCATGCCAAGAATTGTACTGCTGGAGCAGTTTACACTTATCATGAGAAGAGGAAAGACACAAAGGCATCAGGCTATGGAACCCAATCCATGCGATTGGGAAAAGATGCTGTGAAGGATTTTGATTGTTGTAGTTTGACTCTACAACCTTGCAGGGATCCGGTGATAACGTAAGTTTGAGACTTTATATCTTTTAAAGAGACATGGTGTATTACTAAATTCAGATTAGAACATACAGTTAATAAGTATAACTTACCAGATTAATAATGACACTGATAGGAAGTTAAAAAAGAAAAGAAAAGAAACTGAAATAATGCTTTTAAGAAATGGAAGATATTGCTGAGGATATGAGAAGGTTGGGAATTGTTATGTATTAGGAAACACCTGATTACATTGCATTTCCTAAGAGTTGTTAATCGCTTTGTGATTATATAATGATTCCCTTTACCTAAACATTTTAAATTACAGTTAATTTCCATTTGAAATATATATATAAAAGAGAGAGCGAAAAATGAATATACTTACTCAGACAAAACAATTAAGTCTGGATATTTCTGAAATGCAAAGTTTTGAATAACTAAATATTTTGACAAATAAACAATCAGTATTTAGCAAACAAGTCTGTTGCAAAAATATGGAGAATGTTTGACATGGATTCATCAATCCTAATGTTGAATTTGATTTTTCGATGCCTTCGAAACACTACATGCATTCAGTACAGAATAAAATTGTGGAACCAAGTGTGGGATTTACTATATGCACTGCTATTGTAATGCTTTCTTTTATAAATTCATATTAAGCAACTTCTTATTTCTTGTTTTTATATTTAAAAAATTGTTTACACTTCTGTTTTTGGTATTTAAAACTATAAAAATACATGTACCTTGAATATGGAAGTTATGGTTTATTTATTGCTGTCAGGATAAATAATGCATGTACAATAATAAGTGATCATTACCAAGGATATTTTTTTTCATATCTATTAATTAAATTTTATATACAGGGTCCCAATCACATTTTGAACCGACTCTGAACTTGCAGAGAATGTTTCTGCTACTACTGATGCCGAATCATTTTCGCTTTCTAATTTTTTCATTTTAAAGTTACAAACAAATTCAGTGCTCTTGTTTATATAGTCATTTGACTAAAATGAATTCTCTTTTGGTTGCAATCTTCTATCTACACTGACAATAACCATTTCCATTTCAATCATAAGATGACTTCTGTTTCTCGTAGTGGAGGCCCAGACAAGGTCTGTGCTTATATTGGCAGTATATCTAAAACATATCAAAAACAGTTGATTTATTTATAATATGCAACTTATCTTCTAAGCTGGTCACTCGACGTTTCGTCTAAGCTGTAGAGTTGATATCATCCTTGTTTCAAAGCGCTACAAAAATGCTACTTGGAGAGTGGCGACTCAGACTAAATGTAGCTAATTTTTGTTCCATATGTAGTGGGCTACACGTTGCGACTGCGATAATTCGAATTTGGAGAGCAATAATTGAAATTCTGGTATCAAATCATAAATCGCGATAAATCGAGAATCATGATAATCAAAACCCTGATAATCGAGTTATTCCTGTATACTATAAATTTGATATTTTATTTTTTTTTAATATTCTGTATTTATTTATTTATTTATTTATTTATTTTTTAGCACTAATGGAATTTTATTTGACAAAGAAGCAATTTTGGAATATGTGATAAAACAAAAGAAAAATATTGCCCGGCAAATGAAAGAATATGACAAGCATAAAAAAAAGACTCAGGTAAGTCCCATTCTAAAGCATTTTTTTTTCTGGGATATATGGGGAAAATTAATATCATGAAAATTTTTTTCTGAAATTCAATCACAGTAATTTCTGAAATTGTTTATTATTATTATTATTTTTTTTATTTATTTATTTTTTTTTTTACAAATATTTAGAAAACTTTTTATTAAGAAAATTTAATAGAGAATTTTTATATAAAATCTGAAATTTTGTAAATTAATGTTTTTATATAAATTTGTATTTTAGATGACAAAAATCAATGTAAGTTTCAACAAATAACAAGCTTAGGATCTGTGAAATTTATAATGTACAGGTGCTTTACAGGGTCCCAATAATGAAAAAATGGAATATTGTTTGAACGGAAAAATATTTTTAATTTCAAATTTTCAGGATTTACACATGAGAATAAAGGAAATTAAAAGACGAGTCCTCAAAATGTTTTCCAATTGAGAATAAAAATCGAGGTCTCTGCTCAAAGTTCTTGATAACCTGCTTGAATTGGTCTATTGAAATTGACTTATTACATTTATTATCGCTTTTTTCAGGTCTTCTTAAGTTGATCTTTGTAGACTTTATCTTCAGCATAAGTCGAGTGGCGATAAGTCAGGGCTATAAGTAGGCCAAACAAGTCCTTTGCCAAAGCACTCTGGAAAGCCTATTGAGATGACAAGATTGTCATAGTGATTTCTTAGCAAGTCCAAGATGTCGCCTGTTGAATGTGGAGATACTCCGTCCTACTGAAACCATGTGTCTTGGAGTCAGTGTTCTTATTAGGCATCATCTACTGAGCCTGTTCGTTCAAACTTGGCAGTTCTCTTAACATGGTTGATGTTGGCTTTGGCCTATTTTTAAAGGCACTAGACCATTTCCTGAGTGTTTCGGCAGGTTTCTGGTCACAAAGATAAAAAGTTTGATTAAGAAAACACGTTTTCAATTGAATATCGGTCCATTTTGGTGCAAAGTAAATTTTCAAAGAAAATAACAGGACTCTCTCAATAAGGTTCCTTTGGGGCCCTACACATTAGCACGACGTATGACAACATTAGCTCTGCCTTTTGACGAGTTATTAACTAACCGATTAGCGAGACCCATTAAAGCACCCTGTATTTTTTGCATTATATTATGCCAATTAATATTGTTTCTCTAGCCGCATGAATGGAATAAACTTGTTATAATGAAATTTGATGAAATACCATTAATGGGCCCAATTATGATGCCTATGCTACGATATAACCGTTGTACTCATAATCGGAAGAGCAGACATGATTTAAAGTGATTTGTGAATTTATTCTCCCAAATTACTTAGATATCGGCCCTTCTGGTTTAGATATCCACCATAATTATTATAACCTTAAAAGTTGGCAGGGATATAATTATTTTTTTTATTATTATTAAAAATGAACCAGAACTCCCCTTTACCTGCCCTAACAGGATACATTCACTTACCAGCAAAATAAAACCACATTATTGTTAATGTGTCATAGGGAAGAAAAAGCAAAATGCACTTTGAAGCATCCATATGCTGTAACCAAAAAATGTACACATACTAAAAGGCATTTGGGTACCCCTGTGAATAGATTAACGGACTCTGCTGCCGATTTTGTGACTTACATTAGCTGCAGTTATGCAAAATACCATTGTAAAGGAAATTGCGCATGGTGCAGAAATGTTGGAATTTGATAAGGGTGTAATTATGGGATGTCACCCTAGTGGACTATCTAACAGTGAAATTGCTTTAAAGTTAAATAGGCCAAAATCATCTATGGCATTTGTCCTGTGTAAGTGGAAGAACTCTGCAGGAATGCTGAATGTTCCAGGTGATGGAAAATTCTGGCCAACAGAGATCTCGGAATCCGAAGCGTGAAATGGTCAAAAAACAGATACAGCCGATTTGGCTATCAGATAAGAATTTCAGGCAGCAATAGCTGTATCCGTTTCCATTGGAAAATTGCAAACAAAGGCCTGTCACCTTGGATATTCAGTAGAACAGTCGTACATAAACACTGTATCACAAAGACCAATAAGTCTCAAAGGATGGTGTCTAGACAATCACAACTGGACATTGGAGCAGTGAAAATCAGTTCTGTGGAGTGATAAGTTAAGGTTCACACTGTGTCGATCTGATGGGCACGTTTGGGTGTGGTGGCAACATGGGGAACATTTTCTGCAAGAGGAAATAATGCCTACCAGGAAATTTGATGATGAACCACTGCTGGTTGTTCGTGGTGATATTCTGGACAGTGGAGTGCTACCAACACTGTTGTGTTATTACAGAATGGAGCCCTGTTACTTCCAAGATGACTTATGGCAAGTGTCATGTTGCTGCTGTTACCATGCAGTGGTATGAAAAGAACAGTGTTCAGTGCTTGAATTGACTTGCACAAAGCCCTGACCTCATTGAGTATCTTTGGGACAAGTTGGAACAGCAGATAAGGTCTTGGGAGCAGCGGTCAACTTCTATTATCCACCTATGTGAGATTTTGGAAGAGGAATGGCAGAAATTTTCAATGGATGTCCTCCACAATTTAGTTTTGAACATTCTTCAGAGGGTGGCATTACTCAGTTTGACAGTTCAAAAGTTCCAGATAAATATTTTGTGTAGGTGCTCAATTACTTTTTGGTACATACCGTAGTTTATTTAATCATTTAAGCATGAAAAAACCCAGAAGCTGTTGTTAAAGCATTTGTAAGAGTGTTTGATTCTCCCCAGAAGCTTTTGAAGGGGCATACCATCTAGTTGGTTTTGTTGACATTAATGAAAAAATGAAAATTTTTATAACATTATATTGTTTTGTTTTTAATTTTTGTCCACCCAACTGTTTCTTCACACACACACATACAATTTTTTTCTGGGGAGAACACTGAATGTTGTAATTTTATTTTTCTTCATTTTTGTTTATTATTGCAATGGTAATTTTATTTTTTCCCCTAGTTTGATTTTTTTTTTGACAACTATGGAACAATTTGTTAGTCTTTGATGATCCTTGTCATTCAATGTTGATTTGCTAATATTGTAGTATACCATCCATTTATTTGATATTAATCCAACAGACAGAAATGGCTGAATTGAGTGCAGCTGAAGAAAGGTCACGGATTGAGAAATTCATTGAGAAAGAAAAAAATATTACTAGTGAAATGCGTAACCCTTTCACATCAGGTATGAAATTAGAAAACATTGTACACTTTTATTTTTTTTATTTAAACTCTGACTAGAAAATGATTTTTCTATTTTGTTCCCACGATGTTTTAATGTAACATTGTATTTATGAATTATGAAGCCAGCAACTATTTCATAAAAATGATCATAAGTCCAATACATTTTATTTTTGATGTTTGCTGTATTGGTATACAGTACTCCCTCTATATAACGACACTCTACATAACGCCAAATTTATAATGGCAAGTCCGTATAACGAAGTTTTTTTCTGGAAAATATAAACTGCAGACTCATTCATGTTTGCAGTTTTTATTTTCTGGAAAAAAAACTGTTATATGAACTTGCCGTTATAAATTTGGTGTTATATAGAGTATCGTTATATAAAGGGAGCACCGTACTTAAGATCAACACTGTTGGAAGGATAATTTATACAGACTTTATAACTTATGCGTGACCACTTTCTCAGAGACACCATACTTTCTAATCTGGACAGGTCCTTATAAAAGGTGTCCCAGAACTCCATCGCCAAACTGTTTGCTCAGTAAAGAGAAATGGTTCTTTAGCTCATTGTCAGCTGCTTGCGAGCTGAAACGCTCACTGAAAGCTCAATGTTAATTGTAAAGCATACTTCTCACAATAGCACTAGATAAATATTTCTAGTCACTCTGTCAGCAGCTGTCGATACTTTAAGAGGAATACAGAAATATTTATCTAGTGCTATTGTGAGAAGTATGCTTTACAATTAACATTGAAAAGTTAGGGTAATTTTAGTTTAACAGATAAAGGTCACATTTCTTATAATTAAAGGACAACTCTATGCAAAAAATCGATTACAATTTTTTTTACAGAATATCATTCTTTGATATAAATATAACACATTCCCGTTGAAATTTTTAAATTTGGTCCATAATTTCAATATAAGAAACAGCTTTGAAATTGAAAAACGGCGCTTTTGAGTGATGTAGTTTGAGTCAAAGGAAGCCAACGAAAAAGACAGGCCCAGACGTGGAAAAGTCACCTGTCCATAGTAAGATAGGCCCTGACGCGAAAAAGTCACCTGACCAACAATCCAGCCTTCATTGTTTTCAACAAATGAAAAAATACTGATTGTTAAAATCCAAGATGGAAACAATGAAAATTACACCGTTTTTCGGTCTACATTGTTATTCGGATTACATTGTTATTCTACGTTTGACTCCAACTACGTCACAGCCTCACCCAATTCCCGCTCATTATTTCATTTTTTCACACATATAGAGTTCGAATTAAATTTTTTTAAATATGCCACGATGTTATTAATAGGTTAGACTTTCGATTTAAATAAAGTTGTATATGACCGTAGGGTTGTCCTTCAAGTAAATTATTAAATGTTGAAAAAGAAGCACTAGAATAGCAGTATTAAAAACTTTCCAAAATATTAATTAATATGAGCACTTGCAAATTATGCAGAGCTCACATGTCCAATTGAAATTTATTAAAAACAAGGCTTCCAAAAAATGAGCATGCCCCTTTTGCAAGAGCCCACCACTGTTTCATGTGAAACACATCATCATTGGTTCCGATCGAAGACCTGAAAGCCTTGTTATTTCATTAGGCTATGAACTGACTCTTGAAGCGCTTTTGCATACAGGGTGTCCCAATGCTACATGTCCAAAATGAAAAACTGAATAGAGGTCCTCAATACCTATGAGAATCACCCCCATGTATGTTATCCAAAATGTTACCATTATGGAGGTTTTAACGACTCTGTGATTTGTGTTAGTAACCCCTACCTTATTTTATTAAAATGTGTTTTCGGGAATATGTATGTCATTTTGAGGAATTTGGTTAGTGGAATTGTATTCTTTGGGCAATGTAGCATTAAACTACAGAAAATGGATCAATTGCATGCATAAAATTTTTTGGAAATCAAGTTAAAATAAGAAGATTCGAGTTTCATGAAGTTTCAGAAATCTTTGATGATGAATCTAAACAAAATAAATCAAGTTAGCAGCACTGATATTATTTTAAAAATTCTCTATTTAATCCACTGTCAGGGGAGGAAAAAAAACAAGAGTACATGCAATAGGTAAGAATAGGTAAGATTGATATTTCCTCTGAGAACGGCTAAATCATCTCAAAGATTTCCACAGGTGGATTATTGAGAACCACACATGTTATTTGCAAAAAATGTCATTACATTTTGTTCAAAGTGTCTGCCACCAATTTAACGGAATAAGGTAGGTGTTAACGCAGATAACTTACATAGTGATTCTCATAGGTATTGAGGTCCTCTACTCAGTTTTTCATTTTGGACATGTATCGTTGGGACCCCTGTATAGTGAAGCGAAAGATCCGTAAGGGAGCCAAAGAACTGGTTCACCACTCAAACCTTTTATTCATCCACTCCACTCTGCGGAGAATACCAACATCTACCTAGCATTCCTGATTCTAAAGAACTGCTCAAAAGAACTGGTTTGTTCGCGATTGACCCATCACTAGCCCAAGCTACTTGGGGAGGTAGAGAGGATATAGATGAACACTTTTTTTTTGATAAACTCGTAGTTGAAAATGATTCTGCAGGCTGCTACGGTTAAAGTTACTTTGGATCTTCTATACAAGGATTTATTTATTACGTTTTAGAACGTTTATTGCTCTTATGTTGTTCATCAATAGTCATTATAATTACTTGCTGTTTTTTCAAGATGTTTCAGAGACGATGTAATTATGACATTTTTTTTATTTTATTATTTATCTGCTATTATTTATTTATTTATTTATTTATTTATTTATTTATTTATTTATTTATTTATTCCAATGTAAGAAACATATAAATATATAATAAGATGAATTTCCCATGAGCACATAGTGCTCGTATATTCGGAAAAGCATCAAAAGAAAAGAAAATAAATTAGTATATACGATAACAACAATTAAAACTGATTAACATATAAAAACCATTAAATACTAATTGTTTTTGACAGTCATAATCCAATTTTTAAGTTTATATCTAGATTTTCGTCCATCAGTACATAATTTTCTGTTAATTTTGCTACTTTATTAAATTACTTATATTAGTGGTCCTTTTGAGGCAATAAACCTTTCCACATCTCCTTTCTGTATAGACTATAAAAGTTCATAAAGCACATGGTCAATTTTGGGGGGAGGGAGTCAGGACTTGACAACTTATGACCACAAAAGGGAGGGAGGGGGATCACGTAATAACCATAAGGTCAGAGTAATTTTAAAATGCATCAAAATTCTGCATTTTAATACCTTCATTAGGAGGGAGGGTAGCTAATTTCTCTGAACACTTAATTTTTAGGGTGGGAGAGTTCAAATATGACTATGGAGGGGGAGGAGGGGTGAAAAAAGTGACTGTGGTTTATGAATGGTCCTTACTTTGATAATGTATTGTAATTAGCTATTCAGTAATAAATAAACAAAAAGTATGCAATACATAATATGATTAAAGGAGGATGCAGTAAGATTGTATTTGGCCAAAAACTCACATAATTTTATGTGCAAGATAGGTTCTTAAAATTTGACTATAATCATAAGCCTGCAGTTTCCATAAAATGGCACCATTATCTGTTCTGCTCTAAGTATGTTTTTATTGATTTATTCTTTTCTTAGGTGATAAGTCCAAGCCTTCTGTTTCAAATATGTCTGAAGGTCACAATAAAAATTTACCAAGCTTTTGGATTCCATCCTTGACCCCTGAAGCAAAGCCTGTTCAGCTTAAAAAACCTGTGAGTAAATGATAAGTGGTGAACTTATAACATTTTACACAATAAAGTAATAATGAAATGCTCTGTTGGACAATTTTGGGTCGTGGAATTTATTTCTTTCATTTTTCTTTGTTAAAAATTATACAAATGTATGAAAAAGTTACATAAACTTCGACAATGCAAAACAGTAATGCAAAACTTTGACAAAAAATGCAGTAATGCAAAACAATGGTTGTACAAAAAATGTTTTAAAAAATGTTCAACCTTTGTTTTCGTTTGAACCTAACCTAACCAAACCTAAGAAAAATAGATTTACCCATTTTCAAAATAAACAGTCCACTTATTGATTTTATTTTAAATTTCTTATTCAGTGATCACATTATTGTTTCTTAAAAACCTATGGAGGTAAAGGGCAGCCCAAAACATGCTTACCAAGACGAAAGTTGTTGTACCAGGACAAGTGAGAATGAATAGTTCAAACAATGCAAATGAAACTGCATTTATAAAACAATATGTTCAATGTATTTCTCATCAATCTTAATGATTTTGTGCAATCTGATTGCAAAATTAGCCATCATCTTTGTGTGAACATGTATTGGAATGGCCAAAATTTCATGCTTAATACATGTTTGGAGCTTGCCCAAGGTCTTAGGGTTCGACTTGTATGCCTTGTCCATCATGTGACCCCAATAAGTCATAATTTAGGGCTTATTATTGGTAGAAATGCCATTAACAATGCCTTTTTATGATGATGTAACAATGTATGAATTTTCAGTGCACAGGCTTTCTTTTTAGGAGGTGTTGGGTCTAATGGATAAGGTAAATCCAGGGGTCAGTTGATGCTACATCCGTTGTGCTTGGGAGAATCCAGCGCATTGAACAAACATGTTAAATAAAATTCCTTGATGCCACGAACATACTGCACGATTTTCAAACATTTACTATTGCTAGCTGAGAATTTCAAAACAATTCACAATTTTATTAGTGCTAGCTGACATTTGATCTTGGTAGGTAGGTTTTGGCCACCTTGTATGAACAAAACTATTTATCAGAGCTGTTGCTGTACAATTGCAATTTATTTTTCATGTTGAAACTTCTCGGTTTCATTTTGATTTGCTTGTTTAACAAATTCAGTAAAAATTTTGTATATTAAAAAAATTTCCTATCAACTTGTTATACCACAATGATGATAAAATTAACCTCTTCACGACCAGGTTAAATTTTGAAGGATACTCCCAGGACCAGATTCTATGTACAGGGTGATTATAATTAAAGTTACGATTTCAAAAATTGATAATTTGAAAGCTACTCGTCAGAATGACCTGATATTTTAGCAGAACAACCGCGAGGCAATGGAATTTTGTTTGGCGAAGGGAAAAAATAGTTCCAAAATCTGCTGGTAGGGGAAAAACCAAAAATGGATTCGTGAAACACAGGAATGTTGTTAGCCAAAAGGAAACAATAGAGTTCAGGGGTTTACGAAAAATTTATTAGCGAAGACAAGAATACGTGTTTACAGCGACAACTGTGATAATGCCAAAATAACAGATCTTCATGGAACAAATATCTTACTGATGATTAAGGCAGAAGTTGTTCGATATGCCCTCCGCCTTGTTCCGCTACTAATTGGAAGCGCAAAATGGCATGCTCCACAACAGATCGGAGGGTATCTGTACTGAAGCAAAGGATGTGGTGTGTGATGCTTGCCTTCAAGTCTGCTAGATTCTCAATCCGCCCGCTGTAAACATTCTTCAGTCATGAAGCATTCAAGCAAAGAGCTGGTGCTCTGCATTTTTATGACAGTTATGTCTGCGGTGCGCATGTCACATATTAGTAATTTGCATATCTCCAGACAATGTGAACCCTGCCTGCGCCATCTATCGGCAGATTTTGGAACTATTTTTTTTTCCTTCGCCAAACAAAATTCCATTGCCTCATGATTGTTCTGCTAAAATATCAGGTCATTCTGATGAGTAGTTTTCAAATTATCGATTTTTGAAATCGTAACTTTAATTATAATCACCCTGTACTATCTGTCAAACCAATGATGAACGTGCGTTCGTCTGTACAATTTTGTAAGAATATATCGGTATTTATTTCAAAATCAGGATCTTGGGCATCACTATTTGCATCGACATAATCTTAATCATCCATTTTTTACAAAAAGGATAAAAAAAAATGTAAAAACGGTGCAAATACGAAGTATAATGGTGTTGAAATAAGCAATCTAAAAATAAACGCAATAGTTCCATCTATCGACAGGAAAGTGGACTCATAAAAGAATAAACTGTTCCAAATGATTTTATTGTTTTATTTCTGAAAAACCACATTTTCATTTGGTTAATAGAATTAATAGCTGAAAATGACGAACGCATGTTCGTCATGGTATTGAACGGCGGGTCTAGCTTGACGAATGCACTTTTGTCACTGGTCGTGTCGTGAAGAGGTTTAGAATGGCATTTTGAAGCCTGACTCATTGTAAGCAAGGAACTGTTTGCAATGTATGAATACAGTATTATTTTAAAAATTTAATTATTAACAGGGGGAGGCTGTGGCCTGGTGGCTTCCACTGAACACACAAGTTCTGTAAAGTTAAGCAATACCAGGCAAGGCTAGTCACTGGATGGGCGACCATCAGTGAAACACGCTTCTTCCCCCCCCCCCCCGCCCACCCCCGGCTGCTGGCGACCATCATATGGCAGTCGTCAATCCAGGGACCCAACTCGTTGGCCTCTGGCCATACAAGCCCTGGATGGACATATTGGATTCTATTATAATTTAATTTATTTAATTATTTTAAAATAAATCTTTATATTGTTATTTTTTAGGACAAAACCATATATTGCCCAATTACTGGCTCTCCACTGAAGATAAAGAATTTGGTTCCAGTTAAATTTACACCTGTCAATGACCCTGATGACAAATCTGCACTCATTGTCAAAAAGGTGAATGAAAGGAATTTAACAAATTTGAATTTATATTTTAGAGATAAATATTTCTTTAGAATTTTTATCTGTTTGAAATGCAGTGAAAATTTATTCTTAAAGTATGTTTACAAATTTGCCATTTCAGAAACGGTAATTTATCAGATTTGAAAAAAAAAAATGTTCTGTGAAAAATTAACATTGTTTTCAGATTTGTTAACTACCGTACTTTTGGATAGATCAGAAAATTAAACATTTTTACTTAAGAAAAGCCTGGAAAGTTGAATTTATCTTTTATGGGCTTTTATTCAAGATAAATAACAATTCTTGCCTTCCTTTTTGCTGAAAAATAAAAATTCAGTATGCCAAAAAAGGAAGGCAAGAATTGTTATTGTGATTAAAATACTCATGCTTGCACTCTAACCTCTGGTCGTTCATTAAAAAACGGGCCAGCAGATATTGTAGGAAAAGTACCGTATGCA
>JAHWFO010006205.1:409652-451388 GCA_023313115.1 Rhysida immarginata
TATAGAAATAGCGTATAAGCTTATGATGAAATAGCAAAAAACTTCTCACTTGCCATAGGAAATCTTGAAAAGTGACTTCATTGTTTGAGTAGGCCCTCAGATTTACATACCAGCTCAAGGGCACATTCCATCCATTTGCTTAGCTTTTGAAAGAACTGTGTTGGCATTCACAGTGAACAACACTGATGCAGTTGTTTTAACGCAGGTCAAAGGATGAAATCTTATCCCTTTAGAGATTTATTACAGTTTTTTTAATTTTTTTACAAGGTGTAAAATACCTTCATAAACTATACTGCAGTATGGGTATTTTCAAGAAAGTAATTGTGTTTATTGCAATAAGTAGCCAAATTGCATAGTGAAGAGGATTCATAGGAAATAACCCTTTATTCTGTGGCAATTGCTTTAGTATCTGTGTCAGTGTGGACTAGTATGCACACTGTATCCATTTTGAATGAATTTTTTGTTTTCTGTAATTTTACTTTCTGCTGGAATGGTAAAAATTGTTTTCATCATGAATTTTTAATCTTTATATATATTTTATTCAGTAATCTTCAACTTAATTTTTTTTTGTTTCCAGAATCGTTTCATGTGTGCTGTGACTCATGATATTTTAGGGAATACTGTTCCATGTGCAGTTTTGAAAACATCGTAAGCAATATTTGTTAATTTTTTTAATGCATTTAATGGGGGGAAATTAGTGGAACATATTTTGGCATTACACGTTTAAGCATTTACATTATCATTAGAATGAAAGGCCATCATATCACTTACTAAGGGGTGGAGAGACTTATTTAAGGGTTCGTACACTTGATCAAAGATAAAATTTCGTGACTTTTCCAAAACTTTTCAAGGCAATTCAATACATTTTCCAAGACCATAATCTTTTATATGTTTAAAAATAATATACTCATATCACTTATAAATAATTATTAAGAAAACATTAAATCTGTTCAAAAAACACTTTTTCCAAAACTTAAGTCAGAAACCATCGATTTTCCAAAACTTTCCAGGCCTGGAAATTTTTTTTCGATTTTCCAGGTTTTCCATGACCCAAACGAACCCTGTTAAAAATAAAGTTTTATTTTTCCAAGGGGTCTGACAATACTCTGAATCTTTGACAAAGGTAAAGTGAATCTCAGCAAATCCTGCCGAATCTGTTCTGAATCCCAAATTTTTGAATCTGACTTCTTGAGCCGATATCTCGAATGAGATTCTCGTAAAAAACAAGACAAGCAAATATTTCCCACCAAGGGGTCTGACAGTACTCTGAATCTTTGAAAGGATAAAATGAATCTCTGTGAATCTCACCTAAACCTGTTCTGAATCCCATGATTTTGAATCCTGAATCTGACTTCGGAGCTGATATCATGACCTAGTTTCTCTTAAGAAACGAGACAAGGAAAAAATTCCTGGATTTGGCTATGAATCTCCGAAAAATCGTTGAATCTTAAGTAAATCTTACACGAATCTCTGAATCCTATAGTGAATCTTTGGAGTATTTGGGGAATTCTGACACATCTATGAATCCGTTAACAATTCTCTGAATCTTGATCAAATCGAGAATCATGACCCCCTCGTATTTTTCCTTCTTTTGTGAGCTAAGTTTGTGGAGCAGTTTTGAGATATTTATGTACTTTCATTATAAATTACCGTATGTACCCGAATGTAAGCCTATCCCGAATTTAAGCTGACTTACATTTTCAAACATTTTTGAGTCTTTTTTTTTGGAAAGAAAAGGTCGGCTTATATTCGGGCAAATATGGTAAGTATATGTACAATGGATTAATTATTCTCCTTTAACTTTTTGTAAATTGTTTTATCTTCCGAATTTGCAGAAAAAATGATTGACATAAAACTCAAGGAAAGTAAACAAACTGAAGTTAAAAATATGGACAATAGTTATAGCAGTAAGACACATGAACCACAACTCCACATAGAACTTCTTTGTTATTTGCTGAAGAAGGTGACATTTCAGTACATCCAAATTAATGAATGACAAGAAAATCCGAAATTTATACATTTTCAGCAAATTATGAGAGGAATCTGTAAGGAAGTTACAAATGGATATAGAAATAAAACAAATAAGAATACTGATTTGAAAGCTACTTTTATTTCGCTGCATAATCTTCCTGTACATTGAGTCATTTGTCCCATCATTTTACAAGCCCCCTCAAAACCAAAAACATAAAATTCTTTGAGCTGCTATTTGAAACTGGTGTGAATTAACTTTGTACAGCTCAAAGCTGAACAAATGGAAGTCGCTTGGAAGGTAAGGGCTATACGGAGGATGCTTGAAAACTTACCATTTGAACTTTCGCACCATCTCTGTCGTCTTGCTTGCAATATGAGGATACGTGTGATCATGTAATAACAACAAGCCTTTGACGAGGAGCTCTGGTTGCTTCCGTCAAATGGCATTACAAAGTTTCCTGAGGATATTATAGTAGGAGTCTGCATTTACAGCTTACTCTCGCTGCTGGAATATGGTAAGCAATATGCCCTAGTGATCCTAGCAGACTGAGCATCACTATTCCGGTGATGAAGCTGTACAAAGAGAACTCTCCACCAAAGAATTTTATGCTGCTAGTTTTGAGGGGCTTGTGCACGATGGGACAAGTGCCTCACTGTACAGGGAGACTATGTGGACAAATAAAGCCTGGGTCGCACTGGTGTAAAACGCCACGTAAATACGCCGCAGAAAAAATGTCGACGTGCAGATCTTCAAACTGAAAGCATGTGACGTGGTGCAGTACATGACGCCGTTTTTTGCTATTGGTTTAAAGCATGACTTCACTTGAAGTAGCTTCAACATGAATGCCAACCATATTGAGCTTTACCACAAAGTCTGGCAGTATTTTAATAGTCTGGATTTTATCATACAGGAAGCTAAACTTCCTCACCATTTCTACAAAGCATGCGCTATTGTACATCACTTTCTTGTCGGCCATCTTACAGGCTAGCAGCAGCCCTTGCGAACAGGCAAACACTATTTACAGCTGCGGCGTTGGTGTTTATCCTTCGCACTGTGCCATTAAAATGTTTAAGATTACTGAGGTTGTTGCTATGTCTTTTTTATCAGTTTTTTGACAGCAAGAAACATGACAGTAGCGAACATTCACTGCCATGTCAGTAATGTGTAAGTACCTAATGCAGTGAACCGGTAATGTTGCTGCACCACGACTATGCAAGGCCATACTCCTGTACTCAAATGCAAGCTCTAATCAGATCTTTGGGATGGGAACAACTTGACCTCTCTCTTTACAGTCTGGACCTCGTGCAGAACGCATATAGGGTCAAGCGTGGGTTAGAGGGAAACTGTTAATCAACACTGACACCCTTCAGGAATGTTACATTTCTCCACGAGTGTACCACATGTTCAGATACATGACCATTCATGTACTGTACAGACACATTGTTCTGTACTGTGAAACGTGAGCCTGAAAATGAAAAGTGATCAGACAAATTGCACGGAAGCACTGGGGACCAATATCGACAATTTCCGTGACCCGCTCATCAGCCAACTTCACAGCATTTTCATTTGGACGCCATTTTTCTCATTAACGGTTGAGTTTCAGACCCATGTTGATAGGACATTAGTTTCTTATTTGGCCATGGGGAGTATGAATGCGAAGTTTGTGACAGGGCTTCAGACTCTCCTTGTATAGTAGTTTTGTTTTTATTACAAAACGGACCTTACTTTACAAACATCCCTTGTGTGTAATTCATGACCATGTATTAATAAAGAAATTTCTTGTCATTTGTTATTCACCACCTGATCAAGGTGACTTAGATTATCTGAAACGCATTAAATGTCTGCAAGTGTCACTGTTGGTTTGGCAAATTTCACTCGTGCAATTTTGAACTCTCTGAGGTCTTTGGAGCTGGGTGCAGATTCTCCTCAAACAAAGAATAATCCAAACATCTTATGTGCATCATAGTCTAACTTCAAGAGTACCTTAGAGATAGGGAAGGTCAATAGACAAGGTGTTTGAATTCTACACCAATTTTCACATGACAACACACACAGCAACATTGACTCAGCAAATGATTAGAAATTCTCTCCCCATCCACTTTATTACCATGACACTGCACCATCTGATTACCATTTGTTCAGATTTCTGCAAAAGTTTCTTGATGCGGGAAAAAATCCATAATGTTGATATCAAAACTGGGCTCTAGGACTTCTTTGCATCACAGCTGATATAAAGGCACATTGAAAGTTTGATTTCATTATGGGCAAATATAATATGTAATGTTATCGATTATATAATTAAGAACTAGTTTTTTTTATTCATCTTGATGCATAGCTCACAATAACGAACCATAGATGCAAGGTGTCTCACCTAAAGTGAACTTCTGAAATACAAATCTGACAGAGTACTTTCAATGGAAGAATTATTGTGCTTTTATGTGAGGGGTTTTTATGTGTATTCCATTTCAAAAAAAAAAAAAAAGAAAAGATGCTATTTTCAAATATGGAAGTCAACTTTGAAATATGCAATGACAAACCCCTATTTTAATGGTATTTTCAGATTGTACACAACATTTGAGAAATGTTTTATTGTTGGTGTTTTTCTCCAAATAATCCAACAATTTACCAGATAAGGTGACGTGTATAGATTTAAGGAAAAGGCAAAAAGCAGAAATTGAACAAATTAAACAAAAACAAAGGTTGAGCATTTATTGTATAATCATAGTTTTGCATTATTATTCTGCATCTCCCAACTCAAATATGCCTATAACTTGTATTGATTCATTATGCATGTTAAAAATCAATGTTGTTTATTATCACCTTGTGCATTGTGTTATTGCTGTGGGATCTTTATACATGTGATCTTAATTGGGATTTTGATATATCATAACTTTTATATTTGGGTACCTCAGGTTCTGACTGACCAACCAGGGATTTTTCCAAACTAGGTCCATAAAAGCAGTTTTACTGATTAGAAATCTGTAAGAATGCAGAATTATAATGATAATCTAATCATTAGAAGCCATGTAGAAATATTTTATGAGTATTTATTAAATGTAAACAAAGTAAGACACTTGGCAGACAATGAGAATATACACATTGGCCAGTGAATTAGAAACCTTTTATTAATATTATGTTGGTACCAACATTCCTTTCATGGTTGTTGTAGAGTTTCAGAAAATCATTAGCAGCATACACTATCTACCCGAAAGTAATTGGACACTTTCGATTTTAGACGTTTTGTCAAATATCTAGAAATACCTGATGAATTATACTGAGGCATCAGGGGTGTAAAGACCATGTTCTACCTTGTCTAATTCAGAGAAGGGTTTGTCCCGAAGGCAAATAGGGAGCCAGCAACAAATTGAACAAAAAAATATTTGGGATCATCCTGTAAAAAAATAATGCTTGAAATGCATTGTAGCTGTAGCATATGATTAAGAGGCTTCTTTTACATTTGCAGTTTTGTGTTCATTTTTATGAGAATAGCAAGTATAGTCATGCAGATATAAAGGTTTCTTTAAAAAAATGGAAATTTGTTTGCAACCCAATGCAATGCCATTTTCAGGAAACTTGACAAACTAGAGTAGAGACAACACCTTGCAATCAGAATATAAAAATATTAAATATTTGATGAAATATGAGCATTTAGATACCGTATTTATCTGAATATAAGACAAGTTTTTTTTCCGAAAGTAGAGGGCAAAAAAGGCTTAGAATCAGATCTTAGTCCTGAGACGCGATGCAGTTAGCTTCACTGCATAAGCCCATTTCTGCTTTTTCTGTGTAGACAGGTGGCTTCACTGCATAAGCAACCTGACTGGATTAAAAATGTCTGGTGTAAACTCCAAAAATCTTTATTAAAAAGAAGAGGAATGCTCGTTTTGGATCCCATGAGATAGCATTTAAAACTTAAACAAGATGTTAATAATGCTAATTGTGAACTTGCAATTATGCCAGGAAATAGGACATTTCAACATCAAGTTATAGATGTTGTGGTAAACAAAATATTATCTGAGGAAGAATATACAGAAGTTAATAATGCTAATTGTGAATGTACCTTCATTTGCTCTTGAGGCTACAGAATGGTTGATATCAAGTAGTCACAGTCTAACCAACAGGGAAAATAAAACAAACCCTTCTCTAAGTCTGTTGGGGACATGGATCAATCTGCATGGGATAACATTTCTAAAGAGAACCTCATTTCAAATGCATTAAATGGCACAGAAGATGGATGACATCATGCGGGAAGAAAATCTTAATGATGATGAAATGATTTTACGTTGTCAGAAGAAATGTTATTAATAGTATTAAATCATTTTTTTTTTAATACTATGAACTATTTTAAATACTGCTGATAAAAAGGTGCAATTGTTCATTTTTAAAAACAACTAAGTGCAATTGGTTTATTAATTTACATGCAAGTTAAATGTGTAATACCCGCATTCATCCATTCTTGGTAATACATTAAAAGCAGAATTTCAATACTGGGAATACTTGCAAATTTAGTTATTTTTTGATTTAAAAATATTTTTTTCTTGAAATACTTGCAAATTTTGGGGCGGTCGTCTTATATTTGATCGTCTAAGACTCGGGTAAATATGGTAATGTTTAACTGCACATGCCCAAGCGTTACCAAAATGCTTTTTGCATAATTTATTAGCCAAATGTATAAAGCTACTCTTATACGATCAAGCAAATATCGTGAAAATTCAGAAAGATACTGTCGACAGAACGTGTTGAATTTCAATTGCTCTCAAAAATAAGCAAAACGATAAGGGGTTCTCTCCAAATTTTTATTTTTGGATCGGACACCAGTATCAACTTCTCCTTACGCTAATAAGATGTCAATATGCTTCCAGCGTATAAAGTTGATACTGGTGTCTGGTACAAATGAAGTCTTAAGTAAAAGAAGCCTTGTAAGCATATGCTACAACTATAACGCATTTCAAGCATTAATTTTTACAGGTTGATCCCAAACATTATTTTTGGCTCATTTGTTTGCTGGTCCCCTATTTGCCTTTGCTGAAATTCCACTTCTTTACACCCATGAAATTCCAGGATAATTCGTTAAGTATTTTTCTAGATATTTGACAAAACGTCAAAAAGTGTCCGATTACTTTTGGGTATTTGTATACCTTCATGATATATAATAGTTTTACAACTGTATACAATGTGTGTCTGTACATTTGGAACAAGAAAGAAGCTCCCTATGTCCTTTATTTATTCTTCACATTTTCAGTTTAAAGTGTGCTGTTAAAAGTATTCTGTATTCATCTGAGGAAAACTAATTTTGCATTGATTGCAAATAGCCATTTCAGTGCAATATTATTATTTCACCCCCGTTTCCACGATAAAGGAATGACTGACAATTCTCTTGATTCTGAATTCCTCTGGAGGCTTCTTTATTTTTCCAGTTGCGAAAAAAAAAAAAAATAAATAATGCACGAATTTGGCAAATACATTTAAGTAACAACCCATCCTTTAACAAAATAAATTATCTTGTTTTTCTATTCTATAGAGAATATATACATTTGCTTGCTCCATTCTCTTCAGTAAAGAAGTTTGTTTTAATGAGAATTTATAGTGGGTAAACCCGATTTAATACTTCCATTACTTGGCATTTTACCTAAACTCTTCTTTTGCAGAGGTAATGTTGTCACATTGGAATGTGTTGAAAAATTAATCAGGAAAGACATGATTGACCCTACAAATGCAATGAAACTGACTGATAATGACATCATACCCATGCAGATGGTAATGAAATTTTAAAGAATATTTTATTTTTAAAGTGTATATATGTTAAGGAGCTTCAACTTTTTTTTTTCAGGGTGGCACTGGATATTCAAGCACAAATGAAAGGCTTGAAGGAAAGTTTCAAAAGCCACCAATTCAAGCATGAACAGAAAGATTATAATATGAATATGTTGTATTTTTAGCATTAAAAACATAATAAAGTAATATTTCGTAATTAAAAGTTTCTTTCAGAATTTTTATTTTTAAAATAATTTACATACTTTCAATGAAGAGAAAAGATGGAAAATTACACTGTTATATCATTTCCAAAACACGTGCTCTTAATTTTTAGTCCAAGGTTGATACGAAAACCTTTTCCATGAAAACTGAATTCATTCAAGGCACAAATTTTTAAACATGATGTTGGACTTCAAATTTTCTCGCATTCCAAGTCAAAATATTACAAATATACAATTAATGTACAAAAGAATAAAAACAAGGAGGGACTTTTTTTAAACATTATTACAGCTCCAGATGTCTACAACTGAAATTTTCAATATTTTTTAAAATATTTACTGAAGTGGAAATAGACTGCCTTCTCATTTTTCTTCACACCATTCATTTTCTTTCCTGACCTATTAAAACAAAAAAAAAATTAATACCATGTGTATATATCAAGCCTATATAACATTTTAAAGAAATTTCTGTACAATAAAACGGGGTATAATTAACTTTATTTTAATCAAGTATAAAAACTGTATATGCTAATCAGTTGGCCTTTGCATGCATACAATTATGGAAACCTGATAATTTCCAAATGCATAACTTGGATACATAGACAATGTCCATGCGTTTTGTTAATTATTTCAGAAGATTTTATATCAATTCACCTGTTCCTCTTCCGTAGGCGTGAAGTCGTTCTTGATGTTGAAAGTCTTTCGGATTTCTTCAGGAGTTTTCCCTTTAATCATATTTGCCACGGTTTTGCAGGTGACATCCAACAAACCTTTGATGTCTAAGTAATTAGCTGCCTAGATATTACATATACAAAAATTAAGTTTTAAGTAAAATGAAAAAAAATAAACTTAATACAATAAACATTTTTCAAGTAATGAACTCAATATATACCAGTATCAATTCAAACAAAGTTCCTTGGTCTACTTTGAGAAAATCTGCATCCCATGAACTGATATCATCAGTTCTCTTCTCTTTGTTTTCATCGTCTTCTGGCGGTGGAGGATCATCCTGCAACAATATTAATTGCTTTAATGAAATTCAAAAGGTAAGAAATAGTTATTTTCATGTACTAGGTGACAGTTTAGTTGTTAGACTGCATCACAAATGGCATCGAATAAGTCAGTTTGATTATGGCCACCATACGATAGTTTGAATCTTGATAGTAAATCAGCGAAGTACACTCAAGTTTATAACAGACTCGCTTTTAAAGTCCCTCTATGTAGCCTCCAGCATTATCCATGACGTTTTTCATCAGTGAGGCAGTTTCAATAGCCAGATTGATGAATCTCGACTCAGTGTTGCCAAGTTAGAGGATTTCCCCCTAAATTTAGGGGGGGAAATGTCTTTGCAGGGGAAAATTTAGGGGATAAATATTTATATTTAGGGAATTTTTTGGAGGGGAGATATTGTTTATTTTGGGTGATTATTATTAGTTGAGGATAAAAAATTAAATAGTTTATGAATTCCATAGAATATCTAATCATTAGAAGAATTGGGTCATTATCTTCATTATAGAAAAAGTGGCTCTTATAAACGGAAAGCTCTTATCCGGAGTCGACTGTAGCCCAAGCAGGCAAACCTAATTTAAAACATCCTATCGCTTGAAAAGCAAACGCTAAAAAAAAGTTGACCTGTGCATCGGCTGTAATAGTCGCAGTGTTTTGTCATTGACTGTCATACAAAGCAAAGTTTTTGCATAAAAACTACAATTTTGGCAATTGAAAATATTCCACTTAATAAATAGGGAGTTTCCAAGGGATTTTGTATCTAATCTAGGGGGTACTTTCGGTTTTGACTTGACAACACTCAACTCCAAGAGCAATGTGGAAACAAAGAGGGAGAATGCCGCTTTTTTTTTTGGTGGTGGTGGGGGGAGACAAACTGAAGTTGTACACATGACAAGTACAGAACTTCTCATTTACCTTGCAAAACACTAAGATACATATCCTTCCACACTGCTGTGATCACTTAAATTTCCAATCCCTATCTTACAGATTAATAAAAGAGGGGTTTATTATTTTACTTTAAAATTGTGAAACCATTTTATTGTCTTAAAGTTGATTAAACACACAACCAAATTGTCCAGTAAATCTCTTCAACATAACTAACCAAAAATATCTGTATAGTGAAACAGCAAGTTCTAGAGCCCCGAGTGAAATGATCAATTACCAAACAACAAAGGGGAGTATGGGTAATAATTCCTTGATGGGGGAAGTCATGTCTGAGAATTAATTTCCCTTATTTTTTAGTTTGTTACTTCCCTTTTATGTTTATCATTCTATTCTAAATCTTACATGTTGACTATACCATGTAATAATCAGCTTCTGTTATTTATGGCCAGTATTATAAATAGGGTTTTCATTAATAAATGTATTACCTTATGATAAGTTGCCCACTGAATAACTTTCTTCAGAATTGCCGCATTCACATTGGGCAAAGGTACAACTTCCTCCTCATCGTCATCCATTCCAAGATCTATTCAATTTAAAAAAAAAAAAAAAAAAAAATCCAAAATAAAGTTTGCAGATAAAAATAGTGAACAACAAAAGTACATTTTATATATGTACTTTCAGCAATTAAACATACCTTCCAACATGGTTTTAATGGTAACTGATGCTTTGGCTATTTCGACATCCACTTCAAAAATTTCACCATCCGAGCTTTGTAATTTTATATTTGGCATCTGGAATGTAATTAAGTTATAACAATTATCACAATATCCATGTATTTTTTGTAATAAGTAAATTTTTTGTTTTTTTGTATTTTGTATCTAGCTTAGCCAAATCTCTTCTTGTAATTGGCAAAGCCATGCCTATTGGTAAAATTTTGCTCAAGCAATTAATCAAAAATGTGTAAAAACCAACAATAAAAGCAAATCATTTATTGTTAAGTCAAATATGGTAATACTCATTTCAATTTAAAATTATCCTTGCAGAAAATAATTAAAAATCAATTTATATCAAAAGTAGTTGAAAATATATAAATCTAGTTTAAAAAATCTATTTACAAGAGAAGCAATCTCAAACAGGTCAATCTAAACTACTAATTAAAACATCATACTTAAATATTAATTATTTTTTTCCTAGAATTCCAAAATAACAGCCCTCACTTGCAATCAACCAAGACTGCAAAATTGCAAAGGTTGATGATCTAATCACACATTTTGCATAATTTGCCTTTTATTGTTGGAAGTTTTTACACTTTTTAGACTAATCACTTCTAATACAAATAAGAGTGAGTCTAACCTATGAAAATATTATATTAAAAAAACTGTAGCTCGCACTTCCTGCATGTGACGACAATAATCCACTTTGAATTGATGACAATACCAAAACAATACTGATGGTATTGATAAAGTCAGATAAGTTAAAGGGGGTCATACATTTTCCAAGAATTATAGTATTTACAACTATGTATTCTTAACATTTGAATACACAAACTTATTTAAGGATGGTAGCAAAGTGAAATACACAAATTTTTAGCACACTTTTAAATGATTTTAACCTTATTTAAGCAAGATATGCTTAGTTTCCTCTTAGTGCTTTGTTATTAAGTTTGGAGTTATCTTTTAATTATCATTTCTTTTCAATATATAATGTAATGTCTCAGGGAAAGAGAAGAATTAAATTATTAACCGTGTAATTAATACAACCTCTGACAATTAAGTTCGGTGAATGAGTTCACACAACAAAATGCAAAACAGACAGAGCCACATTTACTTTATTGTCCTTCGAAATAATCACCCTGGAAGGCAATACACTTTTGGAATCGGGTGTATAAGTCCTGGAAGCTCCTTAGGGATGGCTTTAAGTTCACGTGTCACATTTGCTTGAATGTCTGGAATGTCCGCAAATCTGTGTCCCTTTAAGGCCCGTTTCAGGCACGGTAACAAGAAAATTTCTGCCAGTGCCAAATCTAGTGAATAAGGTGGATGAGCTATGGATAAGACCCCTTTGTTGGCCAAAAACTGTTGCACGATTACGGTAGTGTTCCTCTTTGATGCATTATCCACAGTTACGTGCGCACGCTACACCTTCAACTGAAGAAACGAGCATCTGCTAAACCATTGCACACACAAACGTGACCTGTCTGAACTTGCTTAAACAATGACTGGGCTTGTATTCACATGCATTGTTACTCGCGTAAAGCTCACACAGATTAGGGTGTGACGTCATTCACCGAACTTAATTGTCAGAGGTTGTAATTAAATTATGTAATGCTATTGGAATTATTTAGGTGAAGATAGATTTGATGTTTTTAAGCTGTTGCAGTTTGGACAAAGTTGAATTTTTTTTTTTTTTAACTCAATATAGCTCAGGCACACACAGCTAAGCTAAACTGAGAACAACCTACCGTGGGACACATTTAAAAGGCAGTCTGTGAAAACAATTTGTAACCTAACACAAAATACTGAATGGAATACATGCACTTTCTTTAATAATAAGATATTTTCCTTCATTTTTAGTGTTAATAACCTGGTCTTGTATGGCAATCATGGTTCATCAGTTTCTCCACAAACTAAAAGTTGACACCTTTCTATCATCATCATGTGTCTAGTCAAGTTAAGAAAGTATCCTATCACAAAATTAATGGTAAAAACTTGTTCATGGTGTATAAGCACTCCCTTTGTGATTTAAATGTAACTTGTAACAATCATAGAGATCGCTTTGTGCAACGGTCATGTTTGTTAATAGAATACGCTGAACCTTAAATCCGTTTGTCATGTCAGTTAACCAAGACGTCTACCTCCCTCAGAACAAAGAAGGATCTATAGGCTGGCCAGTGATTTTTTTTTTTTAATGTTCGGTAAGCATTTTACGAGCTCTATTTTAAAACCAGTCAGGGCCTGTGACCACAGTAAGGCTCCAAAAGAGTTAAGATGACCATAATGATGTCAAATATAGAGTTGAAGCATTTAAAGCTCCTTCTCAACGGAAGCCAATTTTGAAACAAAGCGGAGCTGTTGTTTACTTCCCGTAAATATAAGTCACGTAATCCAACATTTAATATATCGCATTCAAAACAATTTCTTAATTTATTACATAAAGATTTTTAAAAATCATTCATTCCTAAAAAATTAAACAGCCTCTAACAAGGACGCCATCTTGAGTTCCTCCTGAATGAATTTTTTTTTTTCTCGCATTAATTCATTACGGATTTCCATGACAAGTCAAATAATTTACCTCAAATTAAACACTTATACCTATGAATAATAACAAACGGTTAGTCTACCTTGAATTTACTTCCTTCAGTTAATTTTAAATACAGGACCTCGAGAGTTTGTAATGAAACACACAAGTGAACTTAGCTCTTGTTTTGATCTATGCTAATGGTCAGCTGGTTACGGGCGCCATCTATTATAGCAGCTTATTAATAGCAGGGATATTTTCGTATTTATATTTCACGCTATTCAGGCCTTAATTATAAATAATTAGACTTAAAAAAAAAATAATTAAAAGCGGGAGTTTCATGAACTTTACCTTGTCCAAAACGTGTTATGATGTTATTTCCACTTTGTCTTTCAGTATCTTGCCACTACACAGCAACTGACGCTATCATTGATCCCTTCAGAAAGTGATCTGTCAACAGCCAATCGGGCCGCAATATTAATTTCACCTGATTGGCTGACGCTCTCCAAGGGCTACTGCTTTTATTATTAATCCAGCTTTTTCCCCTATTTCACACCATTTAATCTGTATTTATAATAAATTAAGCAAATTTACAGAACAGTTACAGACTGTGGTCAATTTTTTTATATATTAACAGTATGAAAACAAATATTGAAGCATTTTTCATAAAAATTTAAGAAATTCGACAAATTAATGAATTTGTTTTTTTCTAGAAGTGTCAAATTTCCTAATTTTTTATGATCTCTATAGACTTGTAGACAATATAAAATTTTCACGCTTCGATATTTGTCTACATATTGTAAATGTACATAATTTCTTATAAATATGGATTAAATGTTTGTTAAAACTTAGTGAAAATACCATATTATTATTATTATTATTATTATTATTATTATTATTATTATTATTATTATCGTATTAATGACTAGCACTTCTTAGGAGTAAAAGTTAAAGAACTAAAAAAGAAAATAAGATAAAACTAAGACGGGATGAATGAGGTATTTTAAAAGGCGTTTGTAAGAAAGAGCAAAAAAGTCTTTAATGTGATGAGGGTAATCGATTCCAAAGTACTTGGACGTGAAGGATGACAAATTATGGATGGACGATATAGGAAAATATATATCGGTATTATCAGTAAATTACTGAGAGATCAATTAATCTTTGAACTCGCCAGCTCAATCTATTCCTCTCATTTGTCATGATATTGCCTGCTTTTGGAAATAACCGTTCACTACAACACCGAAGTTGCATATTGTGTCAGAAATTTCAACGATAACTTTGATAAAAGCTGGTACTATGCACTAATACTTTTTTTCTTTTCAAATACACTACTGGAGCACTTTTTCGCGGTTCGACGTTGCAGTCCACCTTCTTGCGTTGCAGAACAGACTTGTCTCTCCGATGATCAGAGTCTGATCCCAAAGTGACGTTGGGGCAGAAATGGAAGATACGATATCGCTATTAGCGCAGCAAACATAAAATTCAACATTGTAATTGTTCCTTAACTTGACTTTATAATTTAAATTTAAAATGAATTTAGTCTCCTTATAATGGGGAAAATCGTGAAATAATAAAAACAAAATTAAAATTAAAGTCACCAATCTTGAAGAAACTTGGGAGATGAAAGAAAACTCAAAAGGTGTAGTCTATTGAAGATGTTGTTGATGGTAGAAATAAAACCAGTCTATTGAGGATGTAGATGAAGTTCTTGTGCAGATAATGTTGATAGGGGAAAACGATAATCTTGAAGTACAGATGAAATTTTGAAGGATTGATCCAAATTTTTGGGATAAATTTCATATAAAAACGTTTTCGAGAATTTTTTTCTCATCATCAGTTGATTAAATATTTGAATGTTGAAAACAGTTGAAATAAGAATTTTGGATTTTTATTATTTCACGATTTTCCCCATTATAAGGAGACTAAATTCATTTTAAATTTAAATTAATCATTTAAACTCCTTAAATCAATAATTGACTTTATAATATTCATTTGACTAAATAATCTAATATTAAATATTTTAATAATGCAATTCCTTAGTCTGAAATAATAATAATAAAGAAATTCTATCGTAATAATAATAAATGTATAGGAAACTTACCGTATTTGTTGATTTCTAACTAATTCGTGTTGATCGGTTTGTTGACTAACTGATTTTCAATCGACAATCAAACAGTGTAGTGAAAAAGAAAGACGCGAGTGGTCCAGGAGTCAAGCTCACTCAAAGAGTAAACCAGAGGAAGTACAGTGAACTGGGAGAGAAGCCTGATGAACCTCTTTAGTCCTCCAGAGAATAAGTCCCAAGAAGGGACGAGAGTCAGATTGTAGATTGACGAATAGAGTCCCCAAAAATCAGCAGGATCTAAAAGATCCAATAGTTGGGGAAGACGGCCTTGTTAACGTTATCAAAGCAGACATCCAGGATAAGGCGGGGTCTTCGAAACCTGAGGGGACCCTTAACAACGAGTGGATGGTCCAGAATACCAGAAACCAGAGTATTTTCATGATTTTCCATCTTGGGTAGCATGTTCTTCATAAGTGTCTGGACAAAGGTGCCTATGTGGGTCATCCCCAAATCGTCATAGATAGAGTGGTTGTTGGCAACTCTTCTGTCAAGTTGGGCAATGGATCGGAGAGCAACATTTTGGAAGGTCTGGAGATCCTTCCACCTAGTTTTGCAAATAGAAGCCCAAGCAGGCATTCCATGAAGTAAAATAGTACGAATTACAACCTTGTATATCAAAATTATTGATCTAAGGAGTTTAAATGATTAATTTAAATTTAAATGAGTTCAGTCTCCTTTTAATGGGGAAAATCGTGAATTAATAAAAACAAAAATAAATAATAAATAAAGTCACCATTCTTGAAGAAATTTGTGAGATGGAAGAAAATTCAAAGGATGTAGTCTATTGCAGATGTTGTTGATAGTAGAAATAAACCCAGTCTATTGAGGATGTAGATGAAGTCTTGTGAAGATAGTAGAAAAGAATAATCTTGAAGGAAGTGTTGGTTTTGAAATACAGATGAAATTTTGAAGAGGGTGATCCAAATATTTGGGATAAAATTTATATAAAAAAACGTTTTCGAGAATATTTCTCATCTTCAGTTGGATTAAATATTTTTGAATGGTGAAAACAGTTGAAATAAGAATTTAACAATTGATATAAAGGTGATGAAGCTAAGTTGGTTGTAATTGTTGGTTATGATTGTTGCCTATTGTATACTAGGGTGATTGTTGTTTAAAAGTAGTGTCCATTTATTGTTTATCTCTATTGATGGTTTGGCTAAATTTTTGTTATTTGTAATGATATTTATTGTTTCTTTAATTAATCTTTTTTTATAATTTTCTTCTTTTCTAATGATTTTTGTGTTATTCCAATCTGGTGTGTGGTTTTCTTTGATACAATGATTTACTAAATGGTTGTTTTTGTCTTTGTGGCGAAGTGCTCTTTCATGTTCTTTTAATCTTATTTCTAATTGTCGTTTAGTTTGACCTGTGTAGATATGTTCACAATTTTTACATGGTATTTGATAAATTATATTTCTAGTGTTCCATTTTTCTTGTATATCAAGAGTTTGTTATCCACACCAAGAGCGCTGTTTCGACCCAGAAGTGCAATCAAACGGAACCTCGCTTTCTTTGCTTTGTTGAGCGCGTATTGGACTTGGACGTTCCAATTTAGTTTGGAGTCGATCATGACACCAAGATATTTATAGCTTTTTACCCACTCAAGTTTCTTGCCAAATAAGAAGAGGGGCTTTGGAGGGTTTTTGCATTTGCGAGTGATAAACATGACCTTGCACTTTTTGACATTCAGCTTTAATCACCACTTAGTGAACCAGCTCTCGCACTGATGTAAAGCTTTTTGTAGTCGAGTGATGACATGTGCTGGGTTTCGTGCCCAGGTCATGATGGACCCATCGTCAGCAAACAAGTCAAGATTACACTTGGCAAACTTGGGAAAATCATGGATAAAGAAGTTGAATAAGGCTGGCCCCAAGACAGAGCCTTCAGCATTAACATCGCAGGGTTCAGACAAGGAGTCCCCAACCTTAACACGAAAAGTCCTCTTTGACAGGAAGGAGCGAACCAGAGCAATTAGATCGTCAGGGAAACCGTAGATAATCATTTTGTAAATGAGCCCATCATGCCAGACTTGGTCAAAGGTCTTTTGGACATCGAGGAAAACGAGACCACCAAACATAGAGAGGTTGAGAGGACCGTTGAAATCAGCAACGAGCCTCCATAACTGAAGCTGACAAGACTGGCCTGGACGGAAGCCAAATTGCTCACTACGAATGAGGTTGTTTGCCTGGCAGTACTCGTTGAACCTCTTGAGTATAGTGCGCTCAAAGACCTTCGAAAGCATGGGCAACAAGCTAATGGCCCTATAACTTGTGGGAAGAGCAGGATCCAGTCCAGGTTTAGGAATGGTGATGATGACTGAGTCCTTCCAGGCACTAGGGAAATGGCCGCTAAGCCAGCAGTCATTCATGGCCTTAGTGATGATGCAGATAACACTGGGAGGCAAATTCTTGAGAGCACTGTTGGTAATGGTGTCGATGCCGGCTGCCTTTTTGCTTTTCAGGCGCTTTATGATGTCCAATATCTCAGAGGTGCCAATGACATCAGGAGAGCCAAGAGCGCGCTGTGTGTAGCCATATCTATCACACACGTCTTTGACCTCACGAGTAATATTGACCAGATCATCCTCTTTGGGCGTAGAGAACTGGCTTATCAGTGAATCGGCGATAATTTGTGCTTTGTCCTGGTCATTGCTAACGAAATCGCCACCCTCTGTAAGCAAAGGAGGGAGAACAATAGTCCTGTTGCTTTTAAGGGCCCAGACCATACTCCAGAGAGAGTTATCCTGGACGGACAGACTTTTAACTTTGTCGTTCCATCTTTGATTCCTTAAATCCTTAATCTGATCACTTACCTTGCGGGATAGCCTGTTGTACTTCGTCTTGAAGTGGAGAAACCTGGTACGCTGCCAAAGTCTTCTGAAAGTGTTTTCTTCGTGGATGAGTTGCCTGATGGAGGGAGGGAGTTCCAGATGGTCTGGCCGCTTGCAATCCACCGGAGTAGCACTTGCATTTGTAGCCATCTTGATGGAGTGAGTGACCTTTTTGATATTTTCGTCAATGTCACTGCTGGTGACGGGATCCTGATAAGGAAATGTTACTGTCGTTCATAAGGTCTCTAAAAAATTTCCAGTCTTGCTTATAACGATTTATTCTCAGGTCGATATTTATCCCCTCAAAATTTAGTGCAACTGGTAGGTGATCATATGATAAGGCGTTTACTGTGAAAATATTGTAGGGTTTGAAAAACCCATTGAGAACAGCAATGTCGAGCA
The DNA here is from genome assembly GCA_023313115.1 of Rhysida immarginata. NCBI lineage: Eukaryota > Metazoa > Arthropoda > Chilopoda > Scolopendromorpha > Scolopendridae > Rhysida > Rhysida immarginata. Next base: position 428,087 of record JAHWFO010006205.1, read on the forward strand.
CGTCACTAGCGGGTGAGTGATCACAGTAGTATGTATCTTCAAGAGGACCAATAACGGAAGTGTCGATCTGATCTACCATGTACCTATAAAGTACCAAGCCACTTTGATTAGTGCATCTGAGTTCCAGTGTGGGTGTTTCGCATTCAAATCACCCGCCATAATGACTGGGGTGGGCCCAGACAGTAGTTCATCTAAGTCGCGAGGGTCTAACTTGTGCCTGGGTGGGTTGTATGGGGAAGTAAACTTGACCTCTCCAACATCAGCATCTTTGATGACAATGGAAATTGCTTCCATATTGACAAGGTTAGGTGTGACAATCTTCGTGTGATTAATACCTCTTTTTACAACAATAGCTACCCCACCAGAGGCTGGATCTGAAGCTTTTTTAGGGGGCCTATATTTCCGGTAAACATAGTACCCTGGTAAATTGAAAGCCTTACTCTGTTTGAGATGGGTTTCGCACAAGAAGGCAACATCAATGTTCCAGCTTGTGAGGAAATCGTAGAACTCATGAGACTTGCGAGGGATGCCCCTCGCATTCCATATAGTGCAACGTAGCTTACTTTGATTTATAACTTTGTAGGGGTGTCTATCCATGATTATTGTCTTGTCTCAGTTTGAGTGGTCTGCGGTAAAACTTTGCCACTATCCTTTAACATATTCATTAGGTTACCCAGATACCTTTGAATTTTAACCAATTCATCATGGTCAGCGACTCCCTTACCAATAGAAACAGAAGCAACAGATGCAAAAGCTCTTCCTTCAGCTACTTTGGAAGTTCTATTCCTTTTAACTTGTGGGTATTTGGGACACTTAGTGTAACTCGATGTGTGCTGGCCCTCACATCGAATACATTTAGGAGGGTCTTTACCTTTTATATTGGTGCAGTCCCTTGACTGGTGGTCGCCCGCGCACTTGTTGCAACGCGGCGACTCGGTGCAGCCCTGGGACACGTGCCCAAAACGTAAGCAATTGTAACATTGTAAGGGCTTCTTGTTGCCCCTAAACAATTCAATTGTTACAGCAAGTGGACCAATGCGCTTTAAATTTAGGAAAGATTTATTGTGCTCAGTGTTTTGTAAGAGTACTAGAACCATTGGCATCTCAACTTCACCATTTGCTTTTTTAAGTCCAACTGCCTTATCAGGGAAGTAGTTAGCGTTTCTAAGGTCTGCGCAAAAATCTTCCATGACATACGTTATATCTACATTACGGACAACGTATTTTAACAATTTCTCAGATTTGAGCTGATGATGCTGGATTTTAAGCACACCATTCATTTTGATTCCTGCCACGAGGGTTTTGTGAGTTTCCTCATCGTGGCATTTTATCTTGATAGTGTCTGAGCGTCCGGTATGCGCAGTAATCTTATCTAACGTTACGTGATTTTTTATCTCATTTAGCACTTCCTTAATCGGTTTCCCGTGATGTCTAGCGATAATAGGGGGAATATAAATAGCTGATTTTCAATTGACAATTGCAGAATTTGTAGATTTTATGCAAAAACAGTGCTTGTGTGACAGCCAATCACACGGCAAAGCCACTTATTACAGCCAACCACATAACACTGCGAGTATTACAACCACTCACATAGCACGTCATGCCAAAGGCACAGATCAACTTTGCAACTTTGTAGGGGACCAGCAAAACATTCTTGAAATAACGTCTCATTTATTGGTGTACCTAAAAACTATTCAGGGGGCGGTTACTGTAGTAAACGGTTCGTTATCCGACCTCCCCCCCCCCCTCCCGAAGGTTGTGGTAGATGCAGGTGAGGTTATTAAAATTAGTGTTGCGTGATACTCAATTGAAGTACTCAATACCATCGATATCCATGTGGGTATCGTCGATATCAATTTCCGATACTCGATACCAAAAAAAAGAAAAAGACATTAATTTTATATTACATTTTTATTTACCCTCATTCATTTTATACATTGAATTTATGAATAGAAATTTATCTACATTTTTTGGGTTTAATCTTGACCTTTTTTTTTGAGATTAACTCTCCAGCTTTACTAAGGCGTTCAGAAGGCATAGATGTTGGTGATAAATATATAAGTACTAGCTATGATATAAGTTCAGATCAAGTTCTTGAACACGCTGACGAAGGCAGCTTGGCTGCCAAAATGCGCATTCGTTCGAATAAAATTTGGATGTGGATTAGTGGTTTCTTGCTTTTCTTGTTGTTCCGTGTCCAGTATCTGGCTCCATTTATTTCTGGATTTTCAGATCTTTTAGCAATGTAATTCTGAATAACATTTTCTATATTAATTTTGTTATCAGTGCTTTTAGTTGCCATTTCAATCTCTCTATCTAATTCAACCCAAATATTATCATTCACAGGAAAATCATTTTCATTAAGACATTCGTTGTTGTTGGTGACTAAATGACTATTAAGAAGTAAATTTGATAACTCATTTTTTAACATATTTCAAACTCTATTGCTGCTTTGTTTTGTTTTAAAAGTGAACTAAAAAAAAATAGCCCGGAATTAAAGAATCTGAGAGACATCACGTGATACTCGATATTTCAAACGAAGTATCCGGTATCGCTCAACACTAATTAAAATGCGTGGGAATGAAACATGGTTACTTGATGAAACAAATTGATATCTTAGTCATCGGTCTTCTTGACGACACCTATTATTACGACCACTCGCCTGTCTCTGAAATACGAGTTTTTGAAAAAAAGCTGAAAACAACGAGTCTCTGACATACGAGTTTCTGAAAAAAACTTGAAAAAAGCTGTCCTCAAGGGGTTTTTCAAGCTATTTAACATCTTTATTGTGATCCTTTATCCTCAGATCATTGCCTAGTCGCACTAAACTTCATGTAAGGATCCTGCCAACAACAACAACATTGATGATATCGCTCGATTGATCAGTTCAGCCACTGAATCCAGCGCCACTGCCGTCGACCGTAAGCGACCCGACCATCTCGATCTTCCCCCTTCCACCAGGCAACTCGTACGTGGAATTCCTTCAGAATATTGTGGCAACGTACTAGATGCCTCCAATTTAAGACCAAATACAACAGGCTAACTCGCAAGGTCAGTGAACAGGTCAAAGAGCTACGAAACCAAAGGTGGAACAACAAAATCAAGAGCCTGTCTCTCCAGGACAACACCCTCTGGTGTACACTCAGGGCCCTCAAAAACAAAAAGGCCGCCGATCTACCTCCCCTGCTTGCGAATGATGGTAACTTTGTTAGCAGCTCCCAGGAAAAAGCTCAACTTATCGCGAACACTGAAGAGCCAATTCACCACCCCCATTGCAGATAGACTGGTAAGTATCGTGAATACCCGCCAAATGAGTGAAGGCTGCATAAATTATGATCTTACTCATCGCGTATTTAACCCTCTACATGCCATAGAAATCACCGAGGTCTCGATCATCATAAAACGTCTTAAGAGCAGAACGGCTCCTGGTATCGACTCCATCACCAACGGTGCACTCAGGAATTTACCTCCAAAGGTTATCTGCATAATAACCAACATCTTGAACGACTGCCGGAACCGCGGCTACTTCCCCAACGCCGGGAAGGATTCAGTCATCCTCACTATACTTAAGCTGGGTCTAAATCCTTCTCTTCCCCATTAGCTTATTATCTACGCTTTTTAAGGTCTTCGAGCGCACTATCCTGAAGAGGTTCAATGACTTTGCGAGTCTAATAATCTTATTCGCAATGAGCAATTCGGCTTTCGCTCGAATCACTCATGCCAACTCCAGATATGGAGGCTTGTTGCAGATTTGAGCAGTCCTCTCAATTGCTCGATGTACGGAGGAATAGTTTTTCTTGATGTGCATAAGTCTGGCACGGCGGACTCATCTTCAAAATGATCAACTGTGGTTTCCCTGACGAGCTGATTGCTCTGGTTCGCTTCTTCCTGTCACACAGATCCTATCGTGTCAAGGTTGGCAACTCTTTGTCTGACGCCTGTGACGACATGGCTGGCGTTCCCCAGGGCTCCGTTCCGGGGCCGGCATTGTTCAATTTTTTCATCCATGACCTTCCGGAGTTGCTAAGTGTAATCTGTACTTGCTCGCTGATGAAGCGACCATCATGACAGGCGCGAGGAACCCAGCCCATGTCATCAGTCGCATACAAAAAAGGCCTTGCACCAGTACGAAGATAGGTTCGACAAATGGCGGCTGAAGCTCAGTGTTGACAAATGCAAAGCCCTGTTCATCACCTATAAACGCAGGTATCCCCCAGGTCCCCTCGTCCTATATGGTAAACACCTCGACTGGGTTAAGAATTACAAATACCTTGGCGTTAAGTTTGATTCTAAATTAAACTGGAATAACCACGTTCAATACGCTCTCAACAAGGCCAAAAAGGCGAAGTTCAGCCTGATTGCACTGCTGGGGAGAAACAGTGCGCTTGGTTCGGATAGCAAACTCTTGCTGTACAAGGTTGTGATCTGCTCTATCTTGCTTCACGGAATGCCTGCCTGGGATGCTATGTGCAAGTCAATATGGAAAGAACTTCAATCCTTTCAGAATTTAACACTCAGGACCATTGTTCAACTCGACAGAAGTATTGCAAACAACAACTTCATATATGATGACCTGGGTATGCCCACATTGGGTAACTACGTTCAGATGCTCCTCAAGAAGTTACTTTAAAAATCGAGAGTCATGATAATTCCTTGGTAGCCGGTATTTTGGATCACTCTTTAGCCTTTACGGGTTTCGTAGACCCCGACGTGTCCTGGAAGTCAACTTCGACGATATCTTCCCCGACTTCTGGATCTCCTAACCCGCAGATGTCTTGTGTCATAACTACGTCAATCCACAATCCCATCCCTCGTCCTACTAGGTAAGGACCCTATCCTCAAGATGACCATCAGGCTTCTCCTCTATCTCAGTGTAAATCCTCTGGTTACTCTTTGGGGGAGTGTGGTATGGAAGCCCGGCTCCCGGACCGCTTGTTACTTTTTTTTTTTCACTTCACTGGTCGATTGTCGTCATTTTGAACAAACCATGAAGGGACTCTTCTCTGGATGATTTAAGAGGTTCCCATTTCGGTGTACCTCATTTGGTTTACTTTTTGGGTGAGCGTGTAAAGTGAGCTTGGCTCCTGGACCACTCGTGCTACTTTTTTTCACTACACTGATCGATTGTCATTTTGAACATTTGTTGTAGCTTCTCCGCATGTCACCTGCCATCCACAGAGTACAAAACCAGCTACTGAAACTCAATTTTAACTGTGGAAATCTCATAAACAGTTCGTTATCTGAACCATGTTTACCCCGGGCGTCTATTTGTTTCAATGGTCCGGACCCTCCCGCTCCCCGGCGATTAATCGAAACCTGGCGTTAATTTGAGACCCGGGCTATTCCTAATAACAAGGTATCTAATAGGGTGTCCCCAAACGATTGCGTAAAATTCCCTAACTTTTCCTGGTCGATCATGTAATTTGCCCTGACCAATTTTTCGTTCCAATTTCGCATTTTTTTGCTGATTTTGTAAAATTCACTGACTTTTCCCGGTTACAAAAAATTCCCTTACTTTTCCCGGTTTTGGTTATTATTCACATAGTATTTATGTTATTATTTATTTATTTTTTTACACTCTAGTATTATTGTTTACCTTTTACTTAATAAAAAAATTTTATTTCCTGTATGTGAATAGTTAGCTGTATTTCTTTTATAGTTATTAATTACATTCTGAACAAGAAGGATACTGAAGCAGTATAAGCAAATGTCCTACACCCATTTTTGTTATTGTCAGGAGGATCCCACAAGGTAGAATCGTGTTTTTCACATTTTATTTATTTATTTATTTGACGCGTTTGTACCCTTTCGATCGTAATATAACAATAAGTTATGGAAAGGAATAATTATTTTTCTCCATTCGAGATATTTTTCCGACATTCGGCGCGAAATTTAAACTTGAAAAAAAAATTTTGGACAAAATTAATCTTAAGAATTGTTTAAAAAAGTAGTTTCTAAAATAGTTGCAACCCTAAAAAAAAATTCCTATACGTTGAGAATTTAATCTATATTCAAGGTAACGACTAACCCATTTCAAGTAAATTAACGGCCAAATATCCTAAAAACCGTTACTCCAATTAAAAAAAGCAACAAAAACTGTTAGTGTATTATAGCAACAGGCACGTGCCGAATTTCATGGTATTGTTAAAACCAGAGACTGTCTCTGGTTAAAACTGATGTAAAGACCTCCTTGATAGTCATGTTTTGGCGGACGCACAGACCAAACGTGCATTCTTATAAGCAACTTTAAGCTAAAGCTTCTAATAAAGAAGAAAATTTGTTTGTGTGTTTGTTTTTACAGTTTTATTCCGATCTTGATGAAATTTTGCACACTTGACCTTCAAAGCAATAGGAAGGTCTACGAGAGATTTCGAAAAAATAATAATCATCGTTTTCGATCTTCTTTTTTTATGGGCCTGGTTAGTTAGGGCGAATTTATGGCTTATTATTGGCTTATTACGAATAACAATGCCCTCAATATGATGATGTACAATGTATTACGTTTCATCGCAGAGGCCTTCTCTTTCGGTGGTTGCGGACAATGACGTATATTAAAGATAGACTCCGAATCCTATTGTTGTAACTTGAAGCAAATTGGGAAGCTCCATGCCCAGAACTGTCATGGCCGAAACTGAGTGAAGATGATGCAAAACACAGGGCTAAACACGAGAGTAGCTGATTAATAATTCTTTCACACGCCAATGACGGAGTGATAAGTTTATCTTTTCGTGATACTTCGTATTTGAAGTATTTTATTCTATTTTATAAACAATTTTTCGATCATGGTTTCAATTTCAATTTCGTTTCGATTGTCTTTCAGTTACATATTTTCATTTTAGTTACGTATATTTGATTTATTTTTGTGGAAAATGATTCCTGATCCTATTTCTTGTCTGTTTGTACAGTTGTACGCAGTTTAACTTTGAGGAATGGTTTTGAATTAATTATTCCTCAGGCCCAAAATCTTCAAAAACAAAGCAGCCAGACAACTAGACAGACAACTCCACGGCTCACTCCTGCCCAGAACTATCATGGGTCAATTTGCTTCACTTTTTGCCGCTGTTAACAATAGGATTCGGAGTCTATCTTTAATATATTGTATCAACAATCGCCCGTTCGTGTTTTTATGTTGCGTCAGCAAGGGCTTATGCGTAGCCCACGTGAAAGACAGGCCCTGGCCAACGCCTCCTAAAGATGATGTAACAACTCGAAAACGCCAGACATTGTTACATCATCATCCGAAGATACGTTTAGTCGCATTTCAGGGCTTATTATTGGTAGAAATGCGTTTAAACGTATCTTCGGATGATGATGTAACAATGTATGACATTTTCGCGCTCAGGCCTTATCTTTAGGAGGCGTTGCCCTGGCGCGGAAAAGTCACCTGACCATCTTAGTCCGAATAACAATGTAACCTTCATTGTTTCCATCTTGGATTTTAATAATCAGCAATTTTTCGTTTGTTAGAAACAATGAAGGTTACATTGTTACTCGGACTAAGATGTTCAGGTGACTTTTCCGCGCCAGGGCCTGTCTATCTCGTGGGCTACGGGGCTTATGCGTGAAAGACAGGCCCTGGCCAACACCACCTAGACAGAAGGCCTGCGCACAGAAACGTCATACATTGTTACATCACACTAAAACGGCTATTGTTAATCGTATTTCTACCAATAATAAACCCTAAATTTGGCCGTTTTGATGATGATGTAACAATGTATGACATTTCTGTGCGCAGGCCTTCTGTCTAGGTGGTGTTGCCCTGGCCAACACCACCTCTACTCAAAGCCTGAGTGCGAAAACGTCATACATTGTTACATCACCTACGGTAGGGTATTGTTAATCATATTTCTACCAATAATAAGACCGAAATTGTCCCTACCGTAGATGATGTAACAATGTATGATTTTTCCGTGAGCAGGCGGTATTGTCACACCTTTATTATATTAATTTCTTAATTATTAAATTACATTTGAACAATATTGAATTAACGTTTACATTAAACAAAAGCTTCCAAAATTTCATCTACTAGCACGTTATCATTGATGTTATACACTTCTTCAGACTTAAATTCTTTCAACATATTATTTGTTGGATTAAATGCAGCGCAATCACCATCTTGAAGTGTATACCGTATTCTCAAATGTGGTCAGCTGTTCTTGTTAATAATCGATTTCTTAATTTACATTTTACAATGTTCACCATTGAAAAAGCCCGCTCTACACTCGCATTTGAAATGGAAGACTTAGAATACTGGAAGCAAACTTGAATAATTCAAAATATGCATGTTCTCCTGCAGCACTTTTATACAATGACACCTCAGTCCAAAACTGCTCCGCTGTTGACACCTTGTTCCACTGCTGAAAAGGAAGAACCCGCCATTGACTTAAAATTGAATCAATGTTTTCAGCTCCGACAACTTCTCTCAAGTCAGACACAATATCTGTAATGTCAGGCCTGACTTGACTAGTTGCTGATTGAGGCGAGAAAAACGCAATTTTTTCTAACACTTTAAAATTGTGTGGAATCCTTTTCTGTATCTCTGGACACAATTCTATCAGAAATAAGACACACCTTTCCTTAATAGTTTTGAGCTGATTTTGATCAATTTCAGCAGATTCTTCGTTGAACTGGAAGCCCAAGTGAATGCTTAACATGATCTTTAAAATTGAATGACGAAAGATCTTGTTTTCTGACATTATCCAATGTATGTGGGGGAACCAACATTGATAAATACTTCAGCTCAGCTATAGATTATGCAATTCAGTCAATAATCGAAGTGGTTTGACATTGTCTGACTGAAATATGCGATTGCAATCTGTGATGGGCTTCAAAGACTGCTTCAAAAACACAAGATATAACTTATTCATTTTAGATGCAAGCATGAGGTTCAATTGTCCAACAGTGTAACACTGGAAATGAAGCTGCAAAGCATCCCATTGTTCTAAAATCTTAGTAATTGCTCCTATGCGTGCAAGCCAGCGAGTTCCTGACATGCCGTCTATTTTGAGTGGTCTTCTCACTGCCAATCTTTCATATAATAATGAATATTCGATCTGTCGCTTGCTACTATACGAGAACCAGTTGTGACATTCTCTAACGATGTATTCCAGATGCGAAGGAAGAACTTTGCATCTATTTTCAGCAGCAAGATGCAAAGAGTGGGATACACATTTGATAGTAATAAGGTGCGGCACATCTTCTTTTAAAACTGAATGGTGTTCTCCTACCATAACATTTTCTCCATCAACTCCAATTCCTATTAATTTGCTCACGTCTAGGCCATCCTGTGTTAATTGCTTTTGAAAGCATCAGTTAACGTGTTTGCATCACCACATTGGATTTCCAATAATCTATAAAATGTAGTTACAATATGCATTTTTTTCTGACTAAAATACCGCACCATGATGCACAATGTTTTTTTTTTTTTATCTATAGATGTAGTTTCATCTATAATCATAGAATATGAATTGTAAATAGTGATGACTTATTACATACCATAAAACCTGAGCGAGGGATCTATTTATATAACTATTTTTGATTTTTCCCCAAAATTCCCCCACAAAAAATTGTCTTCTCCGAAATATTCCCCACATATTTTGTTTCTCCAAATTCCCCCCCCCCCCCCAAAATGGAGGAAAAAACCCCCAATCTGGCAGCACTGTGTCGTCGGTAGAGGAGACAGTCATGATCTGACTCTTCGAATAAGACGATCGTGACCCATGTTCGACGCCAAGGATCAAGCTATGGCGAGCACGCCCGTGTACCAAGCCAGCCACGGACAACCGCCAAAGAGACGTATCCTAAAGGTATTCAAAGAGCGACAAGCCAGACTTCACAAATGTACAGAGGACCTGCCTTCATTTATTAGGTTAGGTTAGATTATATGATGAAAACTGTATTTACGTACATGCGCAAAAATTGGCCATTTTAGTCCAAGCAACAATGCATCCTTCATTGTTTCCGTCTTGGATTATAATAATCCGTATTTTTAAATTTGTTGGAAAGTGCCGAGGCCTACGAGATAACAAGGCCTGGAAGCGGAAAGGTCACCTGACCATCGAGGTGCTAGTAACAATCCAGCCTTCATGGTCTCCATCTTGGATGTTAACAAACAGTGTTTTTGCGTTTGTTGGAAACAAAGAAGGTTGGACTGTTGCTAGCACCCCGATGGTCAGGTGACTTTTCCCCTTCCAGGCCTTTTATCTCGTTGGCCTTGGTACAGTGCCAAAGCCAACTAGAAAGGTCCTGAAACTCAAAGGTCACCTGACCATCTTAGTCCGAGCAACAATGTAATCTTAATTGTTTCCAACAAACCAAAAACAGTGATTATTAAAATCCAAGATGGAAACAATGAAGGATACATTGTTGCTTGGACTAAGATGGTCAGGTGACTTTTGAGTTTCAGGGCCTGTCTTTCTCGTTGGTCGTAACCACTGAGAGAGAAGGCCTCCGCAATGAAACATAATATCAGGTCCAGGGGAAAGTTTTTTTCGTTTTTGCAAATATTACAATTGGCGCGCAGACTAATGCACAAATGAATATTTTATTCATCGAAACAATCTCCTTCGTTATCAACCACCTTCTCCCAATGAGATACTAAATCATAAATTCCTTTTTTATAAAAGTTACGAGTTTACAGTTGAAAAACACACCCAGTTCATGTCTTAGCTCTTCTTCTGTCTTGAACCACTTGTTTCTCAAATGGTTATCGAGAGATCAGTAAAGGTGATAATCTGTTGGAGAGATACTCGGAGAGTACGGTGGATGAGGTAACACTTCCCAGGCAAGTATGTTTATTGCCTGACGGGTCAGCTTTGCCGTATGCGGACGTGCGTTGTCATGAAGAAAAAAAAAACCCTTACGGTTCGCAAGAGCTGGCTGTTTTTGCTTGATTTTTTCATGTGTACGTTGAAGCTGACCAATATAGTTGTCTGATGTGATAGTTTGTCCTGGATTTTGGAGCTCATAATGGACTACACCAGCTGTTGTCCACCAAACACTCAAGAGAATCTTCAAGACGCTCATCACCAATTCTAAATTTGTTGAACCAATTCTGTGCCGTCCGGTCGGTGACAGAAACATCAAAAACAGGCAGGCTCGAATTACTGGTGATGTAGGTGCCATTTCAGACTTTTTTTCAAAATAAAATTGAATGTTTTCACTTAGACAAGTAACTGCAAAAGAATGACCAATCATTTCTCTTTAATGTATAAAAAATTTGCATTATTCAAATCATCCTACGAGAGGGGACTGTAACCATTCAAAAAGTAAGTGTGAAGAAACGAAAAAACTTTCCCCTGGACCTGATACCAGTGTTGCCAGGTTGGGCGATTTATCGCAAATTGGGCTACTTTTTTGTTCAAATTGCGACTAAAATTTCAAATTTGCGATTGCGACTAAATTGGGCTACTAAAATTTCAAATTTGCGATTTTTGGGCGATTTGTTTTGTGCGAATTTTGTGACGATTTTTCGGCAAAATTATTGTCAAATAACAAAAAAAGACTGGTTTTAGACAATTATTTAAACGAGGACGAGACGAGAAGACTAATGGAAGACCAGAGGTTAGGCTTCTTGACTACCTCAGTGTATTTCATTTGGAGTTTATTCTGGTTGGATGAGCTTTGTGAAAGCGCTGCTTTCGTCCCATCCTAACAAATGTACACTTCACTGTTCGATTGTCGATTGTCGGTGCAGCAGCATCAGTAGTCCATCGACAAGCACTACTTCACAAATTTTAGAAGACTTTGCAAATGTAAGTAGACTTTACAGTTTTTAGGTTTATCTTCTCTCTTTGTTTTTCATTTCGATAGCTTAAAAGCTAGCACGTAATTATTTTTTATTTAATTTTATAATGCGGATGGAGTGGAATAGAAGTGGTTATTAGTACTAGTGGTTATTTTTACAAGAGCTGCATAAATGTGGAAAAGGATGTTTTAAAGGAGCGATGTTTCAACTTTTTACATTCTTTGTGTGCAGGAATTCTACAACGATTTCCTAGTAATTTTGTGATGTATGAAAAGGTAAAAAAATCTTTCTCATGCACTCATTCTCAGTCAATGCAGAAAACCATTTTGTGAATTGCCACTAAAACTGATCAACATGGAAGGTTTAGAAATTAGCGTGATTGAATCTCAGTGGCGATCAATAATTACTAAAGATTGGACCTTATATTTTAGTGAAAATGTGCCAAATGACTGTCAGCAATTTTGGACTGAATTGTACCATTACAAAAATGCTGGAAATGAGTATGCATTTCGAGAAATTGCAACATTTGCACTAAGAGTTCTCACTCTTCCTATCAGCAATGCATCCGTCGAAAGAGTCTTTTCCATCATGATTAACGTCAAAACTCCTCTCCGAAATAGAATGGAGTTACCTTTGTTAGACGCAGTCATTAGAATAAGAACACAACTTCAAAGTGAAAACAAATGTTGCAATTCTTTCATCCCAACTAATGAAATGTTAACAAGATTTAACAATTCAATTTATAGCGATGTCTTTTAATCTTTGATTTTGATTTGTATTTTTTTTGAAGAATAAAAGTTTGTAATTTACGAATATTTTTATTGTATGGTTTATTTGTATTTACATAATGTTCAGTAATAGTTGGAAGCTTACATCATAGACATAATGTAGATTTGCGAAATTCCCACATTCTGGAAAGTCAGGGAAATGAAACATGGTCAGGGAAAGTCAGGAAAAAAGGGCTATTTTCATGCATTGGGCGATTTTGGGCTACTAAAGTTCCCCAATTGGGCGACCGAATAGTGCTTGGACCTGGCAACCCTGCCTGATACATCATCATAGACAGGGCAAATTTAGGGCTTACTATTGGTAGAAATACGAATAACAATGCCCTATCTATGTTTATGTAACAATGTATGGCTTTTCCGTTATCAGGCCTTATGTCTAGACGGTGTTGTTATGCTACGGTACAGTGCAAAATGACATAATGACTGCCTGTATTGTTGTTTATTGTTGTACGAGGTCTGTTCAAAAAACAACTGAACACTTTTTTAAATATCTTTTTATTTAATATATAGCTTATTGGTCTTTGTCTCCTTCAAAGTACTCCCCTTCTCTATTCACACACTTGTTCCAGCAGTGTTCCCACTTTACCATGCAGTCCTGGAAAGCTTCTTTTGGAATATCCCTCAATGCCAGTGACGATTCTTTCTTAAAGTCACCAATGGAGTCGAAACGGCGCCCTTTCAGCACTGATTTTAATTTTGGAAACAAGAAAACTCGCAGGTAGCTAGGTCTAGGGCTAGTATGTAGACAGACCTGTTAATTTTTAAGAAAACTCGCAGGTCTGTTAATTTTTGAACAAACCTAGTATGTAATTGTTGTTAATTTGATTATCAATGCTAGCAATATTGTTGACTGTGGTGTCCTTGTAGAGAGGGTTGTTTAGTCAACGTAATGCATTGTAAACGCTTTCCCGAGATACAGACGTAGCCGACTGGGCAGATGTCCAAGGTTTTTTTTGGTTTTATATTTTATTCTTTTTAGTCTTTATTTTTTTTTAAGCATCCTTTTAATAATAAATTTTAAATCGAAAATAGTACATAATGAAATAAACGTACCACCACACTTTTATTTTTTTTAAGTATATTTTTTACTTTTTATTGCAGTTTTTAAGGTGCATAAAATGATTTTATTTCATATCTTTTGTGTAATTTTCTTGTAATTAATATGCTCTGACAGATTTATAGACAATTTTTCTATAAGACGCGCAGTACACAGATGTTGACGTTAAAATCTGGCAAACAGGTATTTGGATTTATGATATTAGTGTCCGATACTTTGAACTAGGGATGGATGAAGCGGGTGGGGGGGGGGGGGGTCATCTTCAAATATCCTTGATAAACGTACACAGATAATGGTGTTAATGCATATTATATCTAACATCTTAATTATTGTTTTATGGTAAATATTCAACCGAAAAAAATATAAGTTTTTAAAAATTATTAATTTGTTCGCCATTAGGAACATTAATATCCTCTATCGTAGGGTTGCCATATCATCCGTTTTTCAGGTGAAAACTTTCTATAAATTGATGTAGATTGCATTTATTTTCTTCCCCTCGGCCCCGTTTTTTCATTTTGTGAATACATTAACCCTACCCATCTATCCCTTTGTCTTCCGATCTCATCTTGAAAAAATACTTGTCAATTTTGTTGTATAAAGAAGACTTTAATTGTTATGAAACATTTCATCGTCTTTCTTACGTGGTCCAGTTTAAATGTTCTAATTTGATATACTACTATATTTACTTTCTTAATATTGATGGGATGCTCCTTTAATGTCTACCCAATCTCCTCAGCAACCATTTATCATAGTATTAGAAGGTATTTATCATAGCAATCTCCTAATACTATGCATTTATGAATCTCCCATATTCATGAATCCCATTTTGTCACCAATCAAATTTTGGTGTCCAGATCACGTGCTATCTGTAAGCACCTCGATTTTTTTGTCATGAATAAAACAGTTCCAGTTTATGAAATACAGTCTGCTAAAATCTAATTGACACTTAAATGATTTTTTTCTAACTTAGCGCAAGTATTCCCCTCCCTCACTCAGCCGCCATTTCATGGATACTCAATCCGCCATTTTATGCCTTTTTATACTCCAATCACGGTGTAGGATTTATCTTACACCGTGACTCCGATGTAAATTTGAGAGTAACGTTAACCATTTGTTACTTGATTTTTTTTTTTTAGTGAAATAATTTTATTCATAAACATATATTGCAAGCTATTAATATAATATTGCAAGTATTATAGTCATTTGATTGAGCCATTTATTTCCTCCCCCCACCCCCTCCAAACTTTCTAAACTGTCTCCAAGCCTTACGACACGCTGAAAGATGGTATAAGTGTACATTTAATATAATCATTTTTATTATGTTAAATTCTTCTCAGCACAAAATTTAGCTAACAAAACACGCTCTTGCACAATTCCTTCAGAATACAGTAATATAAAGAAATTCTCTTAAATATATTTCATTCAATCATCTAAACAGTAAGGCATGAAATCCTATGAAATATGCAATAACTGAATTCTATCCACCCCACCCCCTTTAACCATAGATATTTAACTTTGCACTGCAAAAATATAATTAGAAAAATTATTCTTTTAAACTGAAATTTGAAAACAAAAAAGCAAAAAACACAAACTGGTTACGTTTAAAAATGATTAGGAGGCATGCATTTAGAATGATGACATAAGTGTCCGTACAACCTGAACATCCTGTGCGTACAATTTCAGTAGTTTATTACTTTCAAAGTTATGTAGCTGTAACGGACAGTCGCTGCATCTAATATTAACGAGTGGAAAGAGCTTTGCCACTATAAAACAATGATGCTTTCTTTAGGGAAAAATGCATCTCATTTGCCACGCTGTCACGTTATATGGCCAATGTTGTTCATATAAACAAGCTGGATCGGTTCTCACGAAGCTGTACGACCTCGAAAGCTCGGACCGTTTCGTGGGGCCCGTCCCGTGCCTCCCTTCTCGTGAGGTTCTCGGCTCTATCGAAGCGGGCGAGACCACCCCACGAAAACCTATCAAACCACTGAGAGAGAGAAAACCCTACTATCGCGAGCTCCGCGAGCCTATCGAAACACACCCTTTTTATACATAAATTAAATGGATTTGTTTTATTAGAGTGCATATAGATGGACAACATTGTGTTGTTTTTAATTACGTAAATTTCATCCATCACCATAACATCAATTTCGTGTTTACCTCACGTCATTATGTAAATGACCAATACAATATAATTATAACAGGATTCATAACGTATAAAAAATTCTTTAATAAAATACTTTTTATATTTTAATATAGAGTGACTTCCAAAACTGTCCCAATGTTAAGAGAGCGAGATTGATATCCATCCATTATTGATACTGTATACATACAATAGTCACCAGTGCTTTCATTTAAGAACTCAATATCTGAGCATGAAATAAGTGCAATACAAAATTTTTTCAAAGATTATTTTTTATGTCATTAAAGAAAAACTGACGCTTTGTCATCGGGACAGTTTTGATGCCGTGTTATGAATTGAGCTCATTTGTATGAACAATATTTATTTAATATTGTATTGGCTTTCAACGAGGCAGCAATACGTCTAGGCATGCTGTCAATTAAATCAATACGTGTGTGGGCAGAAATATTTTCCCATTCCATCTTTGTTCTTTCCCACAATTCTTGCATTCCTTTTGGTTCAGTCGGATATTTGGCCATTTGTTTTTTAAGGTGCTCCCACAAATGTTCTACTGAATTGAGATCTGGAGATTGTGCAGGCCACTCCAGAACTTCAATTTCGTTATCTTGGAACCACTGTGTGGCAAGGCATGCTCGATGTTAGTTTCCTTGAGTCCTTGTTAGTCTTTGTCCACAGTTTCTGGCTCCAATTCTCTCCACTCAGATATTGAGTTCTTAAATGAAAGCAATGGTGATTTTCTATTGAATGGATACAATATCAATAACATTGGGACGGTTTCGGAAGTCACTCTATGCTCTTGTTATGTAGGCTTTACCTCCATTTAGCCAGAAAGAAAGACAATGTCTATTGGTCGCGTCTATTAAAATGAACGAAGATTTGTCATCATTCGTTCGTTAAACATAAGCTATCCAACACCACCTAGAAGACACCTGTTCTCTATGTGACATTGGTTGGTTTATTATAGAAATTTTGGCGTCGACTACTAAGGTCATTTTGCGCCTTTTACACAAGTTATATATGTACGCAGCCCGGGACAAGCACAAACATCTATGCCCACGGCGGGATTCGAACCCACGACCGGGCGGGCTCGAGAACTACAAAGCCTACGCCCTAGCCCTCTCGGCCACCTGGCCGGTTTTATGTGACATTGAGCTATCATGGGACCTTGAAGCCATCTCAATGTGCAAATGAAATGGAAGGAAACACGCTGAGGGGCGTCACATGGCCGAAGCACGTGGGTCGAGCTGCCTTTAAGTTTTTAAAGGTTCATTTGTTTTTTCAAACAGTGTACTAGTAAAATGCTTAAACAAAAAGATGATCGCATTGTTCTGCGATAAACTAATAAACTGCAGCAGTAATTGGGGGCTCAATCGGGGACTACCCAAAAGATGAAGAAAGGTAAGATCATGAAAACGAATTTTTTTTTAAAACAAAAATGGTAAGTTAGAGGATCATGATCATCCTTTTTATTGTATTATAAACTAGCAAAGGTACCCGGCGTTGCCCGGGATAATTACACTTGGATGTAAACAGAACAATCTCAAAAAATTAAATTAAATTTTGCATTATCTTAAAAATAAACACATGAAAATGCTTAGAATTAATACAGTAAAAATTCTTAATGAAAATTCGAAAAAAATCTTTTTAAAGACTCACAATGGATGGACCGCTCCAATAATTTCTTACTCAGGTAATCTTACTTCAGATGTATACACTTGATGTTGTTGCAATTTCCACTCTTCTCTCGCTGTGTTGAAGCAAAATTTGGCCTTTCATCACTTTGGGTAGTCTAGCGGTCGCCAATTCTTCTATTTACTTGCTTCCCATTTGCTCAATACAGCACGGAGCTAAAGGTTTGCTTTCTCTGTCGTCTTTCCACTCTTTCTCAATAGTCTGCTAACTCTTCATTATCTCCAGCTACTGATCATTTTTAAAGATTTTCAAGAAATTGTTAAGTACTAAGAACTCTCTTTTCTAAGAAAAACCTGAATAACAGGAATTCTATGCATTGTTACAAATTGAAACTTATCCATATTGCATCATCATTTTATGTTCATTGTTATAATTCTTGGAAAGGATTGCTTTATCATTGCATTATCATTTTGAGCTCATTGTTATTGGCGAATTGCGTGTTGAAACCATTGTTGATACCTATTGTTGCACAAACTTTTATTTGCATTGTTGGTCATGAGATATATATTGTTGGTCCGTGCAGAGTGTTTGTGAATTGCGTGTTGATACCATTGTTGCAAAAACTTTGTCTTGCATTGTTGGTCATGCGATATTTCTCATTAATATGCCTTGCCATAACCATGAATATCGATTTTTTATCGATATTTATTATTTTTCCGAAATCTGAGGTAGACAGTGACCTTCCTCATGCTTTGAAGGTCATGTGTGCGAAATTTTATCAAGATCGGAATAAAACTGTAGATTTGTATAAAAAACGTACAGACCCACAGACAGACCCACAGACCCACAAACATCCTTCTTTATATATATAGATAGATGATGTTAATTCAAATTGTGCAATACGTACCCCTCAGAGATTTCTTTTCGTATTTCCAAAGATAACACATTTTAAACGTTGTAAATTTTCTTTTAATGCTTATAAATTATGGAATAGTTTACCATATGACTTAAGAACTCAGATCTTTAATTGTATAAAACATTATTATTTTGCACATAAATTGAAAAACTATATCCTGGATAATCAGGCTGAAAATAAATTTCTATGAATGTTAATTTCATGTACCATATATCTTTGGTGTGCTATTAATAAAATAAAATAAATATGAATGTTTGTAATCTTTTGCAGGTGTAAACGTTGGGTAAAAAATACAAGGCGTGCCGATCTTATGGGTAAATCAGCAGAATATTTGTATCATAACTGCAAGCTATGTTCCAAACATTTTGAAAATAATATGTTTTTTGAATGCTGGAAAAAAAATAAATTTATATGGAATGCTATTCTAACGATATTCAGCATTCCTAACCCCCGAAATCAGCGACATCAACGAGGAGAATTTTACCACGTGTTCATAATCACGATCAACAAACTAAAAAAGCTAAAATCAGGTAGGCGATGAATTTTTGGAAATGAAACAGATAATTCGGGCGAAACATCTTACTGTAATAAAGCTTTTAAAAATAATTGAAGGATTTATAAATTTTAACTCTGCAGAAAGCCTTTCTCGCGTTACAGAGCAGCGAAGTTGTACAACATTTTTAGCGACGGATAACTCGGAATTTACATAAGAAATTATACAGAAAGTATAAGCTGCTTGTGCGTTAACATTTCGATAAGTTTTATCTTTAATTTCCGTAAGTATTAACGAATCCTGAATTAGTATACTAAGGGTGTGTCTGAAAAGTCCGACCGGTCAAAGCCACCAGTGACTATGTCCGATCGACGCAGGCATACGTAACTGGCTTTTTTCATGTTAAATTTTCGCCCGATTCGGACGAACCTCGATTCATAAAGTAACGACCGGTCGCGATGAGCGTTTTCATATCGCGACCAGAGTCCAACGCCGGTCGCGGTCGGCTGCCTCGGTGAGTAGAATCAAAATGGCGGACGAAAGTAGAAAATTCAAGTGTTCGAGCCCGATACGTAATAAATATATTTTGGAGAAAGGAGATGGCGAAATACTATATGGCGCGGTCTTCGAAACCTGAGGGGATTCTTTACAACGAGTGGATGGTCCAGAATACCAGAAACCAGGGTGTTTTCATGATTCTCCATCTTGGGTAGCATGTTCTTCACAAAGGTGCCTATGTGGGTCATCCCCAAATCGTCATAGAGTGGTTGTTGGCAACTCTTCTGTCAAGTTGGGCAATGGATCGGAGAGCAACATTTTGGAAGGTCTGGAGATCCTTCCACCTAGATTTGCAAATAGAAGCCCAAGCAGGCATTCCATGAAGCAAAATAGTACGAATCACAACCTTGTATATCAAGAGTTTGCTATCTACACCAAGAGCGCTATTTCGCCCCAGAAGTGCAATCAAACTGAACTTCGCTTTCTTTGCCTTGTTGAGCGCGTATTGGACTTGGTCGTTCCAGTTTAGTATGGAGTCGATCATGACACCAAGATATTTATAGCTTTTTACCCACTCAAGTTTCTTGCCAAATAAGAAGAGGGGCTTTGGAGGGTTTTTGCATTTGCGAGTGATAAACATGACCTTGCACTTTTTGACATTCAGCTTTAATCGCCACTTAGTGAACCAGCTCTCGCACTGATGTAAAGCTTTTTGTAGTTGAGTGACATTCAAACATGTGGAAGCAAATCTAATGTATAGCAGAGCAACCATCCTGGATCCAAGATTCAAGAGGCGGGACTTCAAGAGCAAGTCTTGTTCTTCTCATGCAATCAACAACATCAATGCTGAATTGATCCATCTACTTGGTAGTGATGTTGTATCCAATCAAGGTAATGATATGGCACTTGTGGATGCAGATGAAGATTACTTGTGGTCATATAGGAATGCTGATGTACTAGTTAAAAGTACTATGCAATTTCAGAGCTCAAGTTTGCAACCTATCATTAAGGCATACTTAGATCCATTAAAGCATACTTCATTACCTGCAGCAGATCCATTAAAGCTATGGAGTGAAATGCAACACTCCAACTATCATGTTTGTCAGATAGCAATAAAGGCATTATCTGTTCCATGTACTTCAGTACCTGCAGAACGTCTTTTTTCAAAAGCAGGAAATCTAATAAATGCTAAACGTTCCACTCTAAAACCAAAAAATATAGAAAAATATTTGATTTTAAGCTCGCTAACAGTTGAAGAGCTCAGTGATTTGCGTTAAATGCTTTACTTATTGTATAATTATTGAATTTTTGTTTCATTTAATTGTCATTAAAATTAAATACCGAAAATCGTTCAAAGTGAAGACCTTTCTTTTATTTGCTATTAACACCAACAGAAGAGAAGAAGGAGACAGATATCCGAAATGTACATATGGGTTTTTAATTTTATAAATTCATTTATGCGGAATAGTGGTTTCTCTGACATCGATGTTTTCTCGTTAACATCGAGTAGCTTTTCTGACATCGATGCTAACCTCGATGTCGCGATGTTATAAGCATCGCACGGCTCTACTGCTCGGAGCGAACTAAGACCGGGCGCATTTGAAAGGGCAGACCCCCCCACCACATTATTCGACCAGTCCGAGCGAGCTGCGATGGATAGTCGCGTCACAATAAAATTATGCGCATTACTTTCATAATGCACCCTGGGTGATTAAAATGGGGGGGGGGGGGTCTAGAAATTAAGGCAAGGCGTCGACTACTAAGGTCATTTTGCGCCTTTTACACAAGTTATATCTGTACGCAGCCCGGGACAAACACAAACATCCATGCCCAAGGCGGGATTCGAACCCACAGCCAGGCGGACTCGAGAACTAGAAAGCCTACGCCTTAGCCCTCTTGGCCACCTGACCGGATGGAAAATTAAGTCTCCCGGATGGGCTGCTCCGCACAAAGCTCAGACTTCATGTCACTGAGAATTGGAACGTATTTATTTAAACAAAAGTACACTGAAATTATCATACACGGACTATGCAAATGAATATGTGAGATGAAGAAATGACGTGAGTTGGTTATAATTTTTAAAAAGTATCAATTAAAGAACAGGACTGAATACATAACGTAATCAAGAGGTAGTGATGGCAGGTTCAGCTTATCATTAATTAATTTTTGTAAATTAAAAGTACTGAAATTATGAGCTGACACTAAATTTTTACATTCACTACTGCTCATGCCCTGCTTCTCTTTGTTGACTTGAGAAAAGTGGAGAGTTAGCAACAAAGTTGACAAATAAGATGGTGAGAACGGCTCCCAAGTACCTCAGTTTTTCGTGCATGCACCTGAGGAAAGCATTTTGTCTCAAACTCAAAACAAGCAACACATGTAAATACAGAACGAGGACGTATGTTCAAAAAGTTGTGTGTTATAAAAATAGATTTTTCTGAATGAAAATGAACATCCCAGTCACTACTCTTAATTATCAGGAGAGAAAAAAAAAAAAACAGTCCTACTACCGGTGGCTCAGTGGTTGCATGATCGCCTCTGATGCCCCAGTACGCGGGTTCGATCCCGGCCGAGGACGACGAGGATTTTTCCAGGGGAAACTCCTGAGATCACGCATCTTCCTTCGGAAACAAAATGACGAAACTAATACTTGAAAACACTTTGCGAGTTATCAGATTCATAAAGACAATTAAACGTAAGTATACTGTACTTCATTTATTGATTTCAATTAATTTTGCATTCGTTTATTTGGGCTGTATTCATAGGAACATAGCCCCTGGAAGGTTTGAAATTTCGTTTACAACCCCACCAGCCTCCAGAAACTCTAGACTAGCAACTCGATATGTACGAGATAGCAGATTTAGTAGCATTGGAACCTATCACAAATTAAATGATAAATCATTGAATTTTTCTCGTTTAATTCACTTCACATCGGAGACATTGAGTATTCTACCTGATCTGCGTTTAATTTAATGTGCATTTAAAAAAAAGTAGAGGAAAATTAACTGTAGCTCATTGGAACACTCAACACTAAAAATTTTTATAGAATGGATTTTTTTTTTATAGACTGAATTATTTTACTATTTCATGTGGTCAGATAATTATTATAACTTACCAGATACGCTGTGTAAAACGCTAAAAGCATCCGGCTGTAATAACTTTAGCGACCCTAGTGGCAATAATGCATAATTTTGGATTGAACATTCCGATTTAGGAGCATTGTTAATTTCTAAGAAGGTTTTTTATTCTGCTATTGTTATTTAAACCAATTTTTTTTTACTTGTTTTTTAATAAATTTTTTGAATTGATTTAAATTTCTCCAAGTGGATTACTCTGATGATTTCTGTGCATTAACTGTCCAACAAACAAACTGGGCGTGTCTAATTAAATATTCAATTACAATTGTTAGTCGCTAGTAGTTTTACTTTGCAACAATGTCTAACAAGTAAAATTGGAAATTTAACAGGACCGACCATTTAACTTTCACTTTCTATTGCTTAGGAAACGAAATCTCAAAATATCGATCCCTATGCACTTTCAACAATGCACGGGTTTCTTTTCTCCCTCCAGATGATCATTTGTCGGTCACAAAAATGTATATTTGGACAACAATGTTGGATTATTCAGCTGAATAAATGAAATGCGGATTTAGGATATAATCCTTAAAGAGTGGGTTGCGACACTCAGGAGATCGCGAGGACAGCTGCGGGGAGTCGCGAAAGGTTTTACAAAATATTACAAAATTATACAGGGTGTAGAAGAAATTCACGAATAACTTTAGGACAATAAAGGTGCTAGTCATAAAAGTCAGGTCTATCAGGCATGTGTCCTGTGCCCGATTGAATAAAATTATTTCCTGCGCCCCTTGTATAAGCGCTGAGAAGTAACTTTTGAGCCTTGACAGACAAAATATTCCAATTATAAAGTTCTAGCGCGTCACCGATTTAGTAGAAATGCAGTCTTTTGACAAGGAAAACGAAAGTAAAAAACTCGTAAAGTTCATGTGTCGGGGGGGGGGGGGGGGGG
>JAHWFO010006205.1:451488-494886 GCA_023313115.1 Rhysida immarginata
TTTGTTTTTTGTTTTAGTTTTATTGATTCTCCAACTGTGGCAACTTGCCGCTGGCGCGTTTTCGTACGTTTGTTGTTGGACGTGATATAATACGATGTTATGGTTAGACGGGCATTTCCCTGTAGATAGAGCTGACTTTTATGACTCCAGCACCTTTTGTTTTACAGTTTTTTGACTGTTTTACGAATTTCCTCTACACCCTGTATAAAAGACTTGTATTCGATTACAGGGATTTTAATTTTTTGAATGGGGTCCAGTTTGGTAGTGAGGGGATGGTGAGCGTTTATGTAGTTTAGAGCAGGCTTGGAATTTTTTTTTCGATTTTCCATGACTTTCCAGGATTTTCATGACCCGTACGAACCCTGATCTAAGGCATACATACAATGGGAGGCCAGCGCCAAATCTCGAAACCGGATTGGCTACTGTATCCGTTACAATAAGAAAGTAGGAGCAGAAACAATGATATGACGTAATGACGCCTCTGGTCTTCCACTGGTCTGTGATGAGGGTTTTTCCTTCAGAAAAAAAAAACCTCTGAAAAACCTGAGCCATTCCAAAAAACCTTCAGATTTAAAAGTAAAACCTCTGAGTTCCCAACACTGAACTAGCGCCTGTGGGGAGGCAACAGATTGGATATTGTTGCCAGCGCTCTTTTTGTTACCAGGGTATTCCATACTCACTACACAAAAGCTTGACAATATTGACGATTGGTTTGGTTGGTTTATTAGAAATTATGGCGTCGACTACTAAGTTCATTTTGCGCCTTTTACACAAGTTATATCTGTACGCAGCCCAGGACAAACACAAACATCATGCCCACGGTGGGATTCGAACCCACGACCAGGCGGACTCGAGAACTAGAAAGCCTACGCCCTAGCCCTCTTGGCCACCTGGCCGGCCAATATTGACGAGAAACCATACAAAAAAAAAAACGTTACAGAAAGCCATAGTCCATTATCCTGAACATAGAGAAGGGCAAATCCTACAAAACCCATAGCATAGAGCAAGGCAATTCGAACACCCAGGCATTAATGCTTCCACTGCCATAGAACCCTTCCTCTCCCTTCACTTGAGGCCCCGGTGTGTGGCCGTCGATTGCGTTCGTCTCTTGCATCCGTGTTTGGTCTTTCCAGAACAAGTCAAGGAACCGAAATGATCAGTAGCGATAGGAAATGTACGATTCTAATGGTTGCTAAGCCAAAGGTGCGTTGTTAAAGTGAGCGAAGGTTTAGAAAAGTGTCAACAAGACAAGGCTATGTACGACGATTCATTTGTTTCAAAATGGTTGATGCGAATTGTCAGCCAATCATTGAAACGAATAAGCTTTCAGTCATCCTTAAAACAAGAACAAGAAAACTGAACGATCTTTTTCTTCCAATGAGCGGTCAATTTAACAACGCACCTCTAGTTGCTAAAGTGACTTGTAGTTCTAAAAAAAACCTCTGGACAAAAGAAGAAGAATTATTTATCCTTTAATAAACCTCATTTATACATTTTTAAAACATTTAACAGAAAATATAAATTCTCAAAGATAATGCGTTTGTGGTTGTTGCGAATGTTAACTAGGTTAACAGTAAGAAACAAACGTATCAGGAATCTCAATGGAGTTGAGAACATGGACATCACTGAAGTACCATCCACCATTCCTCTCGTCGCCATTTGGAGTGCTTTACGACTTCAAGAGTTTGGACAAGAGACCGCTGACATCGAGTGCATCAGACGTGATTATGCCGCAGAGACTCTCGTTGCATGCCAGGATCCGCTTCAAGTGGCTGGCGTTGAGGTCGGCGCAGCAGTCGACAATGAGATGCTGCAGCTTGTCGCAGCGCGATAATAGTCGCACCAAATCCGGCGCCTTCATGCCGTTGCGCGGGCCCGACAGTACGATGTACTTGAGATGACTGAAGCGAGGAGCTCTTGTCACGTGGCCGCACGGCGCCTTATCGTGCCAGCAACAGAACTGTCTGAGGATGGGACAGATGCGGTCTACAACAGCGTAGTCGACGTCACTGAAATAGTGCAGTTGGAGTATGTCAAGGTTTGCACCCACGGCGCGTAGAAAAGGGACGACACCATTTTTGAAGTCCAACGAGTGCACGCTGTGTTCCCTCCGGATAGTCAAGTTCTTCAAAGTTTCTGCGAAGCAGGAATAATGTTGTAGGAACTGGTTGCTGGACTCCAGAATGTCTAGTTCCGTCAGGAAAGGGCACGCGCTCGCAATCACCTTAGGCAGCAACGTCGACAGTGAACCGGAGAAAACCCACTTGCGCAGTTTCAGCTTGGGCATATTCTCACCGGTCATGTGCATCTTATTGATTACAAACTCCAGAGCTGTGTACGAGTAACGGATCTCGCTCAGGTATGGTAGGTTGAGCAGCAACCACTCGACACCCTCGAGGAAGCAATCGTCGTCTTTGTTCTGACAGAGGACGATTTCACGTAACTTCTGACATTTTTTCCACTTGAGATGCGGGTCGGTGCAAAGACGCTTTAGCCCTTCGCCCGTGATGTACAGGGAGTCGGCTACGAGGACCGTCAAGTTCGGGCAGCTGTAGCCGATGACGTCGAGCATGTCATCGTCGCACACGTTCGTCAGGTCCAGGTTAGTAATGGCGGGAATGTTAGTAATGAAGTCTTTGAGGTAGTGGAAGACGTTCGGCATGTTCCACGAAAGGATGTCATATCGGCCACTGAAGTGGGGGACGCTGAAGTACGTGAGCTTGGGCTGGATGTGCTCCATGTGGTGGAGTACTCCAATGAATTCTTTCTCTTTCATGAAGTAGCCACGGAGTCTTACCTTCCTCATGTGTCTGCACGTCACCATCAATTGCAAGATTTCTTGTATGACGTCTTTCCCGGCCCGCGAGAGCCGTTTATGGCAGTCCTCCATGATCTTCTCGAGGATATCGGCGGGCATGCACGTGAACGGATTTTGTTCGTGTATCAACCATGGGAAATCTTGCCCAATGCCGGCGTCGTTGAGTTGGCAGAGCAGGAGCGAGACGGCACGAATACCAAGAGTTTTCATGGAGAGCGGCGAATATGTTCGCAATATCAGTTTAGACACCGACATATCGAACGTCACGATTGCTTCTTTATTCAGTAACGTGTTTTGACGGTATATGTGTATTATAATTCAATTGTACCACACTTAAGCTTTAGTTTGTAAGAACAAAACGCTTAAGTTACCACTGCTGCTACCATTTGCCTATGCCCCTACCGATTCCAAAGAACAGAATGAAATTCCTCTCCGATTCTGACAATGGAGATACTCACTGGCGCGTGATTTATAATGACGACACACGAGGCTGCCTAAGAAGGGGAAATGTTTGTCAAAGCCAATGATGTCAACAACAATGAAGACTGGATCGACCCATCTATTTGCGCTTCGCTATTCAAAGATGTCTAAGAAAATTTTAATATAATGATGTCCTTTTGTTGTTGACATCATTGCATTTATGACAGTTTTTTTAATAAGTTTCTGTTGAAATTCCGTCGCTAAAGAAAGTAACTACAATTCCATGCGAGTTAAAAAATTATTTTTAGATTTTTTGAACGTGTGTACCATTATTCACATGTTCAAAATTATTTTTCTATGAATTGCTCAATGTCTACCAGACATAGGTGCACGATGATATTCGTGGACTTTTCCAGGCAATTCTTTAGCCATGTGCTTGCGTTCATAGAAGGCTCGATTCAGTCTTTATTGTTGTTGATCAAAGCTTACTAACAGCCAACTATTGTGACAGTTGGGGTCATTGTTGACGTTCACTGTTTCAATGCGACAAACCAAATTGGCGTTCTTTTCGGTGTCTTTAGGTAAGCCTACACGTTACACTGATGGCCAAAATATACAAGGTTGAAATCAAAAATACTAAGAAATTCATTAAAACAGCTGCAAACGAAAACGATGAAGAATATGCATCAAAATGCAAAACTTCGCCATCTTCAATTACATCAAAATGTTTTTATCACAAATAAATGTGACTTGTACAAAAGATTACCAGCCAGTGGGGATTAATTGTTAATATATTAATTTAGCAAATTAGAGGAACACCCAAGCGCATACAAATTTTAAATTTCACGAACTTTCTCAATTTTCAATTCTTTTTGATAAAAAAAAAAAAAGATGCAATTTGAAAGTAAAATTTTTAATCAGACATTTTAATGATTGTTTAAAATAATTACATAAATTTGAAGATATTTGTATTGTTTTTGAATCCTTTGTTCGATTGCAAATATTCTAGAGATTTTAGAAATATTTCATCTCTCTTTTGATATTTCATTTAATGTTTGTAACCGATATTAAAGTTTGACTTGAAATTTTGCACACTTACTCCTGATGACAATACATGAATCAATTAAAAAATCCACTAAATAATTGATCAATTAGTGGCAATTAATTAATTTAATTTTTACATGAAGAATATCGTTCAAGACTTTACCAATAGATGGCGTTAAACTGTGTTTTTTTATCCTTACTTTATATAAATTTTAGAGAGAAATCAAACGTTTATCTTCAGAGAATCTCTTAATTTTCATTGTTGAGTGGTGACGTCGTTGGCAGTCCACGGATATCTTGCAGGCTAATAAATTCTTTGTTTACAGGTATACATGTAGATAATGATTTGCGTTTTATATATTGAATTTTTTTTTAAATAATCTAACTGTTAAAAATATTGTTTTCCGTATTTTTTCTTCATTATTTTTGAATGCTCCATTTATATAATTACATGACACCATTTTTACAGAAGAAACTGAAGAATTGATTCTTATTATTTTGGTCGTAAAGAAATTAAGCTCATAGCCGTACTCTATGATAAATGGTTGTAATAAATACGCTCTCGGGAAATGATCGTTCGAATTAAAAAAAAGAAAAAAATGCGAATTCTGAAGTCAGATTAACTCTCCCAATGGTGTCAGCTTAATATGGATCTGACTTTAATTAGACAATTTTCTGAAAGACCTGAATCAAAAATAAAAAACATAGAGGAGAAATATTTCGCTGTTTTAATTGATATTGGACGATATAAAATTTGCTTCATACGATATTACAGGTCGAACCTCGTTATAAGGAAATTGTAGGGGGTGCCTAAATTAATTCGTTATAATGAAAACATTAATTTATCGGCCTGTTTAATTTTTAATAACTGTACAGTACAATTTAAAACGCAAATAAATATGGAGTTTATTTAAATTAACAAAAATACACACTGATACTTACAAAAAAAGTTTGTAATTTTTGATTGAACAAAATTTTTAGTATATTTTCTTTTAACTTAGAAAAACATTCACTCACTTCATTTTGTATGTCTACCTCTTCCTCATTAGTTAGTTCGATTTTGAATGCGTAAATTAGTTACTCGGAAACTACTCCTTGGAGTACGATCAAATTTTAACGGTATACACAGTTTTATGTACCCTATTATTCCTCCAAAATTCATTATCCTAGGCATTGCAGAACCTGAGCTTGGTGGCAGCATTTTTATTTCTGTTCAGCGTTCAAATTCACAGGGACAAAATGCATCACAATACTATTATGTGTATCATTATCTACCATATATATTTTAGATTCATTATTCAACTCACGTTGTATTGTACAATACTGAAGACATCCGAAAGGACGAAAGTCGGCTCTAATCTATACGAATAAAATTATTGCATTGTAAAATGGACATTTGTAAATAATTTAATATATATATATATATTTTTTTATTCGTAGGCTTTCATGATCTGTGGCCAATGCTTGACGTTTTCCTTGAATGAATTTTCTCCTTCATATCAGCTTAAGGAGAAATTGATACTGGTGTCCGGTCCAAAAAATTAAAATTTGGAGAAAACCCCTTATGGTTTTGTTTATTTTTGACAGCAACTGATATTCATCTCATTCAAACGACGATATCTTACTGAATTTTCAGGATATTTGCTTGGGCTTTTTTATAAGAGTAACTCTATACATTTGATTAATAACTTATGCAAAAGACATTTTGGTAACGCATGCGCAGTTAAACATTATTTAGTAAAAATGCTCATATTTAATATTTTTATATTCTGATTGCAGGGTGTTGTCTCTACTCTAGTTTGTCAAGTTTCCTGAGAATGGCCTTGCATTGGGTTAAACAAAAACGTACGAAAAAATTTCAATTTTTTTAAAGAAACCTTTATATCTGCATGAACACAGATAAGCAAAAGAAGCCTCATAATCATATGCTACAGCTACAACGTATTTCAAGCATTATTCTTTACAGGGTGATCCCAAACATTTTTTTTGTTGTTCAATTTGTTTCTGGTCCCCTATTTACCTTCGGGACAAAACCTTTGCTGAAATATATGAGGTGTATCGTGCTCTTTACACACCTGAAGTTTTAGGATAATTCGTCAGGTATTTTTTTAGATAATCGACAAATCAAAAGTGTCCAATCATATTTCGGTAGATAGTGTATATTGAAAACCGTGCTGCCTATTATGGCAAATCATGATAATGATCTAGTCTCTGGCATTCTAAAACATTCTCGACATAGAAAAAGGCATCGTAATCCAAGACATATCCTTGATGTCAATTTTGATGACATTGATAATGTCATCTTCCCAGATTACTGGGTTTCATAAATTCTTTCGTTTTTTCTGTGGCTTACTATGTAATATACTCCTACTTCAGACAATCGTCAATCAAATTTTCCTCCACCAAGAGGAGGCAATTTTCTTTCATACTTTGGATGACCTTTGTGGGTACATCAGGCTTCTTTTCTAGTTCAGTGTATTTCCCTTGGAACATGATTATGAAGGGTGAGATTATGGAAGCTATGCTTCAAGTTCCACACGAATACCGATACACTACACTGTTCGATTGTCAATAGGACTCAATGCAATGCAATATCGTCTTGGGATTCATCTAGCTGCTACTATTCATCGGGACTTCAGGTATTTCGAAAACTGACTTCAGGTATTTTAGCCCGTTTCTCGATGGCAACGACCACCTCCTACCTACAGGAGCGCAGATGATCCTGTCGTCCACATATCATAGATGATCGATCGGATTCAGATTGTGACAGCCATGAAAGAAGACCAGACTCTTTTTATAAAGCCCACTGAACTAAGTCGGACACTAATCGACCCGGAACGGAAGATGGTGACTATGTATGGCTGAACATGGTCGGCAATGAGATACAGATACATTGTGGTGTTCAATGTTTGTTCTTTGGGATCAGTGGATCTAAGGTTTACCAAGAAAGCATTCCCCACATCATGATCCGATCCTTATAAAATATATCATTATAAAAGCGTTTCAGAGAGAGTGGTATATGTTTTAAATCAAACATGATACTCGAAATTAAAATTATTAATATCTTTTATACTATGTACAAAGGTTGGGAATTTAACAGTGGCAAGCATGTAATTGTAGCTGATACAAAATAGGTACTACATTAAAGTGAAACGTTTACAGTCTTTCAGCGTTGGAAGTAGAATACCTGAAGCAGTACCAGTTCTGTTGATTCGGATGGAGCAGTCTACTGCTTCAATAATCTCTGAAACAGTTCAGTAGCGAATGCCAAGAAGTGATTCTTTCGTCTTTGGAATCAAATCATAATCACAGGGGCTTAAATCCGGAGAGTACGGAGGATGCTAAAGCAACTTTTAGCCCCAGCGAGCGAACAAATCAGCTACATGTGGGCGAGTATTGTCATGAAGGATGATGGTATGGTTTTTCGCAACGCTGCTCTCAGGTTATGCTCCAAAATTAACAATAATACTGTGCATTGACAGTCTATCCTTGAGTATGGAATGCACTAGGATGACACCATCACAGCCGTACACGACAATCACCAGCCTTGAAATTACTTGGATTCTGACGAGCGTAGTGATCTATACGAACGCCACTCGTTCGATCGCCGTTTCAGTTTTGGCTCGTACGATCTGACCCTGCCTCGAAATCCTCGTTACTGCACTACTTTAGACCGCCGACAGTGTTGCCAAGATTTCACTAGGAAAAAATTCTATTTCACTAAAAATTTCCCTAGATTTAATAAGTCTTTTATTAAAATAATTTTCAGAATTTTATTTTAACAACACAAATAGTTACATTGATCTTTATGAAATCATTAAATAAATACATTGTCATATTAGAAAATGTCATTTAATTCAGCCTCTACTACATTTGAACAATTGGCTATAGTGTCATAAATGTTTTGATTGAATTTTCGTTTCATTCAAACACATTCTAACTTAAAAAAACTTCTTTGTACCACCTACCCTTGAACGCTGGTTCTTTTTCCCACCTTGTGCAGTAGCGTTGTGCATAAATTTTGGTTTTATGTTCAAGCCAAATTGGTGTACGTGCGAGACAAATTGACAATGCACTACTTGTCACGGAAATCGATTCCTCAAGTGATTTCCGGCGACACTGGCTGTTATTACCGCTCGCGTATATTCACCCGTTCGAAGGCGGGGGAGGAGCGGGGCAGACAGTGTCGTCACAACCAACACCACGCAAGAGCCAATGGAGATCAGAGGAAATTCCGTGACGTCAAGCCGAAGCTTTCTTGGCGGGAAGATTCGTCGGTGGAAAGGAGAGCGAGTGAGACTTCAAGAGGTAAACACCTAAGGTTTACCGGGCCGGCACGAGAGAGGAGAGGACTCTTTACCGTCGTCCGGGATGGCGGAAAGCCCCGAGACCCGCAGCCAGATAAAGGCGACGACGTGGCGAGCCGTCCTCAAGCAACGCCACCTAGAAAACACCTGTTTTCTAGGTGGCGTTGCCTCAAGCTTGGCTGATTCAAGGTGTGTTCGGCAGTGAAGCACGGCAGGCGGCGTTTCCACGGAGGAGCGACTCCATAGACGAAAACGAAACAGCGTGCTGGAACTTGCAGAATGAAACTAAAAGGTTGGTGGTGTATCGTCCACTTGCGGGGTCCACAACGGCAACCGTAAGTTACTTTTCGCTAACGTGCACAAACCCGTGTGAGTGGTCAGCTATACTTATGGATTTACATGGAAGAGAGTGCGACGGGCGTAGCACTGTGAAAGGATTCTTTCCTGCCGGGCTAAATGCCTATCTATCGTCCCAATACGGATTCACATATCTTTCATGTTAAGTAAATGAGAGCCGTTGGATTTCATAATCCATTTTGCTAAAACGCAAAGTTATGTGTAAGGTTACTCTCCCTTGTTGTGACGTTTATCTAAGAGGAAAAGGTTAATAAGCAGTTTGTTTGAATATTCATATTTAAACTCAGTTCTATGGTTTTATTTCCTTTCTAATTTAGAAACCAGTCTTTTAGACGAACTTTCGTTCGACGTTTATTTTCAAATGCGTAAGAGTGTTGTATTCTATTGAGTGAGAATTCGTTCACGTATTTGTTAAGTGTGCTAATATTCCAGGTGTGTGTAGTGCTTGTAATAATGTATCCTACGAATTTTTAAGTAAGAAGCTTGGATTTTATATATGTGAACTTTCTTTGTATTCGCAATTTAAAATGCCTGAATCTACGTATTAGACTTTTACTGAGATAGACTCAGTTAAATTGTTTGGACTTGGACTAATTTAAATATCTGGACTTGGACTTTAATATTTATTTTATCCTCATATTCTACTTTATGAGTTATTTAAGCTTTTCGGAAAAGTTGAAATTTTAACGCCGTAATTAGGCGTAATTGTAAACGAGAGACCATGTCAAGTGCCATGGATGAATTGTATTACTCTCTAAGCACTTTGCCAAGTTATTAACATTCTGTGTTGTTTATTAGTTAAGTAATATAAAACGTTTTGACTAGGTTTAGTTTTATTCTAGTCGTAATTTTTGGCTCAAGAAATTTTATATCAGTTATTGATATTTATCTGGTGTTGTGGTTTATTACTTGATTAAGTTTGCGTGTCTGAAATTTTCAGATCATTTTATAATTTATGTGTGAATCTATTAGTGCCGTAAATCGGTCTGTAATTGTATGAATTAATTACAAACAACTAATGGAATTTTGAGATAATGATTTCTTTTGTATTTATCCAGAATGTAATGTACCAGAATTGTAACTGTTGTGTTAAGTTATAGTTTGCTTGCCATTCTTTAACTTAGAATACATTTCCAAGTTATGTATTTTTGGGTTAGCATTCGTTCATAATTATTGAGCTAGAGAATTATCTCTTTATTTTTATCTAATAAGATAATTATTCATTGTTATATTTTGCTTTGTTTTCATTGCATTACTCTTTATTAAACTTTATTTTTTTAAACCTTACCCTGAAAACGTGTTCCATTCATATCATTCCACTGCGTACATTCTACTCTGTTCTTACACGTTACACTACTGATTGGCCTCAGACTGATGGAGATCCTGCTACAGCAAGTTCCTTAGAGTGGCCGAACCCAGGGTCGTCATGGGTAATAAGGGTTACCGAGAAGTCGACCAATGATATCATTTCAATCATTTGACCACTAATGGCATCACCAGTGGACTGATAAAATACATTGCTTTGCAATGGAATTGCCCCACCCACAAGGAGTTATCCGAATGAGACAAAAGTAGGTATACAGCAAGAGATACATCTGAACACACCTTTATTACGTTATGGAGCCAAGACGTGCACTCGTTTGTACAGGGTGTCTCAATGGAAAGCGGCATCAGTAGGTTGTGGCATCACCTCTAACGGCGATGCATTGTTCCAGCCGCAGATGTAGGTGATCATACAGGTGGCGAATGTCATCTTGGGGTACGCCTGCCCAGGCCTGGTGAATCTGCTGTGTAAGGTCATGGAGATTGCGGGGTGATCGTAAACGACGTCCCACCATGTTCCACACGTGCTCAATTGGCGATAGGTCTGGGGATGTTTGCCGTGTGCGGTCTGGCGTTATCCTGCTGAAAGACTGCGCCGGGTATGATGTGCAGAAAGAGCAGTAATACAGGCTGCAGAATCTCTGTGACGTACAGTGCTGGTGTCAGGGTGCCTTGGATGGTGACTAAAGGCGTTCTGGTATCGTAGCCGATGGCATCCCAGATCATGATCCCGGGTGTTGTCCACGATGGCGATACCGTTCATTGGCACGTTCTAATGGTCTGCGCCACACCCGTCCGCGTCTGTCGTCGGTGTCCAAACAAAAGCGGGATTTTTTCGCTGAAGACCACCGGGCACCATTCCATTCGCCGGCCCACTCGTTCATGAAACGATTGCAGTCGTATCGCGCGGTGCTTAGGTGTCAAAGGAAGACACAACAATGGACGCCTAGCAGACATTGTCGCGGCTTGTAACCGGCGTGCTACTGTCGCCATTGACTCTGGAGCAGTACCGGGAGCGTTTTTCACCATGGTACATGAAAACTGCTACTGCTGCTGTTACATTCAATCAGGAACAAAGAGATGGAGGAGCTTATAAAACTTAAAATGTCAATTAAATTTTTTTAACATCACTAAAAAATATATAAAGGGGAGTGGGTAAGAGGGCAGGAATGACGGATGTTGGCATGAAACTAGGTCTTTTCGACAAATTAGTAAGCAATGTTTTGTATTATTGGGCCGAAATCTGGGGATGGGAATATGATAAAAATATGGAAAGTGTACAGAACCAGTTCATAAGATGGGCAGTTGGATGGAGTAGAAACACACCAGATTATATTATCAATGGAGAGATGGGGAGGATAAGTCTGTGGATTGGAGCGTGTAAAAGAGGATTAAGATATCTAGACAGAGTCGAAAGGATGGAAGGAAAGAGACTGCCGAAAATCTGCTGGGCAGAAACCAAGGGGACAGATGGAGTAGTAAAGTGGCGAGAATTAGAAACGAAGGAGTGAACGAGCGGATGCTGGAGTCCAATCTCAAAGTGAGTGAGAGAGCGATTATGAAGTTAATCCAAAAAGAACTAGAACAGAGGCAAGAAAAAATTAAAAGATCTACATACTGCTCATATTATCAGAAGATAAAAGAGCATTATCAAAGGAGAGATACCTGAATATTCAGATGGAAGACAAAGACAGGAAAATATACGCCCGACTGAGAGCGGGAAATGAATGGAAGGCCGGTAAAGCAGATTGGTATGGTATGTAATGATGAGGACGAGACGGCGGAACATGTTTTGTTTGAATGTAGCTATTTAGAAGAGTTCAGGAAAAAATTTGGAATTGTAAAAGAAGAAAACTGGGAATTGAAATTGTTAGGGGGAGGGAAAGTTAACTGGAACGTAATAAAGTACTTTGCCAGAGTGCTAGAATATAGAAAATCAGAATGATGTGGATGAGAAGACATGGTTATGTTTTATAGAAATAACAGTTAATAGAAATATTGTATTGTTTTTTGCTTAATTTGACACGTATTGTGTGTAAATTGAAATGTTTTCTTTGTTTTGACTTGTATGACGGAACAGGCTACAGCTAACCCCATTCCGTCTCTCTTGTAAACAAGAGTTTGGAATTAAAAATCATTTATTATATAAATATTCAAAGTATATATAAAAATATTTATTTTATTATTTTTTTATTATTACAACTGAGTCAGATAAGGAAATGAAAGATGCACTAAATATCTGTTTTTTTTTCCTCTTTATATAAAATATTTTATATTCCGTTCAAAGTCCGTTAATTGCGTGAACGGTTGTCGTTGTCGTCGTCGCCGCATTGAGACCGTTGTGCGGATTACAGTACTTTACGTTCACGAGGCAGTTGCTTACTCCCTACTGCATGGAACGTCTCGCACAGGTGTCAACTTATGAGCCTATACAGGCACCCGGACCCTGTATCAACTCAATTGGTCATGTCCCGTGAGCATGCATCTAATCTATTACTAGTCGGAGGTAGACGAACCCCCCCTCCCCCAATTAAATATGGATAATGTCAGATAACTCTTTGTTGGTGGCGCAATTTCATTGCAAAGCAGTGTATTAAAAAAAAAATTTTAATACACTGATTGGAAGAAAGTAATTGGACACCCATCCACCCGGCAAAAAATGGACCTTTCCGCTACCACAGGTGTCACTACTGTATGGAAATGCAAAGATAGTCACCATTGACTCTAACCGAAGTATCATGCCGCGACAGGCGGAGCTGACAGAGTTCGAAAAAGGTGTCCTGGTTGGAATGTCGCTCCAAGGCGCATTCATACGAGAGATTCCCAGCAGCCGGAACCACCCGAAATCAACAGTGGCGTATGTGCTGAAGAAGTACAGGACCAATGGACATTGTACGAATGCACCAAGGCCTGGTTGTCCACCCGCATTGACCGACAAGGACCGTCGGGTGCTGCAGCGGGAGATACGGAAGAACCGACGTTCGACGATGACCACCATCGCCGGGGAATTCCAGCAGGCATCTGGATGTCACGTATCCACCAAGACCCTCCGAAAGGAGGCCCACATGCTGGGCTATCACGGCAGAGCAGCAGCCCAAAAGCCGCTAGTCACACCGGCGAACAAACCGAACAGACTGCAATGGGCCAGGGAAGCAAAGATTGGACAGTTGAGGACTGGAAACGTGTTCTCTGGAGCGATGAATCCCGCTTCACATTGTTTCGATCGGATGGCAGAGTTTGGGTGTGGCGTTTACCTGGAGAACGGCTCCTTCCTGAATGTATCATCCAAACAGTGAATTTCGGCGGAGGAGGAATTATGGTGTGGGGCTGTTTTTCGTGGTATGGCGTAGGCCCGGTAGTGAAGGTGGAAGGCACCATGAGGGCTACGGACTACACTACCATCCTGGACAATTCGGTTCTCCCAACCCTTTGGCAAACCTACGGTCTAGAGCCATGCCTGTACCAAGACGACAATGCCAGGCCACATGTTGCAGCTCATACCCTGCAATGGTATGCCGATAATAATGTTGAACGCCGACCTGAATCCCATCGAACATCTGTGGGATGTAGTCGAGCGTCGGTTGAGGGGTAGTAGCCCACTCCCCAAAACACTACCTGAACTGTGGACGGCTGTACGGGACATTTGGCGGGAGATTCCTGGGGGGGGGGGGGGTCGTACGTACTCTTGTGGAAAGCATGCCCCGGAGAGTGGCCGCCGTGATTGCAGCCAGAGGGGGGCCGACAGGATATTAGCTGTTATCAATAAAAGCAAATAAACGCACTGTGCGAGGTGTCCAATTACTTTCTTCCAATCAGTGAACTTAAAAAAATTACATGTTAGTCATAAAAATAGAAAATCCACTAGCAATTTCAGTGCACTAGAATTTCACTAGATGCAAATTTTTTCACTAGATCTAGTGAAAAATTCACTAACTTGGCAACACTGACTGCGCATACGCTTTGGATGGGCGCGTCCATTTATTGGCAGGTAGGTTAGGAGTAGAACTATTGTGTGGTATGTGATGTGAATAGAACCACGGTGTGGTATAAGCTAGACCACGGCCTGAACATGACATCAATATGTATTGTTGAAGCACTAAGATTATCACGTTGAACTAACTTCTGTAATAGATCCACCAGTTCGACGTAACAATGTTTTATCTTTTCCATGTTCAGGCCTGGTAGTTTCTAGAAGGCCGTGGCTAGACGCGCTGATTCAGTTTTATGTCATGCATACAACTATGCTGTCACTAAGTATTCCCGAGGTATTCTTTAATGAATATTATTGCCGTTAGGAAAGATAGTTCCGACCTGCGAATTACCTAACTGCTCTACCAGCCCAAAGGACATGTGGATAGCGTAATGCTTCTTTGTTCATATGGCGCCAGTGAGATTAGCTGATCGTTCCTGGTCCGAGTCCAAGCTGTGGAATTTTCTTTCCTATTTTTATCAATAATTTAAGCATTTGAGATACGGCGTGTAATAAATCCTCATGATCGACCCCGCACACCTGCCTCAAAGTTATTTATTTTCTTATTTTTAACGCCATATGCCGACTCTGCTCTCCATATGTTTCAATCAGAATCAAGATTCGTCGGATCAGAGATCGTGTTCTTCTCAATCCTCAAGAATAAGATACTGGTATTCACAGGCTCATCAGAAGCGAACTATTTATGATCAAAAGGACTGGTACTCGTAAAGGTCGTCAGTTTTCCAATGTCTATTTCAGATATCTTATAAATACCAATTTTGGTATTTCCTCCTTGTGCGTGGATTTTATTTAATGCACTGTTGATTTTACCACCATGCTCATTTTATGTATTTCCCTGCAATCGAAAATCTGTTTCCGACCACAGGCCATCT
Source organism: Rhysida immarginata (assembly GCA_023313115.1). Classification (NCBI taxonomy): domain Eukaryota; kingdom Metazoa; phylum Arthropoda; class Chilopoda; order Scolopendromorpha; family Scolopendridae; genus Rhysida; species Rhysida immarginata. The sequence continues at coordinate 466,621 of JAHWFO010006205.1, forward strand.
TCTAGTTACATGATGATTTTTTTGTTTTCTGCAATTCACGATAACTCTAGCAACAGTCGGAAACAGTTGTTCGAGAAACTCCCAGAACTGCGACTGTTTCGAAAATGGTTGATTAATGCTCAAATGTAACGACCAGTTTTCTCTGCCACATGATCGCCTCAGCGGATAATTCATTATGTGCTGATGAAAGAGATAAAAAAAATTCTTCTCTCAAATTTCTCATATTGTCAAAAATAGATTTTAAATGCCTCCTAGGGCAATTTCAAGTTACCTCTCCCTAATTCTTATTTCTATTTATTTCGAATTTAGAAACTGGCAAACAGCACAAGAAAGGATACCATTAATAATAATTAATATTAGAAACAGGAAGCACACGCTAGAATGGTGACAAGGATGAAATGTTTTTAGCTAAGGAGTGGACCAAATTGGCGCCACTTTGTTTGGAGATAAACATTTGATACAACCTTGGAGACAAACATTTGATGACACGACCCCTCGCTTTCCCAACTTGACAAGGCCCTAATCGTTATAATCTTTAAAAAAACTCATAAAATTTTTTTTCATTTTAATATTATTTTTAAGTAATAATAATAATAATAATAATAATAATAATAACAATTTTATTAGTTAATTAGTGTAGTTTTATAAAATTCATTGGTTTGTTTGCTTTTTAGTTGATTTTTATTTTATTAGGCCTAATTTTTTTTTGCTAATACATAATTTATTTTTAAATTTTAATTATTTATTCATATATTTGTAACAATACACCAATTTCTATGTTAAAATGTAAAAAAAAAGTTGAATTATAATTTTAAGTCGATATTTTTACAACTGTGCCACTGTGCGTCGTTGAGTTGGCAGAAAAGGAGCGAGACGGCACGAATGCCAAAAGTTTTCATCGACGGCGGGGAATAAGTTCTCAACACCAGTTTAGACATCGACATTTCGAACGTTGACGTTGACAATTAATTACTCAGCAACGCTATTGACGTTTCAGGATTTCTTATTCAGCAACGTTTTTGACGGTCTGGGTTTCTTCTATTTCTCAACTGTACCACTGTTGAACTTTAGTTTGGAAGAATGAAAAGCATAAGTTACCACTACGGCTCCTGTTTCATATGCCTACCGTTTCTAAAGTACAGAATGAAAATATCTATATTCGCATATGTTTTGCGATTTCGACAATGGCACGTGATAATAATGACACGGGCGGCTGCCTAAGAAAGAGGGAATGTTTGTCAAAGCGCGCTAACAGTCAGCCATTGTGAGAGTTGGGTTCATTGTTGACGTTCACTGTTTCAATCGGACAAATCAAATAGACTCGACTTGCACGTGCGTCATGGTTAAATTGGCGTGCTTTTCTTTGGTCTTACATAAGCCTAAACATTATACCAATGACAGAGAATATAAAGGACGCTGAGGGGGAGGGAAGGGAAGGGTAGTGCCTTGCGCGCGAAAGTGTGAAATCAGAAACATATAATTTATAAAGAGCATTTTTTGAAATCAAAATTACTAAGAAATTCATTAAAACAATAATTGAATTATGTAGAGCCCAAACGAAAATATGTGCGTAGCTATGAGGAATATGCAGCAAAATGCAAAATTTCGCCCATCATTTGTATTTTCAAACTTTCTAATTAAAAATGTGCAACTAAAATATTTACTTCAATTGCATCAAAATGTTTATATCAAAAATAAATTGATTCCTAATAAATGTAAGTGGTACAAAACTTTACAGTCAGTGGGTATTAAGTCCTAATATAATACATTAATTTAGCAAACTAGAGGAACCCCTAAGCGCATAAAAAATTTAAAATTCCACTAACTTTCTTGATTACACGATTTTCAATTTATTGTTCTTGGCAATTTGAAAGTACATTTTTTTTAATTACACATGTTAGTGATCTATTAATTAATTCCATAGTTTGAAAATACTGTATTTGTTTTATTTTTGAATCCTTTGTTCGATTCCAAATATTACAGAGATTATAGAAGTATTCAATATAGCTTTTTGATATTTCTTTGCAGCTTAGAATATTGAAATTTGAATTTTGAGTGACAAAAAAGTCCTCCAAAATAAAATGAATAATTATAAAAGTCGAGAAATATATGATCATTTAATGTATTTTAGTAGAAATAAAAGTTTTAGAAATTATTCATTTTGGGTGGGGTTGGTTTTTTTTTTTTGTTGTTGATGTATAAAAAATAATTCACCTCTATAAGTTTTACTGAGAACCCAACAATAGGGATTAAACCGAACAAACAGCAAATCTAATGTTTTTCTTCACATTGTTGAGTTGTAACGTCGTTGTTATTCTCTGCTTAAACAGATTTCGTTCATATTCTGGCTTCAACAGAATTGGCAGTCCACGGTTTTTGTTTATAATGAAGCTGCAGACCAGTATATTCTTCGTTAGCAATTGGTAGGTTTAGTTCACGGCAAAATAAATCTACGGTACTGGTAATTCCAGAACCAGTTTCTTCATTTAGTTAATTTTAAATTTGGCCGTAATCATTTTTAGCCATTTATCCCTGGGGACTGAATTTGAAATGATCTAGAAATAATATTCTATGGGTATATTTTTATTCAATGTCCTTTTGAAATGCAGGGTGGTCGAAAAGTTTATACCTTTCAAATCACCTCATGTGATTTAAAAGAATCATAGCCAAAAGAATAGGAAGACCCTGGCGGGCTATCTGTAAGTGACCTTTCCGATGAACTGATTATGCAAATTAGGACATATACAAAATTTATTTCATAAACCGTAGCAGATAGGGACCAGTTTATGATTAAAAACTTGTTTTGCGTTGAATTATGAACACAATAAGGTAAGAATTCCTGAAGTGGGCCCCTCAAAAACAAACATGTCGTGAAATTTAAAACTTTTATTATAATTTTGTAGTACTTAATGGAGTATTAAAATTCCCAAAATATTTCTGAAAAATTTCCATTTGTTAAAAAGTTATAAACAAATACATTTTTATGGTACTTTTTGTTTAAAAAGTCATATTTTTTTTCAAATCTCTTTGAAATTTTAAAGATAACAAATAAAACGTATATAGTTCATAACAAAACATAAAAGAAGGAGAAAAAAATTTGTTAAAAAAAAAAAAAAAAATTTAATAAAAAAAAAAGAATATTTTTTAATGTTCTCAATCGATTTCAACAATTTTGAAAAACACATTGAACATGTATTTATTAACCATTTAGAATTTGAAAAAAAAATATTTTGTGATCTTTGTTATACTCTTTTATATAGCTTGCTTTTGCTATTTGTGTGTGTGTGTGTGTGTGTGTGTGTGTGTGTGTGTGTGTGTGTGTCCGGATCAAATCTTGTAATCAATATTAAACCAACTTCCCGACAAGCTAGAGAGCTGAAACTTTATACATATACACAGGACAGATGACAATGCAAGATAATTTTTTTTTCAAATCGGTTCACTGGTTCGTGTTCTAATGGTACTAATTCATTACTACGAATTGTCCAATTGCCACAACAAATAATTCGTTATGACGAGGGTTAAATATATCTTTTATTTATTGTTGCTAAACAAGAATAATAGCGTGATTTGAAAACCCCTTTTTTTCCCTCTTTATCTTGTTTTTACGTGAATGCCATCATTTCTTGTCAAGCTATTCAATCGTACCACAGGGCTGCTAAGCAAGTAACTCTTCATCCATATGCAATTTAGTACAACAAAAATAATGAAATAAAAAATAAAAAATTTTGTAATAGTATCGGAAAACTTATAACATGATTCTGTGGCAGTAAATTTATTCAATTGCAAATTAGTTGATTATTTGAAAAATAATTTCGGGTTACAAAATGTTAACAAAATATTTTATTTTTCCGACGGTGCTGGTTCTCAGTACAAAAAACAAAATTTCAATTTACTTCATCGAAAGTCAAACTTCAAAAACTTACTTTTTCATGATGCAGAAGCTGAGTGGAACCTTTTCGCGACTTCGCATGGTAAAGGGGCTTGCGATGGCCTCGGACATGCACGCAAAACTAGTATGCAGCGTGTTAATGGACGACCAATACTTCACCAAAAGATCTATACGAATGGGCGAAATCATTTTTTAAAAATATAGACTTCGAATTTTATACTGAGAACCAGCACCACCGGAAAAAAAAAATTTTCTCCTTCTTTTAGGTTTTGTTATGATATCTATACTTTTTACTTATCTTTAAAATTTCAAAGAGATTTAAACAAAAAGTACCAAAAAATGTATTTGTTTATAACTTTCTAACAAATGGAAATTTTTCAAAAATATTTCGGAAATTTTAATACTCCACTAAGTCCTACCAATTTATAATAAAAGTTTTAAATTTCACGACATGTTTGTTTTTGAGGGGTCCACTTCAGGAATTCTTACCCAGCAGCATAATCGCATGAATTTCTACATGCAAAAAAAAAACCCCACTTCGAGCACGATATTGGATGGAGTTCTTAACAGTCTTTTGATAGAGCACTACATCTAGAGCTCTACCTTTTGAGTGCCAGAGCAGCCGTAACAGTGGCATGATTCGCATGTAGAAATGCTTCTGATGCCATATCCCGACTCTGCTCTCCACGTTTCCAATGTTCTTCTCAGTCCTCAACAGTAAGGTGCCGTATTCACAGTAGTGTTGGGTCGTTCGCGAACGAACTGACTCTTTTGAACGACTCTTCAATAGGAGCTGGTATGAAGCTAGCTCGCTCTTTGCAAATAGCTCGCAGTTACCTCGAGCGACCAGCTCTCGAGTAGCCAATAGCTTACTGTAAATGCTTCATATGACTACAGTAAGAAATAGATGAAAAGTGGGACTTATCTATTCCTGCTACAATATTGTATTGCCTACTGAAGTGGAAGTTGAATGGACAAACTAACAAAAACGCTATGAACCTCCTATGTTTTTTTGCATTCTTTCTTACATTTATAAAAGAATTTTTAATTATAACACATTTTAAAACCCGATCTGGCTTCGCTGCTGCTATTGAACTATTGTAATGAATTGAAAAAAAAACAAACAAACATTAAAAGTGAGATAAATTTTCGTTTAGTGTTGTAGTTACTTTGTTCATAACCGTTGATTTGTTAATTCAATTAAATTGGTAATGAATTTTTAATGTGTGTGGAATTTAGTTTAAAAAAAAAGTTTTTGTTCAACACACAACTCTTTTGAATGAGTACTACTCATTTCAAGGTTGATTAACTTAAGGATGTAAAAGGATTTTCAGAAATTTCTTATATTTTTTCCTGAAAGCTTATAAAGCTAATTAAAGCCGGAAATGTCTCTTAATAACCATTTGCTCATTTCTATCTCCCCCTCTCTTTTCACTCCAGCTTCCCCCCCCCCCCTCTCCACAATACTCGCCACTATAATTCCATTATCCTACCTCGGATAACTCGCTTCTATCATCTCAGGAGTGTTACCAACTCAGGTCTCAAACTCTGGTCAAACTTAACTCCAGAAATACGTTCTTCTCCGTCTTTAAATCCAGATTATTGAATTTTTTAAAAAGGTTCCTTGACTGTTTTCTCACTCTTAGGCTCTCTTTTTCTTCTTCATCCTTTTTTCTTTTTCACCTTTCTGATTTATCCCTAAACTTTGTATTCATTTGTTTATACCATCCACCCAGGGACCTACCTTGTCGGCTTCGGCTACTGGCCTTAGGTGGTTGCTCTGTATTATTCTCGAAATAAATAAATAAAAAAAAATAAATAAGGGAGTGGAATGGTAGCCATTTTTCAAAACCCTTGCAAGGCCCTTATTTATATCGTGACGCAGGGGAGAAAAAGAAAAAGTCTTCAAGATCCAAGGCGGATGAAGGTAAAAATAAAATAAAAATCCCCACCTAGTCGATTTCACGTGGAATGACCCCAAAACCATATTTTGCGCTGTAGCAATACCTTCTGTTATTATGGTGTTGGCTGCAGTTCGTTCTATCCCGTTCAGGCATGGCTACTCGTTAGGTTATATTTCAGGCACGGTGTAAGAATAAACTCGTTTATTCTTACACCGTGGTTTCAGGCAACTTCCCACTGTAGACTTGTTCCTAAATAAGTAGTGTCATCTAGTGCCAAGAAAGGGTGGTTTAGGATCTGTTAAAACCCGACAAGCAGTGCCATCTGATGGTGTCATTGTACAGAAAAGTTCTTCTAAGGGTTTCCAAATTTTTAACGTTAGGCTCGTACCTATTCAACAGATGCCGGCCAAGTTACTAAAAGTATGAGGCAAATATGTGTTTTCGCGCCACATGTTCTTATTAAAACTGGCTTCTAATAATGAAAACACTATTTCAGGAAAAAAAATTATAAAATCAGAAATTCATGTACCCCCCCCCCCCTAAAATACTGCACAAATTCAGACTTACATATTTTAAATGCCGAATAATGTAAATCTTGATGAATAATTATTTTATAAAAATAAAATTTCAGTGCACATGCTTACCTTTTGAAGGGGGGGGGGGGGTATATTTGGCCTACTGCATTGAAGAAAATTGTTTTTCTATTAGGACAGTTTTTTTACAGTAGGCCTATAGAACCAACCGGTTTACAGTTTTGTTTTAGTAAATTTGACGTTTATTATTTTGTTACTCAAGGGTAGTAGCACAGAATTAGTAGCATTATTTTGTTACCATCTATTAATTTGTTATTCTGTGGTAGTAGGGTGGCAAACTGAAGGACCGCGCCGAGCGGCTTATCCTCTAGTTATGCCACTGTAGGTGGCTTATGCAAAACTTTTGTCGTCAGAGTCCGTTTTGGCTCCCCCCTTCGGAAAAGTTTCAGAGGACACAACTAACAAGGGAATCCCTCGAACATGTATGTCACAGGTTTCCACCAAATTGAAATACGTTACTCATCTGAAGCTACTATAAGAAATTATGTTTCTTTCAAAATAAACCGCGAAAATGAAAAAAATTCAGCACAGAAAGCCATACAAGGACTCCATTGTTAAAGCGGTTAGGCTATGTGGGGTTCCCTTGTAAGTTTCACTTTTAGCCCTGTTTGTCGTTCTATTTATTGTTTTAGTACGTTTGATATGCATTCGGAGTAAAGGACCGCCCCGAGCGGCTCAGTCTCTAGCTACGCCACTCCATAACTGAGATTTACAGTACAATTTCCTATATGCGAGGGTCATACTGAAAGTCGTGAGCAACAGTTTTTTTACAAACCAGAACTTATTGAAACAGAAAAGACAACTTTATCACCTTAATTTATAAACTTTTCTTCACTTTTCAACAGAATATCCATTTCTCTGCATGCATTTTCCCCATCGTTTTGCAAGCTTGAAAATTCCCTTGCGGTAGAACTCCAATGAAGATCGGGAGGATGGAGAGGGGGGGGGGGGGTTAAATTATCTCCCATATTGTGAACACATCAGGTTTCTCCAATTACATGTACTATGTTCATTAAAATGTACAAATTCAGTAGTTAAAAGTTTTGCCAGCTTGAAAATTACGAGAGTTAAAAGTTTTTCAAAAATAAATGAACTTTCGATAATGTACTTTATACAAAAACATATTTCAGCATCCGTTTTAAATTAAATTTTATTTTTAAATCTTAATAAAAACAATAGATAAAATTCATCGATTTTAAATTGATCTTTCTTTCTTATTTATTTCTTTAAATATATCTAAAAAATTTATTCGCAATGCACTTTTTCGTATTATGCTTACAATATTCGTGCGGTAAATTATCTCCCATATTTCAAGTGTAAATTTTTTTCATTTAATTCAATTTAGCTGTAATAAAGCATTAAATACAAACCAACATGGTCAATCGAATTCCTCTAAATAAGAAAATTTTAAATTTTTCCTTCAAAACAAAAAAATTTTCTGCCCGAATCTTTAAGTTTACATGTATAAAAATTCAGTGTACGCCTGTAAATGTTCTTAAAACTTTTGAACCACTTATCCGATTGAGCTCATATGTTCGTTAGGTTCAGAGTTAGTTTTATATGTGCCGAGTGTCAGGTTGGTTCAGCCTACATTAATTAATTTTTGTAAATTAAAAGTACTAAAATTATGAGCTGACACTAAATTTTTACATTCACTACTGCCCATGCCTTGCTTCTCTTTGTTGACTTGAGAAAAGTGGAGAGTTAGCAACAAAGTTGACGAATAAGATGGGGAGAACGGCTCCCAAGTACCTCAGTTTTTGCGTGCATGCACCTGAGGAAAGCATTTTGTCTCAAACTCAAAACAAGCAATACATGTAAATACAGAACGAAGACGTATGTTCAAAAAAGTTGTGTGTTATAAAAATAGATTTTTTCTGAATGAAAATGAACATCCCAGTCACTGCTCTTAATTATCAGGAGAGAAAAAAAAAAATCAAACAATCAGCATCGGTAGCTCAGTGATCGCCTCTGATGCCCCAGAACGCGGGTTCGATCCCGGCCAAGGACGCCGAGGATTTTTTCAGGGGAAAACTCCTGATATCACGCACTTCCTTCGGAAGGGAAGTAAAACAACACCACCTCTACTCAAAGCCTGAGCGCGAAAACGTAGGGTAGGGTGCTGTTAATCATATTTCAACCAATAATAAGCCCGAAATTGTCCCTACCGTACGTGATGTAACAATGTAAGATTTTTCCGTGAGCAGGCTTTCTCTCTAGGCGGTATTGAGTAAAGCCGTTGGTCCCGTGTAGTTGTTTGCCGGCTGCACGTTAAAGAACCCTTGCGAGGCAAAATTTGCGGCCCCTATAACACCGTCCTGAAATGGCCATAGCAGTTGAAAAGGACGTTAATACCAAATAAACCAACCAAACCAGTCCTACTACAACATTAACAAGATTTTTTCCCGACTGATTACAGATGAATGCCTTCTCAAATTATAATTAAAAAACGGAAACAAAATGACGAAACTAATACTTGGAAACACTTTGCGAGTTATCAAATTCATAAAGACAATTAAACGTAAGTATACTGTACTTCATTTATTGATTTCAATTAATTTTGCATTCGTTTATTTGGGCTGTATTCATAGGAACATAGCCCCTGGAAGGTTTGAAATTTCGTTTACAACCCCACCAGCCTCCAAAAACTCTAGATTAACAACACGTAAAGATAACAGACACTACTACAGAAATTAAATAATAAATGATAAATAGAATCTTGAATTTTTCTCATTTAATTCACTTCATATCGGAGACATTCAGTATTCTACCTGATCTGTGTTTAATTTAATGTACTTTTAAAAAATAGCAGAGGAAAATTAACTGTAACTCATTGGAACACTCAACACTAAATATTTTTATAGAATCGATTTTTTTTTTATAGAGTGAATTATTTTAATATTTCATGTGGTCAAATAATTATTATAACTTACCAGATACGCTGTGTAAAACGCTAAAAGCATCCGGCTGTAATAACTTTAGCGACCCTAGTGGCAATAATGCATAATTTTGGATTGAACATTCCGACTTAGGAGCATTGTTAATTTCTAAGAAGGTTTTTTTATTCTGTTATTGTTATTTAAACCAATTTTTTTTTACTTGTTTTTTAATAAATTTTTTGAATTGATTTAAATTTCTCCAAGTGGATTACTCTGATGATTTCTGAGCATTAACTGTCCAACAAACAAACTGGGCGTGTCTAATTAAATATTCAATTACAATTGTTAGTCGCTAGTAGTTTTACTTTGCAACAACGTCTAATAAGTAAAATTGGAAATTTAACAGGACCGACCATTTAACTTTCACTGGACAGAGAGAGTGTCGCTCTATTGCTTAGGAAACGAAATCTCAAAATATCGATCCCTATGCATTTTCAACAATGCACAAGTTTCTTTTCTCCCTCCAGATGACTATTTGTCATCACAAAAATAAGGAAATGTATATTTGGACAATAATGTTGGATTATTCAGCTGAATAAACGAAATGCGGATTTAGGATATAATCTATTGCAGAGCTCCTTAAAGAGTGGGTTGCGAGGACAGCTGCAAAATTTCATCAAACAAACAGACCGAGCAACGCCGGGCATATCAGGTAGTTAACGTATATTTTGTAAGCTGTTATTGAACAACGCGAATGTAATCCAAGGAAATGGCTTTAGTCCCTCGAACTTCGGCCGAAACATAAGTCCTCATTAAGTCGCTTCTAAAAATGTCCGCAACCATTAATACGTCGATCTTCGGCAAACTATCAGATTGCCCTCTTTGATATCCTGGATCGGTCATGGTAATTTTTCTGTTAAGTAAAATAAAAACTTCGACGAAAGGAAAGCAACGATATGAAATGTGAATCTGATTCAATCTGATTCTCAAATCGAGGAAATCCAATCAGAAATCGTTTTCAAATGGGGCGTGGATTTCGAGTTTTTAAAACCAAATTTAATAAATATTTAGAAACCTTTTTGACCACATTTTTAATGTTTAGCATGTTCAAATCTATAAAAAAACAATTGTTATTTAAAAAAGAATCCATGCATTATCCCTACGTATTGTTGGGGGGCGGTTGTCCAGGGGCCAGCCAATTGTCCTAGAACCGAAAATAACGTATTAAAATACTATAAATAAACGTGTTTTTTTAAAGATACAAAAATAAACTGTCAAATGTTGACTAGTGTAATTGAATAACTGTATAATGAAATTGCACTATCGGGTTATATCTAAATGATCTATTTTCTTAATTAATGAAAAAAAAAATAAAAATTTGCTAAATGATCTATTTTCATTGTTTTTAAAATGAGTGACTGAAAATAATCTATTGATTGTTTAGTGCATCGTCTTTTTTCAGTTTCAAATAAAAACTCAGAGCAGTTTCCCAATGATGGCTACTGCTTCGGAAGCTGTAAAATGAAAGTTTTAAATGTTTCTTTCATTTTCATTCAATTTCCGGAAATTCTATTATTTTTAAAAAAGAACGTCTTGAAGCAAGTAAAGGAAATTCTTTCTCTAGAAATTTCTGCTCTTTACTGGAGCGAAGATCATCAATGAATTCCCCCCAAAAATTAATTTGTCAATACCTTTAAATTCAGGGTCGACAAGTCGGGTAAAGTCTACAGCAATATTTTTCTTGCCGTCAACAAAAATAGTATTATCATTCTCTTAAATAATATGTGTAATTAAATCTAAAAAAATTTGAATTTGATAGCGTATTTAACTGGACATAATAATCATTAATAAATATCATTATCAAATAAGAACTCGTTCTTTGAGATGAAGATACTTTTTCATTTTGGCTTGTGTTCTTAGCATGTGCATCCAGCGCAAAGAATACAAGATTGAAAGGGGAATCTGTATGAACGGCCATTTATTTGAGACGGAAAAAGAAATAGTTTCTTAGACTCTGTTGGCATCTGTAGAATCTGGAAGAAATGGGGCGCCCCTCCCCACTCGCCCACTCACCGATCCCTTCAACCAACATCATCATCATCTTCTGCTTGCTTTAGTTCTCTCTATGGCGAAGCAAATGTTTTTCGTTTTATGGCATCTATCTTTTTCCTCAATCATATTAAGATTGCAGAGAACCACTTTATTCGACTGTTAATCCTCTTAGGAGGCTCCCTCCAATATCTTGTGGAACAGCCGTCGCTGTTGTTTCCGACGGCTAACACAGTTACACACCCGCCAAATTCAATCGATGTCAAAAGAGGCCTGCAACGATGATCTCCGCTTTTCAAAAGGAAACAAACCTAGGGAAAGACGATTATCCGAGGGCAATGTGGCTAATGGTGGCCAACTTGTAAAATCTACAGCAGCCTGGCAACCAGAAACTTTGGGGATGGAAGGAAATTCAACTTCTTTCGTCATTCGAAGAAAGTTCTCTTCATCGTTTGCATTCGTCGTGGAAAACGAAATTACATTCGTAAGAAAAGTGAGAGAGAGAGGAAAAAGAATAACGAAAGAGAAAATAATTACATTTCTCGTTTTCTCTCTCTCTTTCCAAAATAAAACAGATGTGGTACAAAATAAAAAAAAAAGTGACACATTCTATTTTTATGCAATTGAATAGGTTTACTCAAAAAGTACAAATAAGATATGCAGAAATTCTGGTATTGCGTGAATTAGTTCTTCCAAGTGACCGCCAGAATCCACTGCTGCCATTTTTACATTTATTATTTAACGGTTCTATTCGCAGTGGACTGTTTCTCATGAGGTGGAATTAAAATTTAATTTAAAATTCGTGCTTGTTCTAAATTGGTAGGTTCCCTAGGTTTCTCAAAACTACTTAAATACATCAAACTTGACTACGTGAATAAGAAGCAGTAATCATTTTCTTAAACCAATTTTGAATCCGTGAAATGACGACTTAACCATTGCAGTCTGTGCAACGAAAAATAAACCTGAGCGTGTCCAAGTAATTCTTCGGTTTGAATTGATATTAATTGTCACGACCAAATATTAAAAAAACCCAAAAAACTATACAAAAATGATTGTTCGGCGGCTCCTTCTTCATCAAAAAGGAGCTGGAACATCGACTGAGATGAACAAGTAGCAAAGCATCGACTTGAGCTCCTACCAAGGTACTCCACTGTAACAATAGCTTCACCAAAGAACAGACGGGTAATCGAGGAGGAACGTAGAATTTGTGAAAACTGCACAGGTGTAGAAAGCGCAACGAATTAGGGGCGCTAAAAAGCTAAGGTGCGTCTCAAAAGTTTAAAGAAACATATTTTTGTTGAAAAGAAAGAAAAAAAGACTACTGAAGGTACATACAAATGTTTTAATTACTAGCTGTACAAAGCACTTAAAAGAAATTCCTGAAAATATTATTCACAAAAACATAATAGAAATAAAAATATTCAACAAAATGGAATTTTGCATGTCTCAAAAGTTTAAAGAAGGCTGAAAAAACATTGCATGAATTATACAATGGCTTAAATTGAACAACCATTTGCCTTGATTGTTTCAAATACTATGTTCGGCATTGAGTTTATGCGGTTGAACAATGTTTCTGGTCTTACATTGTACCATGCATCTTCAATTGCTCTTTTCAATTCATCAGTGGAAAAAGTTTTGTCACGTCCGCCGGCATAAACTGCACGAGACATGATCCCCCATAGATTCCCTATGGGGATCAAGTCTGGGCTTCTTGGGGGCCACGTCATAGCGTGAATATTTTGTTTTCTGAACCACTCCATTTTTGATCGTGAAATATGGATGCTGGCGTTATCCTGCTGGAACACGAATTCCGGGCCACACAAATGATCACAGACGGGCAATATTTACTGTGTAAGGGTTTCTTGGTATGACACCGAATTTTCTCTTCCACTGATGAAAGCCAAATTGGTGGTACCGTTGAATGCGAAGCCGCCTCAAACCATGACAGAACCACCTCCTTGTTGCATTGAGTAAAAGGTCTTCGGTTCCTATCGTAGGTCGTGCCGGTATGATGCCAAACCATCAGGAGCATCCAAGTTCCACTTCTGTTCATCACTGAACAACACCGACATCCATTCGTCTTTCCAGGCCATCTGTTCTTGTGCCCAGCGTAGCCTGCCTTGAATGTGCTTGGCGGTTTCTTCATCATTTTTTGTAGACAACTTGCCCATTCGCAATTATTCGCCGGTGTACAGTGCCTTTCGATATGTTTAACCCAGTCACGCTTTGTATCTGGCGAATAGAAACATTTTATGTGGCTGCCAGTCATGCAATGTGTCTGTCATCGCGAGTTGAGGTAACTTTGGGACGACCAGATCGTGGTTTTTGGTAAAACGATGAACTCCTCTTCAAGACATTATAAACCCCTGCTGTGGATCTTCCAGTAATTGTGACAATATCAGCAACAGATAGTTCGTTGGCTTTCAATCGCCAGATTTCAGCCACTTCATCGGTTTTGAATTGAGATTGGCGAGGCATTGTCGTAGGTCAATTTTGAGTGGAACAAAAGCTTACTTTGAAAAAAATGACTAACTGTGCAACAGGTTACTACCCTGTCACTCGCAAATTTACATATTGGACGTCTCCATTCAGCATCTGAGGGTAGTTCTTTAAACTTTTGAGACACGCAAAATTCCATTTTCTTGAATATTTTTATTTCTATTATGTTTTCGTGAGTAATATTTTCAGGAGTTTCTTTTAAGTGCTTTGTACAGCTACTAATTAAAGCATTTGTATGTATCTTCAATAGTCTTTTTTCTTTTGAACAAAAACATGTTTCTTTAAACTTTTGAGACGCACCTTAAATTGAAGGGGCACTAACAAGCTAAAAATGATAAAATTGAACACGGGCGCTAAAAAGCTAGCTACGCCACTGGAAAAATGTTTCCAATCTTATAATCGACGATCAATTGAGCAAGGACAAGCAAAATACATACAAAAGAGGAAAATCATTACACGGCCCTCGCTATAACAAACTATTGCATTCCATAGGACAGATTGTTCACTTTACGTAAGGATATTCAACTACATCCGATGAAGTATGGTAATATCACAAATGTTTTTAGACGTTATTTCCCGTTTGGTTTACGTGTTTTTTACGACCATATTTGGGGATTAGATTGTTTATTGGATGCGCGATGTTCTACTAGTAATAGTAATTGCATATTCCATGTTGGAATAGCTATGCTTTATTTTGTTTCTCTTTTAAATCAGTCAAATTCATCGAGTGAATATTTTTCACGAAGATATCAGTGTAATTAAGAAATCTCCAGAGGAAATTGGAATCGATATTTTTTTTCAAGGTTGGAAATCAACATTATTTATGCTATAAATGAAAACAGGAAAGAAAATTCCTCAGTCTGGCCTGGAACTAGGAACCTTCGGCTAATCGCATTAGTCATTTCTTAAGTTTATTCATTATTTGAATATTATACTAGGTAACCACAAAAGTTCTTGCCGTTTTTAATTCCGGAAAACAAAATGATATACACAAAAAGTAGCGTATCGTTAGTCCCCAAAGTAATTCCCATTGGAATCTAGCACTTTCTGCCAACGTGTCTCCAGTTGATCAATCCCCTGGCTGTAAAACTTGCCGGTCTTGGACTCAAAGAAGTCCGTGAGTGCCTTTCGCAGGTCTGTATCATTGGTGTAGGATTTTCCACGAAGATGGTTGTCCAGAGAATGGAAAAGGTGATAATCCGTTGGAAAAGATCTGGTGAGTAAGGTGGATGACACTAAGTTTCCCAGCCAAGCCGCTCTATGGTTTCCTTGGTCACGCGCGCTACATTGGCCAGGCATTGTCATGAAGGAATAGTACCCCTTTGCGATTCACCAATGCTGGCTCCTTCTGCTGCAATGCCTATTGCACACGTTCCAACTGCTGGGAGTACAGGACCCCAGTGATGGTTTGGCCAGTTGATAGCAGCTCGCAGTGAACCATTTGGCGTCTAGTCCACCAGAAACACTAGAGTACGGGGTTCATCAGAAATGGCAAATTCTCCCGACCCGAATTTCTGGGACCAATGCCTTGCGGTACGTTCATTCACAGCATCATCCCCAAACGCAAGACACATTCGGCGACTTGATGCTGCTGCTGACAAGCTCACCTTGAAGTAATAAAGCAAACAATACCTAACCATCTCCTTCGATACCTCCATTTGTCTTCACTTCTGCACGAGATGTGATTGATGTGAATGCCCAACAGCCCTGTATTTATACAGGCTAACCTTCCTGCTCCCCCCTGACAGATTTTGGACTACACGGTACACTCATTTACATATCTTCAATCACTTCCTGTTATGGCAACATAAAAACGGCAAGAACTTTTGTGCTTACGTAGTAAATATTGAGCAAATTTGAGTTAACTTATATGGTTTAAAGAGGTCTAAGCAATACTTTCATAATCGGATCGTAATTTCGTAATCTACCAATCGGATTACATCTGTAAAGGAGTTATAGCTTAAAAGTTGTTTCTTGTGGTTTATACAAGAAATATTTAAATGAATGACTCTTTTGCCACAACAATGAAAAAATAGAAAAATACAACCTTATACTGTAATTATTTTCATTGTTGTGGCAAAAGAGTCATTCATTTATTCTTACATCACATTTATCCACATAAATTTTAGTTCTTACTTAATATATATTTAGTTATTTTTTTATTAATAAACCTATATTGCAATAAAGCATGTTTATAGACGCTATAACCACTAAGCTACCGCGGAATTATTTTTGTAATTTTTGTTTAAATAAAATTGCACATATGGTTAGAGCGTCGGGGCGTATACTCGGAGGTCCCTGGTTCGAGTCCAGGCCGTGGAATTTTCTTTACTATTTTTCACCATTTATTAATTTCAATAATCATTAAATATTATTTTTATTCTACTCTAACAACTAGAATCTCACCCGTGAAAAGTTCACGGGACTACCAACTTTTCATTAGACAAATTTCATAAAAAATTATTAAATCAATAAAATATAAAATTACTATAAAAGATAATAAAATACCCAAATTAGAATTTTAAAAAAATACAGTTCTATTTATTTTATCTATTACCTTCATAATATGGCAATAATCGCGCTTGACCATATCGGGTGATTGGTTGGTCCGATTTGGATGATATTTTTTTTGTTTTGTTTGTTTTTTTATGCTGAACAAGTTTGCAATTGGGTTTTTTTCTCTATCCCTTACGGTTTTTGAGATAAATTTTGAATGTGTCCTAATCTGCATATTTGGGATGATGAAAAGTGCACCATGGGATAGGCCACCCACAACTTCCTATTCATTGGATTCATCAAAATTGACATATCTGCTTCGGTTCAAAAAATAAAAGGGGGGGACAGACTTATGGACCACCCTGTATATTCTCTATAAGATTATATTAGGTTAGGTTAGGTTAGGTTAGGTTAGGTTAGGTTAGGCCATATTTACATGATTGACTTTTAAAATCCACTTTTTTAAATCTTGGATCCAACAAGTTTGCCATACTGTACAGTAGTTCCTCGACTTATGTCATTAATTGGTTCCCGCAATGAGAAAGACGAGGAACCAGTATTGTTCAATTACTTTATGCGAGACTTTCCGAATCCTCCCAAATGTAAGCTTTATTTTTACGCAGATGACGCTGCTATATTGACCTGCGCTTGTAATCTCGCGATTACAGAAGGCTCTAAAGGAATGT
This sequence comes from Rhysida immarginata, assembly GCA_023313115.1. NCBI lineage: Eukaryota > Metazoa > Arthropoda > Chilopoda > Scolopendromorpha > Scolopendridae > Rhysida > Rhysida immarginata. The sequence goes on from JAHWFO010006205.1 coordinate 483,619, forward strand.
GAAATTTGGTTTTAGCAAATGAGGTTAAAGTTGAATATTGTCAAATGCAAGAAAATGTTTGTCACCAAGAAGAGGAAGAGATCTTTAGATTTCTAACACTATATGGCAAAAAATAGGATTGGGTTGAAACTTATATATATCTTGGTGTCGGTATTGACCCGTAAATTGGTCGTAACTGCTTCGAGCAATTCAAACTCAGGACCCTGCGTGTGGTAGATCAAATCTCCGTTGATGAAGATCTCGATATACAAATTCCTCCATAATTCGATCTCATCATTGATAGGATTCTAGCTTCTATTGCTCTAATGAGGTCTCGGTAATTCCAGGTCTCATTTATGCCGAGCCTCGAGGCGATCTTGATAAGGGAGCGGTGTTGCACCAAGCGTGTGGGGCACCTCTTTTGAAATAACGTGGCTATAAGTCCGTTTTGCTCGCCAACTTCCATGGATCATTCGACGATTTCTTTGCGCCTTAACTTTTCCAAATCGAAGATTAAACTAAAATTTTTCTTCGATTGATCTTTATTTCTCTAAATTTTCTCAAGAATAAAACAGTTCGGATCTTTCAGAAGAAAAAATTCCCGTGTCCAGTCCCTGTTGCATATCTTTTGGCGATTGGCCGAATACCTCTAAATTAAATACACCTTAAAGGCTAATTGGTACCTTGACTAATTATCTCAATTATTATTAAAGAAACGCCAAGAACTCAACCACTCTAAATGAAGCTGGTTTTATTCTATCCAAATTCGCAATTATCATAAGATCGTTCCGTAATATACGCAATCTATAGACTGGTAATGTCAATTTTTATTACAATTCTTTATCTCCTTTTAGCAGTTAAAAATCGCTAGACTATTAATCAACAGTTACTCCATTCAGAAAATTAAATGGAAAAGTGTACTACTTACATCTCCAGTAATGATTAATTAAAAATATTTTTAAATAGATTAATACAATTTCAACGGTTTATTATTTAAACCCCATTATTCTAAAAATAATGAGTTACTGAATATACTAACCCCCACGCATTAATTTCTATACGCTTTAGGAGAGCCATTCACGACACCAGTTCTCTATATCTTGAGCTTTAAAATGGCGCTATGATTAATGTTTCATAGCGTGAGGAATAGTCCATAAGAGTTCTTTATAGTTTTCTGTAGTCGAACAAGTTATTAAGTAGAAGAAGAATGGAGCTACTTATTGGTTTCGCAATTTCCCTCTGTCCCTTTCATAATTTCTGCATTTTTTGAGATAGAAGGTTGAAGGTTTACTATGGGCCTTTACACCTTCACTATTTAGTCTGGTTTTGATTGGCCCACTGGGGTCGGAGTTTCGGGGATGGGAGTTAGAGGGGATCAAAAGGCCTACGTGTATTTAGGTATGTAAAGAAGTGAAATTCGGTATGCAGATTCCTCTAGGCAATATCTAGATTGCTATAAAGCTTGGGCCAAATTTTCCCAATGGGGTCGGATTTGTGGGGTAGCAATCACTATGTCTTTAGAACTATGGCAACATGTGGCATGTGATATATCACTCGATCGGAAATGATGAGAAAAGAAAGATGATAGAGCTTTTGTCACATGTATTAAAGATAAATTTAGGAGTAGCGCAGTGGAAATTTTAATAACATGCAACAGCACACAAAATTTAAATAAAAGTAAATAATGAAGTTTATTAATATAAAATAAAATGTTCAATTACGTGAGGAACCAAACAAGACCCTCACAACCAATAATGGAGATAACGAAAACAAATCACAACACTGCTAATAAATAACGGAAAAATGTAAATAAGAAATTATCTTATAATTAAGGCACGCCTCAAAGTAACACAAAAGTCTAAGCTTAACTATTTAACTTACAAGTTAAATCTAAGCCTCAAGGTTCACTTATACTAGCAGTGAAAAACATTCAAGATCTATAATCTAAAAACCTTGTAATAAAAATTTGTCAAACAAATACCGAATTATGCTTAAGAGTTAAGCAAAGCACACAAAGCTATAAGTAATAAATGATTTCAAATGACAACTTGCAATACGATAAATATTAAGCACAATTATCATTAATCTCAAGATACAATCATTTAATAACAACACAAGATCTGTATATCCTAAAAGTAAATCTCATAAGAGATAAGCTAAACTTATATATAGCACTTTAACTGGGTCGACCTTAAAAATCAAATAGCTATAGTCAACATTACCAGTTAACAAAAATTTAAATACAAAATGACAATACGGCAAATAAGTTTTAAAACTAAATGCAAATATTGTAATTTACGGTAAATGTACCTAGCATATAAAAACAGGTTATACAGCACTTCGAAAAGTACACAAGAGCATACAAAAGCTCAAAACGGCGCACTCACGAAAGTTCACTGTCCATACGAATATAAATAACAATTTGACGGGTAAAGATAATTGTAAAGTCACAAATAGTAAAGTTCCAAGTCCAGTAAAGTCTAATAGTCAAAGTATTATCAATGTAATAGGTTCCAAACTATTTACACATCATTGAGATAAACTTTCCACACATAATTTTACATGAGGTCACAAATGACACCTGTGGAAACCATAAATATAAATATCATATTAATGAAACATTTTAAGTGAAAACAAAGCGCACCAAATAAGAAAATTCAGGCTAAGTGGCTGTATTATAATACAATACTACACCATACATTAAGATAACACACATTCCATTTAGGATTGCAAAAACACGAAGCCGAGGTCGCTCCGGAAATACGCCGCCATGCCTCCGGGCCAAAACCCGCACACTCGCGTGTTAAATTGCAATCTACGGCAACTTAACTCGGGGAAAGAATTTCGGACAACATCGGCTTTAAGGCCTATGGTAAACGATACACTCACCAACGTGTACAGTTGATAAACAGCTGTAAAGTGTAGCTCCTGAGGTACAACGTAGTAAATCCTAGATTCACCTTTGTTAATCGGCGACGGCACGCAATTTGTTGCGTAAACATTCTCCGCCAGAGATGCTTCTCGGCACGGCAAAGAATCCAACGACGAGGCACTCGCCGCCTCCGTAGCCGTCTCCGTCGAAAGCATACGAGAACGAGCCTTTCTCTCCGGCGCCGACAATTCCAGGCCTACTCGAGGGCCCCCGTCGCTCTCCGCCAGGAGTTTCCTTTTGCTCCGTCCTCGCTCGGTAGACGCTAACTTCCTTCTATCGTTCCGTCCGTGATCTCTCCTCGAGCTCCCCGACGAAAAGCCCGCTGCTCCCCGATTGGCTGGTGCGTCATGATGCTCCTCATGACGACGACGAGTACGATTTCGCCTACGTTGAGAGTTGACAAATACCCTGGAGCGCAGACGATCTTCTATGCCCACGGAATCATTAAAATTCCGTGACAGCTTTTTTCATTTTCTAAATACTACGTTCGAGAAAATCAATTTTTCGATTATAAAAATGCGGGTTGGTTAAAAAGTGTAAAAAAAGATGATCTCAGCGCTTCCGCTACTTTCCTATACCTTCCTCGAGAGGATTAATTTCTTGTTCGTTAAATGTGCACACTTAGTTTTTTAGTACCTAAGGGAAGGAGTTAGGTAGTGGTGGAGGGATTGTAGGCTAGTGAGTACAGATACGGACTTAATCTTGGTGAAGGCTCTACGGATTTCACAATTAGATCGGCTATCTTTTCCTCCAGGCATCGCAGTCGGATCGAGAAGATGGATCCTCCTAATGAAGTAGGTTCCGAATCTCATCATTCATTTATGCCGGTGATGATTGGGATCCTTTAGTACTAAAAGGTAAAAGATAATCGGATGAACCAGATAGTCAATCGGATCAACACCAAATTGTAAGATTACTCAGCTGATGAATCATTTCTTCATGGGGGCGTTCCTCAGTTCGATTTTTGTTTCGTCAGGTGAATCTTATCAATGTTCGAATCAGTCGATTTCATTTATTGTCTTCAATCTTACTGAGTCGTTCCCAAACCGGAATAAATCATTTTTCAAACTGGTCAAAGGATCGATCTGTCTGATAGATTCTTTACTCATTTTTCTTCAATCTGTACGTATAAATAAAAGGCAATGCTCGTTTATGTGTGCCCTATAGACTCAAAAACTACTCGACCGATTTCGTGAAAATTTCAGTTTGTTCTTATTAGTGCCAGGAGTGTTTAGAGAGTGGTTTGAATGAAATCCGACAGGTAGGTTAGGTTAGCAGGGTTCTCCCCAGGCAGGACCTTTTGAAAGGGCGAGCCGCCCGGCTGAATACACGAAAAGCTGCATAACACTGCACAATGTTTTATTTGTTTTTAATTGTTATCCGCCCAGCTATTTTATCTTTCCACCCAACTGATAAAATTTTCTGGGGAGAACACTGGTTTAGGTTCAATATCGAACTTCAATTGCATTTATTTAATTCATTTATATACTCAAATTTATCAATAGCGAAGACTTGCCAGGTCCGCTAGTAGGTAATATAAACAAACAATAACCCCACTATAATACAATATTATAATGGGTTATTATGGTGTAGAACAAAAAAACCCATACAATCCGTAATATTATTTTCATTCGACATCCTTTTCATCTGATGACTAAAAATATATATAAAAAAACATTTCTTCTACCAACTCCAAAAATTCTCTTCGAGCCTCTTGCTGAAATTTTATAGTTGAAATATCTTCATTACAAGCGCTTGTTTATTGTTATAAGACGTCTTAATAAATTCTTTTTAGTAATGCTTCTGGCGTTACAACAAAGAGGTTGTCAATAACGAATATTTAACGTTTTTCTGACGGTTACAATCAGTCATCAGTCAAATAAGATTTTCTAGTCAAAATTAAAGCCTTGTACATTTTAGTTTAATTAGCATGCTATAATGCATAGGATCATTTTAATTCTTTGTCTATCACTTACAAAAGTTCTTTATAAATCCATTTTCTGATTAAATTTAATTATGGAGAGGACAATATTATTCCTGGATCTACATACTAAGAAATGTATTTTTTAAAAAAATTTAAAAATCAGGAAAGTAAGTTTAAATTCTTCTTCAATTAAAAATACGAGAAAGAAATTGGTTGAGTAAATTATTCTCTATAATTCATAACTGCCAAGCGTAAGCTTGTAAATCTCTTCCAATCCCTCCATAGAAGTTTCAAGGCTTTCTAAACAATGAGGAAGTGGTTCCTTAAAAGGCAGAACAACAACTAAGCTCGTGTATCATTGAAAATTCATACAGCAATAAAGTTGGCGTTATGAGTTTAAGGAACAGAAGGATTGATTCCCACAAAGATACAATCCCGCCGCCACCTCCCCACTCCTCCTCCTTTTACCGGAGACGTTCACTATTGCCCCGAACACGAAAAGGACTCGCCGCTGGTCATCTATAGCTCACCGTTGCAATTTCAAAACCTCATTAAAGGATTCAAGTTTGTATAGAAATAATGAGTAAATGTGATTGAACCATTTTAGCTCAAGTGAAGGGTAAAAGCAGATGAGAAGTGTAAGTAAAGTTTAAGTTTCGAATAATCAAAGAGGATGAAACAAATGGGTTCGCAGAAGAGTTGTCAATGTGCTCGAATAGTCAACGTTGTTTTCCTGGAAAGGTGCGCTAAAAACACTATACTATGATAGGTAGCATTAATTTGTCAAAAACTAATGAATGCAGCTGTCAATCTCAAGCAATTGTTTTAAACTATTAGAAGCACTCATAACAATTTAAAAAATAATTTTGTTTTATAATTTCTTGCTGGGTTATTTTCCCTTTTAATTATTAGCAGCTTTACTTTTAAAATTACTTCTACGTCACAGCTAAGCTCCTTCTTAGAATATTTACAGCATTTTATTTAATTATAATAATTGGAGAATGAAGGAATTAAAGATGAAAACTCATCTGTGTCGCATTCCTCCTGACTCCTACGGAAAAACTGACTTGTAGAAGCTTAAAGATAATAACGGAAAAAACGGAAAGAAGAATTTTGGATTTGAACCAGGGACCATGAGTATCACACTCGTCGCCTCTACCAACGGGGCTATCGCGTACACGGCACTGCAAAGGTGTCTTCATGTGTCCTAAAGACTATAAAGTAATTAAGATGAAAGCCCAGGGATAGCCCAATCGGAAATTCCTCCTTGGTCCCTGGTTCGAACCCAGGTCGCGGAATTTTTCCTTCCGTTTTCATGTTAATATTTATAAGGTCCCAGTTTAACTAGCACCCATATTAATCATCCACTACAGATATCGTGCCAGAGAAGGGTGTGACAAGGGAGGGGGGACACACACCGTTCATTAAAAAAAAATATGAATTTATTGCCTGATAAGGAATAAGCATCTCTGAATCCAAACCCAACATTTAGAATCTTCTTAAACTCAATTTTTTAAAGGAAAACACCAGAGGCCAGAGTGAGTTGCCTGTGCACTTCTTTGATGACTCTGCTGAGCTGATGTCACTCTGTTTTGATTTTCCTGGTCTTCCGGGTAATGGGATGAAAGGGCGGGTCTAATTTAAATGTGGACTAATTAATTATTTGGGAGGGTTCTCCTCATAAAGGCGTCTCGAACAAACTAAAAAGAACCCGTAAGACGACAACCTCTTGTCCACAACTGGATTTATGTCGTCAACCTCTTGTCCACGAAAAGAGGTTGTCGTCTTATTGATTATGTCGTTATCCACAGTCATTGAAGAAATCTCAAACTAAAAAGAACTAAACAACGCTTAATTAAATGTTAATAAATAGAAAAGACTAAACTGAAATATCATTTAGATTGAACTCACAGTCAGTCTGATAATTTCTCATAATTCAGTTATTCCTCTAACTACAAGTTTTCGGTCACTGATATCGCGACAAAGGTGTCACCTACGTCAGCAGGCTCGAATGTCTCCGTCCTCACGCCACCACTGAACAAGAGAGGAAGGGTGAGCAAGCTCGCGCTCCAACTTAAATAAGAGTGAGGCGGATGGCTGACACCCGAGTTACAATATAACATCTTCATCCGGCAATCACAGACAACCAAGTTTCACTTTTTTTTGTTTGTTTGTCTGTCTGGAATTTATAAAATTTCAAATTATCAAGATTCTAATAGAAATTTTCTCTTCTTATTTTCCTGTTTGACATCTATTGCTCTAGAAACTGTACCATTAAGCAATTTCTTATCTTAAACTATAGCTAGGGTCTCTCAAACCATTACAAAGTAGAGGAAAAGGTGGTAATGTGGCCCCCTGCTGTGGCCCCCGGATTCCTCAGTTGTAGGAGTAAGCCCGGGGGCCCCGGGGACCTTAAAGACGGCCCTGGCCAGGGTGAAGAATGGATATAATGCTACAGTTAGCTCATAAGTGAGCGTGCCGAACCAGAAGGACATTATTATGGCTGCTGTTAAATAAAATACTGCAAACGCGGAGTGTCCTTCTGCAAGAATTAAACTTTAATTATTTTGATTTGTTAATTTTTAGCTTATCTATAGCAGAGGTGAATTCAGGAAGGTAGCCGGCTCGCTATGGCTAGAGGTATCGCCTCCTAGCCATCACGTGATATATTGCCTTCTAGCCGTAACGATCTAGGCCCACTGCTAGACTAGGGCCTAGCCATCGAAGATCGAAATCGAAGAGAAACAATGAAGGAATGAAAAAAGGGTGAAAAAATGGGAAAGAATAAAAAATTTCCGTGTTATTTTGATTAATTTATGTTGCAAGCTCTAATTGTTCATTAATTCAATAATAAAATCAACGACAAGTTAATTATCTCAAAATAAAAGTTAAACATTTTATTAGTCATGCAGAAGGAAGAAAATATTCAATACTACAATCTCTCCTTGACTTAGCCGTAAATATCTTGTCGCTGTTGTGTAAAATAAATTCATGTCCGTTGATAGTATTATTGAATTCACCTCAGGTATAGTATTATGTTTACTTTAGTCCAGAGAAAACTCGTCTATGTTTCATTGTTATATAGACTGGATATTTTTAAGTGTTTTAGCATCATCTAAAACCCTATTAACGACGGTACAGATGGATGTATGTAATGTGTATGTTACACGCCATAACTTTGAAAGGACTGACCCAGAGGCTTGAAATTTTGAACACACGTAGGCCCTATACAGAGGACGGTCCGAAAAATATAGCGAATCCTCTAGGGTGGGCCAAACATGTGTTTTTGTGGTTTCCCCAACTGACTTCCTTTCATGTCTATGGAGTTTTGATTGCGTTTGAGCAATTTGTGACGTCAGAGTTTGACTGTGTGATGTCAGAATTTAAAGAACTCTATTTGAAGTAACATTTTGATACTAAAACTCTTATATCGTTGGATAACGATGCCTTAACTAATTTTTAATGACTAATTTGAATGTTTTGACTATTGAATGTTGATTTTATTTTATTGTTTTATTATTGAGTTTAAATGTATACATTTAAAATGGCCTCCCGGAGGCCGTAATACCTACACTTGACCTCATCTGATCTGACCAAATAAAACATTTGATTATTCAAAAATTTTGAGTATTTTATTTATTTCAAAAATAAAATACTTCATGCCTACACAATACCACACCCTTTTCGCTCTAGTACCTGGTTTTAGGATAACTTATAACTTTTATTACTAAAAAACAAAAGGGGGGAGGGTGAGGCACATTATCACTTTTTCCTCTTTTATTAGTTTTAAAAGAAATTAGTTTAAAACTACTTTCACATGTCAAATTAAAATTACGTAGTATATACCTCAAATGGCATCTTGATTGTTAATATATTTATGATTTATCTTATTAATTATCATAATTATTATTTATAAATTAGAATTCCATTGATAGTTAATTTTAAAATACGCGATTTTCATTTCTATTACTATTCTTTTAATTAGTAGTTTAATTTAATTATTCCTTAGTTAATATTCCAATTGTTCCCGATTGGGCTTCTGGTCATAAATATCTTTACCTTATGTTTAGAGCATTAGCTCCAGGTTAAATTTATTACTTTTTCAGAGAATGCATGAAAGCAGACTGCAATGGAATCCACTGACTGCCACAAATCGGGAATTTATCATGTCCAGGAAAGCGGTAGTGATTCAAAATAGTTCATGAAATAACCACCAGAATCCTCCATTGCCATTTTTGCTTTTACCATTAGCAATCTTTATTCTAATGAACAAATTGTCCAAGTATCCCTCGATAAGGAGGGACAAATTAATTTTAATTTAAACTCTTTTATTCTTCTAAATTCAGCACGCTCCCTCTGCTTTTCAAGATGTAACTTAATACATCAAACTTAGTTACGTGAATGAGGAGCGCTAATCGTTTACCAAAACATTTCTTTGTTGGCATGCGCAATAGCGGCAAGTCTATTGAAAAGTAGCTCTAAACCGACTATGAACAAGCTCAAATGACAATTTTTTTTTCTATTACAAATACGGAACTTCTTCCTTAGAAATGTCTATCATCATAAGGAACTTCTGCCTACGTTTTTGGCGCTAAGTTTTTGTTGAAGAGAACTAAATTCCATTCGATGATAGTGTCAAGTTGTCCGCCATAGACGACAATGCTACTAAGCTAGAAAGTGCACGAAATATTTAGACACAATAAATTCTAATTTTAATCATACGAGTGTATAAATTACACCCTTGTAAACAGAAAAGCAAAATGCAGTTTCGTTTTCATTCATTTTCGGTTACCTGTCGAAATACGCCTGCGAGAACGTTTTAAAAAACGTCTTTCCGTGTTAAAGAAAAGGAGAGTCGCGCTCGGCGATCGCGAAGGCACACTTTCCAAATTTCTGCGTTTGTTTTAGATTTAATTCAAGAATTTCTGCGATCAAAAGTGAAACGCTGCTGGTAATAATTAGCTGCGGACTTCATGTCGTACATGGTTATATTTGTATCATTATTTGTATAATTTTTATTAACAAATCTCAGCGAAATTTCCTATACAGCCAACGTGTACTCTATATAGTAAAGATCCTTTCGATTGTCAAATTATATGGTCTTTTTCTAGAAGACAGCAGTTTGAGAGTGATTCCCTGAACATTTTTCACCAGGAACCAACGATGTAATGCAGCAACTTTAATTTTCTTCAATGTCTTAAAAGTTGTTCTTTCTAATGAGTCCCAGAAATTGCTTAACTGGAATAAGCTGACGTGAAGATAAATTAAAATTTGCTCCTGAAAATTTATGAAAAACTTACAATTAATCTTTCGCCTATTTAGAACAGAATTCATATTCAAAATTGTTTATAACTAACGGAGATACTGTGTTGCGTTTGCACTACAAGCAACCTTTAACACATGAACAAAAACTGAATTATAATCAATCAAAATAAACAAACAAAATAACATATAATTTGGATATAGTTCGAATGTACAATATCTTATACTTCAATCTAATGAAGTAAAATTAATTAAATTATAATTTCTGTTAACAGCCCGTAATCAGTGTAACCTAAGATTACATTTGGACACACTGCGTATTGAAGAACAGAGTCAGGTGGCATAAAATGCTATTTAAAGAACCCACGTGAGTATGTAGCTGCCCTTATCTATCTGTCCGTCCGGCTGGCGATTTCCTCCGTGTGCTTTCCACCGCACAAAATCAATACAACAGCGGATAAGATTCTTTATCGCAACATAGGCGTTGCTATCATTCGTGAGATGTTTTCAATTATTCAAATAGTAAAGTTTACATTCGATACAAGAATACGATCTGTAAATAATTGTACACTACTTCTAAAAACGTCTTCAACTTTAAAACGCCCGAACTTTTACATTACCGTTGTAGAACCAATTCGAATTTGTAAGATATCGTTTCCTTTCATATATATTTTTTGAAGTCACCAAAGATTTACTTGATTATATAAAAAAGACACCTTGGCAAAAGGCATGTAATATAACATTCTGCATGTCGTATAGCACTTAAGCTCAGAAATGGCACCGTCGTGTTTACATTCTTTTTTCCTCCCAGTTGATGATAAGTTTCCTCAGAATGTGTGTAATGACTTGCGAGAGCCTTTTAAGATCGTATTTCTATGAAAAAGAAATTTTATAGGCATGTAAAGAAAAAAAATGTCTTAAACCAGATTGGTAAAAATTCTAGTTATTTAATTTCAAATGGCTACACTATAAAAAAATATGAATTTTAATAAAGTTCCACGAGATAAAAAGAGATGACTTCTCGTCATTTTTTTTGAGAACTTTTAGCGGTGTTACCTAGGCTTTGTTAATAACAATTAATTTATATAGTTATATATAATTTATAAAGTATATATCAATAATTTTCAAATTGCTTTGTCAACCTATGCAGTATGATGAACTGACGATTGAT
>JAHWFO010006205.1:494986-559004 GCA_023313115.1 Rhysida immarginata
TTACAATTGATTAGATGATCTACAAATGTTTAATCAGTTTAATCATTGAATAGAAATTTCATTCGTCAATCGGTGCATTTTCTCTTTACACAATTTCGCTAACTCACACAGCGAGCACAATATTATATGCTTGAATATCTCACAAGATCTTTTGCTATAGAGAAGTTATCAATTATACTCTCATCTCTCCTCCTGAGAGATCGACTGGTCCCTCATTCTTTGTAAAATTAACCTGACTGGTTATTAATTGTATAAATAGTCACACATTATATTCCCAGTGTACACCCTGTTGAAGAGGACAGTGTCTTCGAATATACATCCGTGGCTCCAGATTAAAAATCTCAGTTGTGGTTTCTGTCGTTATTTAGCTTGTAATTACCGTTTGTATTAATTAACTATATCAATGTATGAAAGGTAAATGTTTTCTTGATTTGGAAAAGTTTATATGGGATGTAAGGTGGATAGTTTATAGAAGATCTTGGGACGTAAAGAAGACAAAGGATGCCGTTTAACCCTTTATTCCTCCCCCTCAAAAAAAATCATGAAAAAATTTTTTTGACTGCTGCTTATTATTACTAATCATGTCAGGATTACAATTATCATAAAAAATGATTTTTATTACATGTAATTATTTGTTTAAAAAAAAACAATCATAAAAAACTATTTGTGGACCAATGTATCACATTACACAAATTGCTTTATTTCATAACAATGACTGATGGCATATGTTGATGTTGCCATATGGCAACATTGTCAATTTTAGTATTTCCTGGAAATTAATGTCAATTTCGCCGAAACTAAAATCTTTCAAATTTCATGCCGAAGTGAAAGAGTTCATTGCTGATCACGATGTTTCTATGAATACAATGAGTTACAGTAGTGTATACAGGGTTACCGGGAAAGTCGACCTAGATATTTAAGGACGTTATTATTAAGGTCGTTGCCGATAGATTTGACCCTATAACCTACTATCCAAAAGTTAACCGTTTTCTAGATATGTGACTTTTAAATTAAATGAAAAAAATATCATTTTTTGCTCTAATTTCAACTTTTTTTATTTTTAATTTCCAGACTCTAGGGCCAATTTTTTGCTGTTTTTATGTAGGGGGTATGCCAGTTTATAAAAATAAATAATAAAACCTAAAACAACTTGCATGTAGATGTTTTCACTAAGTGTTCCCAACTTTGAAGCACGTTAATTAAAAAAAGTTCTATGGAAGTTATCCTGCAAATTATTTTAATAACTTCTACGTCTTCTTAACTATCCAAAAAGGTATAATACTCTCGGTTAAGTAGGCAAATCAAACACAAAAAGACAGAAAAAGTGGTCCCAGACCGCAAAGAGTAAATGTTTATTTAAAAGTCACATATCTTGAAAACGGTTAACTTTTGGATAGTAGGTTATAGGGTCAAATCTATCGGCAACGACCTAAATAATAACGTCCTTAAATATCTAGGTCGACACTCCCTGTAACCCTGTATATTACTGTATTTAAGGCTTTAAATAATTATCAAATTTTACTTCAGTTGGACAGTTGATTGGTTCTTTGCAGCAGTATCTCGCCATTTCCTGAGTATTAGGATAGGTTAAATGAAGTTTCAAAAGTTTCTGATGGTATTGGCCAGTGTATACATCTTATGTCAGTTAATCTAATTCAAACTTTTCATTCTAAGCTGTTCTGGCTAGTAATGAAAATTACATGATAAAAGAAAATTTAATAGTGCCTGATAACTTGCACTTTCATACTGTAGGCTTAAAACAATAATTTCTAGTAGGTACACTCATCAGGAACGATCAAATGCACCTAATTATCATGCGTCTGATCAACATCGCCATGATCAGAATTTTTTATTTGCAGCTGAAGGGTTTACTTTTTAAAAGCGGCATGTCTATTGGGAAGATACTTGCTTCAGTAAAAATCAGACAAAATCAGTTAGCGATGGTGCCTAAAAGGCAGTGAGTGAGTTGGCAATAGAACAGTGGACGCTATTCATTTGGTTTCTCTAATCTCGTAGATTGTAGAGAGAGAGTCAAAAGGGGAGTTGAGTACTGCATTTCTCGTGATTCAGAGATAGAATGGTGTGAACTTGTTTACCGGTGACAGAGTGGAATAATTCTGTGAAGCCAGATATCCTCATAAATCACTGAATATTATATCAGACCACAAATACAAGGTGATCGAAAAATGAATGGACCGTGTTTCACGAAATGTAAATTACGGTAGATTAAAAGGAGCTAACCAAGTAAAACTTTTTCTTTAAAATATGTGTAACTCTTCAAGTTTTGTCTACTATAGGCTTCTGATGGAAATAACCTTGGCCATCGTGCAATGAAAAATGCAATCCGCATATTGGCATATTGAATTTAAACCCACTATTGTCGTTTTAATGTCAATATGAAATGCAAGCGCCTTCATGCAAAGCAATTCTAGATGATCTAAACAGTTCAAGGAAACAGGTATTGTGAACATGTTCAAAAGTCCGAGAAGGCCTCGAATTTCTGAATAGAGCAAGGAACGCTTAACACAATTCAGCTGTTCCGATGGACTTGGAGCACTTGAATATCTGTAGACATTTTGAATATATTATATGGTCTATCAATTTCGATGATTCTGTTTACTGTTCTTTCTTGGACTGTTATATATTTCTTGCAATCGTCTTCATATCAGAACTGTGCAAGAACTTCAAAGTTCATTTTGGAACAAGTTTGTGGTTTTTCTTTGAAGAATGGCTAAAGTTCGATCACGCCACATCAAAATAGATATTTTGTGGGGTCCGTGTTATTATGGATATTTGCAGCCACTTGCATTCTATATAAAATGAAGGTTCTCTTGTTCTTTGCAATTGCGCTTGTCAAGGAGAGCACGGATCATATACAGAAAAAGCGTTCATTTTATTCTTGCAGGAACCGGAGACTGCATGTCGGTAGTATCAAGATGACATCGTTTAATTGTCTCATATTTAGTAAAAGAGTGATAAAGTACAATAAAGTTAATTTTAATATGCCTATCTTGTAAACTAAGTTAATGCTTTACTTAAATACATTTCTATAAAAGTGAGCAATACTTGCAAAATCATCCAATAGTTTAAGGAATATCTTGCTGCTTACAAGACGTTTAGAGAAAATGTAAAGTGGGGAAGGGAAGAAGATTTATTTGTGGTTTTTTTTTCTTCTCCAGAACGTTAATTTTTTAATATCTTGTAAGAAAGGAGATGCTTTTTGTTTACAACTTGGAGTTCTTTGGTTCATTAAATTGAGCAACACGGCAGCCAGAGAGAATTTTGACGGCCGGCGCTAGAAGAACGGTCTTCGTTGAAATATCCGCCAAAAGGTTCTAAACAGTTTCTTAATCTCCGACGGCATCACCTTCGCACTGAAACACTATTCTCCTTTTCTTGTTCATTTTATTGCGAAATCCATCACTCATCCTTCGATTCCATTCGCCTATTGAAAGCCTCCCATTATCGTAGAATATTCGTAATCTTATTCCTTATTGAAAGTCATTTTTACGTTTGACGAATCGGCACGCGATATCTTGGGTTCCATCTTAAAATAATAATTTCTGCGAATTCTCACCGAACGTCGTCTAATCTCAGAAACCCATCGCCGAGAAAATTATTGACGAGGAGCGATGGTCTGGAGCCGCGGATCTTTTTCCATTGGTACTCTATGACGTCATAGGGTTCCTCAATTCTTTCTTCTACACACACCCACACCCCTACCTTTCGCTGGCAGTATTTTATTTTTTTCTTTTCCTTTTTTTTCCCATCTCGAACGAGTCGGCTGTTAACCCTCTTCGCCTGTGTCGATGCCTATCACCTCCAATCGCTGACGCCTGGCTCATTCCAATGCACTCGGCCAGTCGGAACTGTGCAAACCTTTGTTCGCATTGCGGTAAACACTTCCTCATCGTGAGCCAAAGACGTATGACTTTAATGTTCTAGAGTAAGATAAACGGAGTCATATGGCCTATCTATCATGCGATAATTGGCAAGATAAGCCAAGGTGAAGAAATTTCATCCAAATTGATAAAGTTTTAAGGAGCCGTAATGGATACGAACGGAGCCACGTAAACATAGGCAACCCCTTTACCGACACCAGTCAGCTTTAAAGTACTTAATGTTTTTCAACAACTTTCTACATTTCCCTCTTAAATTATGTAACGTTATGTTTGGGGGGAAATGCATAATTTTTTATAATGCCAATCTATCTGGACCTTGTTACGTATTGAAATGCATATATTGTAAAGCAACGATTTGTCGATTTCTTCTCCCTTGTTTTTCAAATTAACAAAGCGGTAGAAGAGGTTGGAAAACTTTAGGCATATTTCAACGCAATTATGTGAAAATAAATAATGAATCGATAACAGATCGAACTTCATAAAAGAAGTAAATTCCTTCACGGAGAGCATGCTTATATCTCGATTTATATATTTAGCTCTGATTAAAAGGTTTGCAGCGATGACGATTTCTCATGAGATTTGAATTCAATGAGAAATTTCTGAAAAAGTTTACACTAAATTGAGACGGAAGAGCCGAAACCGAATTGTATTGGACATTCTACTCCACTCCATCTTCAAATATTTTGTACGTTTATTACACCGCGTATTCACAATAACATACATTTGAAAAGATGACTCACCCCTTAAGTTAACTTTAGACGGAGACATTTCCAGAGGATTTATCTTTCCTCTGGATTATATATAGCAAACTTTGTAACTAGCCCTCGCTTATTTTCTACTCTATTTCACATATCTTTCCTACTCTCTTTCTTATGGTACTTCCAAAAAATTTATTTCATCAGCTTTTCATTTTGCTTTAATATAGCTACTCTCCTAGCATCGTCTCTATTGAATAGTCTTCCATAAACTTCTCCATTGAGAACTTCATTTGTCATCCACAATAAATCACCATTTTCGACTTCTGCCTTTTTATTATCCAAGATTTCCGTCCATGTAGTAGTTTTTATTTTTTATATATAAAATCTGAAACTAAATCTTGAATAATTTCTAATATAATAAGAGTGAGGTGTGGGAAACCTGTAAAGGAAGGAAGTACACTGGTGTCCATAAATTAAGAGATTTACAGAATGCGACATTTCCGCACATCCGATCAGCACCAAACTTGGTGAGGCCATTCTATAGGTCCTGTAAACACCATTCCATCATTAAATACACATGTGGCAGCACCACTGGTGACGGAGCACACTTACATTTGTTTGGAAAAAATTTGAAACATGGGTTTATTTTCTTGTAATATTTCTTCCCCCACCCCCCTTGTTTTGTGCTTAATAATATAGCTATTGCAACTACATCCTCCACGTCCATCTATTCATTATTAATAATTCTTGGAAACGAACGTTCAATCATCGCATTATCAGCATCTCAGTTTCCAAAATATTCAATGAAATATCTCAGTTTTTATGATGAA
This sequence comes from Rhysida immarginata, assembly GCA_023313115.1. NCBI lineage: Eukaryota > Metazoa > Arthropoda > Chilopoda > Scolopendromorpha > Scolopendridae > Rhysida > Rhysida immarginata. The sequence goes on from JAHWFO010006205.1 coordinate 500,417, forward strand.
ATGTTTGGACTCATTGACGTGTTTTTTTAACTTTCATTGGCAATTGAGCATTTGATAATTGTAACAAATGGTTCATCGTGTCCATTTAGAGAGTGACATGAGAGGAATAATTGGACCAGGCGAAGCACAACCAGAGACATTGTCAGTTGCCACTGGGGTTTATTGTTCCAGGCAAACGGTATACAGAAGATCCACACAGTTGGCCTGTATGCTCTACGACCGATGAGGTGCGTCCCGTTGACCCATGGACACCATAGGTAACGGTTGGCTTGGTTTACCAAACATGCAGCATAGACACAAGGACAATGGAGTTAAGTCATGTTCCCGGATGAGTCCCGATACAGCATGGACTCTTGATTCTCGACGTGTTCACATCTGGAGAGAGCGTGGGACACCAGCCCCGCTTACATCATTGAACATGACCATTATAATGTACGGTGGCCGTATGATGGTATCATGATAGATTCCCGTATATAGCTAGAAGTCTTCAATAGACGGGCCATAACTGGCCAGGTGTACCGGTTTAGTGTCCTGCGACAACATGTTCGTCTCTTCAGGGGTGCCGTAGGTCCAGATTTCTCTACGTAGACGATAATGCCTGTCCGCATCGGGCTTGATGATTATCTGGAACATGAGAACATCCGGCTCATGGATTGCCCAGCACAGTCCCCGGACCTAAACCCCATCGAGCGCGCTTTTTTAAGAAAAAATGATACAAGCAGTTATCCACATACAGGGTGAGGCATTTATCTTGAGACAAGTGAATATCTCGGAAACTAAGCATTGTACGAAAAAATGTCCAAAATCAAAAGTGAATTATTTCGCGGGGGAAATTTATTAGTTAAACAATTACCCCCACCCTTGTGAGGGGGGCTGGGGGAGATGGGATAACTTTGAAATCTTAAATAGGTATTTTTTTAATGGTATATTCAGATTGTACACAATATTCGAGAAATGTTTTTATTCTTGGTGTTTTTTCAATTGATCCAACCGTTTAGGAGATAGAGGCCCTGAAAGTGTGGAACTTTTAAAGTTTTGAACCCAATTTTATCGATGAAGACAAAGAGATAGAGGGTGGGTCTTGCAGACATTCCTATTCTACTTTTAGATGGTCTTTAAGAATCCGAAGTCAGAATTTCAAAAATTCAAAACTTTTTATGTGCACAAGCAAAGTCTTGAGAGCAGCAGTCCTATGGAGACATTGTCTATGCGTGTGTATTGAAAAAATATTGGATTTTTGAAATTCTGCCTTTGGATTCTTAAAGACCATTAAAAAGTAGAATAAGAATGTCTGTAAGACCCACTCTCTATCTCTTTGTCTTCATCGATAAAATTGGGTTCAAAACTTTAAAAGTTCCACACTTTGAGGGCCTCTATCTCCAAACGGTTGGATCAATTGAAAAAACACCAAGAATAAAACATATCTCGAATATTGTGTACAATCTGAATATACCATTAAAATAGGGGTTCCTACTTAAGATTTCAAAGTTACCAGCCTCCCTCACAAGGGGGGGGGGGGTTAATTTTTTAACTAATGAATTTCCCCCGCGAAATAATTCACTTTTGATTTTGGACATTTTTTCGTACAATGCTTAGTTTCCGAGATATTGTCTCAAGATAAATGCCTCACCCTGTATGTGTTCTTCATTATATAAATTGTCAGCTATCACTTTTCTAAAGATCATGTGGTCCAACTATGGGGGTTTATCACGCGGAGGATGACGACTTTTTGTCGAATGTAAATACATGGTATGAAAATAATTTTGTGGATTGTGGTTTTTCCATTTCATAAGTTCTCACCATAACTATGGGGGAGGCTTAATAGAGTCACGGACCTTCGACTTTCCTTTTACTAATACAGTTAAGGGAAATCGCTTCCGTAGAGACGAATGTGCTTGAATTATTCTTTGTTGACATTATTATATGATGTTAAGACTCCACAGTGAAAGTTGTGTTTAACTGTTTATTTTTCTATAGGGTGTCCGAAATGTTCCGCAGCATAGACGAAATCACAGTATTTGTTCAATATGTTCTCCGTCGAATTCCGGCAGGCCTGTAGGCGGAATTTCAGAGATTGTTTAACACCCTGGGGCCATAATGATTATCTATGGCATGACATTCGTCCTCAATCCTGGTGCATAGATGGGCCACATCGCGAAACTTCACGCTCAGATTGAATTCAGATACTCCACCCGTGAATTCAGATACTCTCAGATTGAAAAATCCATTGGATTCAAATCTAGCGATCGTGGAGCCCATTCAACAGGTTCTCTGCGATCAATCAATGTTCAGGAAAGGTTTCATCCAGCCAGTGTCGTACGAAACGGAACAATGTCACGTGTAATTTTTAACTGTTGGAGTATGCAGTAGAAGTAAATGGACAGAAGGGGATCGTGTTGAAGAAATAAAATAAATCAATTTATTACGTGTAAATAAATTATTGAAATAATGAGGTTCATTTATTAATTAAATCAAAGTCTGTCCGTAAGAGTTCCACAAACATATGCCATTAACACTTTCACCGAATAATATTTAAGTATTATTACACCTAAAGCTCTCTATCTGGAACACTTCAGACAGTAGTCGACACAATAACTATCGTGTAAAAAGTTTTAACATCCACTTGTACTAAACTCTCCAATTTTACATTAGCACAAGCGTGACATACAGAAGAATAGCATGGATAAGAAGGTCGAGCTAAGAGTCCGTTTAAAGCAGAGTCGCACACAAAATGATCGTACCTGGCATGCTTATTTTCTTCCGAAGCACCAGCACAGATTTACTTTATGCGGTTCCTGGCACGATATGCTCTCATCAGTCCTTTTTACGTTCCCAGCCGAAATGTCTTCCTTGAAATCATTGGCTGCTTTCCTGTGCATAACTTCAGCACACCGCTCACTGGCCACCAAATTCACATTCTCCGTTTTCCTCCTGTTGGGTTTTAATCCGCCATCGTTATCTGTCTTATCTCGACAGAAACCAATCTTCTTCCCCTTTCCCTTCAGTTGTTTTTCGAAACCGACCCTTCTCGCCGTCTCGACCAATCAGCTGCTGGATGATGACTCGAGTAACAACACGTGGCGGATGTCGTGTCTATTCGTCACGCAATCGGTCAATTCGCGTGACAAAATATTAGAATTTCGCCTATGGTACGGACTTTGACACCTTGTACTTTTACGCCTGTTATAACGTCATATTTGGGAGAGATCCTGTTGACCAAAGAAGTTCAGTGATATTGTCAGAGAAAACAGGGATAGTTTTCGATTGTTTATTTTATTTTATAAATTCATTTATTTCAATTTCTGTTGTTGTAAGTAGAAGTCATATCCAAGAGTGTCCAGAACATACGAGTCCAACAGTGACCAATAAACAAGAGCAGAGACATTATTCCCCGCCCTCCAAAAAATACTTGAAATTTCCGGTTCCTTGGAATCAACGCAATTTCATGTAATCGAATCGGAAGTAATTGCTTAATCATGTTCCTAATCTTTGAATTTAAAACATGATAGCTAGAAGTTGCCATCTCGAATTTTGTCCGCGTCAGTAACGTTGCCTCGGTGACGGGAGAGCGACAGTTTCCTTGTCACGTGACATTCGAAGGACTTCTCACCGGCGACGCAAGTTTAATCAATTTCATCGGCTTCTCATCTATGGCTCGATATTAAAATTGAGGCTCCAAAAACAAAAAGGGGAAACAGCAAAACCCTTTGCCTTTAAAAGTCGTTATTAAAACAGGAAGTGAATTACTTGGAAACCAAGGATGAATGGTGTTTCGAAAATGTCATCTATTCATTAACTCATCGTGAACTATTTTTAGAGAGAACGAATAAAAGTAAAGTCCGTTCTATATTCAGCTCCTTCACAATATTCGCATTATACGAATTACCTAAGATATTACTTAAATAATTTTTTAATTATCTTTAATAATAAGATTAAATTTGGCGCATGATGAAATTTAGAAACATGAATTGGAAGCCATAATTCACTGAGAAAGCATTTCAAATATTGCCGCATACAACTTTCGAGAATCATTTTCTCCGCATATTCATCAAGTTTTTTTTTGTTTCAAACTCTAAATCTTCATAATCTACAAGGCTACTTGTGTAAAGTCATCCTTCCAAGGCAAAGAGAGCGTCGGGCAATGATTGCATGAATCCACGATTGCAGGTGTCGAAGGCAAGCACTCTTATCGTCGCGAAACCGTCATCATAAGTCTCACAGGTTGCGGAGAACGTTGGCGCAAAATGAATACTGGTTTGGTTTGGTTTGATTTGTTTGGTATTAACGTCCTTTTCAACAGCCATGGTCATTTCAGGACGGCGTTATAGGGGCCGCAAATTTTGCCTCGCAAGGGTTCTTTAACGTGCAGCTAGCAAACGACTACACGGGACCAACGGCTTTACTTCCCTTCCGAAGGAAGTGCGTGATCTCAGGATTTCCCCCCTGAAAAAATCCTCGTCGTCCTCGGCCGGGGTCGAACCCGCGTCCTCGGGCATCAGAGGCGACCACGCAACCACTGAGCCACCGAGGCCGATCAAAATGAATACTGGGATGTGTCTCTTTCGCTCGTGTGTCGAAATTCGAACTCGGAAGTGGATTCTTTCATCAGATAGTTAAATATAGACCGTGATTTTTGCCATAATTCTCGAAATTCTTTTGAAAATCTGTAAGAGAATGATTATCATTACTATATCGTCACTAGAAACATAGTAAAAGCCTTCCACAACATTTCGCGCCGACTTAGGCGACCTCAGATCCCCAGAGGAACAAGAACTCTATGTATCCTTAATTACAACATCAAGTAAACTTTATTGGCAACGACCCTAACAAAATCTGCAATTCTTAAATCCGAGAGGTAATTCAAGAACTCTGCTTCTTTTTGCAGGTTATCTTATACCTGTAGCAGCATACTGTATGATTATCCTTAACAAATAAGAGAATTTATTATTATTCATCAACAAGGGAATAATAGTCAAAAATATCTTTATCAAAAATAATTTATAAAAAAGGAATTGCAAAAAAATATGTGAAATCTGTTTGTAAATATAGTTTAGAGAGTGGAAGAAAATGTTAAAATTGTCAAACTCAACAATTAAAAAACAACTTACAATGAAACAGATTTCAAAAATCCAATAAATACAATTTAAAACATCTTTATTAATCTTTAAAAATCCTAAAAAAAATGCACTATTCAACTTTTCCCATAATTTTTGATGCAATGAAGTTCCTTCATTTAAGTTGAATTTCATTCTTGGTGAGTAGAATATACACTGCTCAAAAGAATCAGGGGAACAATTCTGAAAACATTTGTAAAATCTCAAGATCAAGACTTCCGATAAAATGTTTGATAGTTTTTTGATAAATTAGATGCGGTCTATTGAAATCACTGGGTGTTTTTTCGAGTTTCTATTTTTTCCGTGAGTTTAAAGCGAAAATGCCAGAGACCCCTTAAAAACAGAATGGTCAAAATCATATGACAAAGGTCACATGCTCTTCAAACAGCATTAATTTGCATGTTAAAGCTCGATACAGTATTCGGACGTTTAATTGAGACAAAATGAGACATCTCGGCTGGAGGAAGTTGCAAGAGCTATTACGCCACTCCAAGAAGGCTACAACAAATCCGGTCCGTCGCCAGACAGCTTCAAGTGTCATCTTCAGTGATCCATCGTGCATGGAATAGTTTCCAACAGACTGGTCGTTATTCGCGAAGGGCTGGACAAGGACGCAGACGCATAACGACAAGAATGCAGGACCGATATCTTCAAACTTCTGCTCTTCGCCGACGAACATCAACTGCTAGAGACTTGCAAAACGACCTGCGTGCGGCATCTGAGGTGGTTGTTTCTGATCAAACAGTCAGAAACAGACTACGGGAAGGTGGTTTGAGAGCCAGAAGGCCGACACCGAAAGCCCGACGTCGGTTTGCCCAACAACACATCAAATAGCAGCTGCGTCACTAGCGGTCTGTTCTCTTTACAGACGAGTCCAGATTTCACCTAACTCGTTGTGATGGACGTCATCGTGTGTGGAGATGCTCTGGAGAGCGCTTTGCAGAAGCAACAATGCAATGGGATGTGGTTCAGTCATGGTTTGGGGATGGGGGAGGCGGAGGATCTCTATCGACAGCCGTACTGATCTCGTTGTTGTCCCAGGACGTCTCAATGCTGAAGTACATCAGGGACATTCAGGAAGACCATGTAGTGCCTGCTGCTTGTGTTGTAGGCCCTGATTTTGTTCTTATGCAGGATAATGCTCGTCCGCATACGGCACGTGTCACTCAGGAATTTCTCCAAGAACAGAATATTCCAACATTGGAGTGGCCAGCAATGATTCCGGACATTAATCCGATCGAGCTTGTGTGGGACATGCTTGAAAGACGCATAAGGCAACGTCCAACAAGTCCACAATCGATGCGCGACCTTTCGCAGGTCCTCAGTGAAGAATGGGAGAAGATTCCTCAAGGCTCAAGCAGACATCTGTCGACTTGTGCGCAGCATGCATCTATAGTGGAACTCTATCTAACCTCTCCCTAACTGCGATTGGTCGGCCTTCTCACCCTGCTTATGATTACATTGTTACTTGGTTCCCTGGACAATCCACAGCATAGATTGTTCAAAAGCACCTACAAAAATAAACTTTCAACGTTTTATGACGAACAGGATTAAAAATAATAATTCTGGACACTTAAAAGAACTCCCAAAAATTTTCTCTTCTACCCCCCAAGATGCACAAGCAATATCGTCAGCCATTTTTTTTTTGTGGCGAGCCTGATCTAATTGCAGTTCAGCAGTTTAAAAGTGAATTTTTGTTTTTATAGAAATAAATTGTTTTATTAAATATGCATTTAGGGACCATTAAAAAATTTATGAATTGCATTTCTTTATAAAGAAAACAAAAGAACTAATTGCGATGTCGCGTTGTGATTAGGCTTCGACCAATCGCAGTTAGGGCGAGCATAGCTGGAGTTTTACTATACACGTTACTAGAGGGAATACACGTTACTAGAGAACGCTTCTAGGGAAACGTGTATCCAGAGATGTCTTGAGACCCCTTCTTGAGAACAGTTTTCTCATTTTAGTTTCACCAGGGGTTACGTCTGTCATTTGTTTTTTCGAAAGATGCTTGTTTATTTGTTGAATAAATTGAGACCGCTTCATGTGTTCATGGGGTTTTACGGATATTTTCATTCATTTAAATAACATAGGCGTTCTATATTGTGTTCCCCTAATTCTTTTGAGCAGTGTATTAATTCCACACACTTTTTGAGTTCTTTTCCGACAGTTATATGAAATTCTAACGTTTCGAAAAAATGTCAATAGATATTGTTCACCAAAGAAGGATATACAAAAACGAATACAAAAACGTGTTCGTTTTACCAGATTTCGAAGTGAGACTCTGCGAAGCATGGCAGTATTGATGTTAGAAATGGCTGTTGTGATGTTCGTGTGTGGACTCTCCACATAAACCACATTTTCCAGATAACCCCATAGGAAGAAATCAGGGGGTGATAAATCTGGCGAGCAAGGGGGACACAATACCTAATTCGAAAGAGTACGTCATTTCGAACATTTATTGTAACACCTAAAGTTTATCTGCTAAAATTACGAGCCAACATTTCAACTAATCTCTGTGATACTTTACTTTCATTTAAATTCTCAAACTGGTAGTTTTACGGGCAGCTAAACTTTGATGTGCGCGACTTTAAAGTTATTCTGTACCCTGTATCTACAATTTCCACAAGTTATTTTCATTATTCGTTAAAACAATAAAATTATTATCCAATTTCCCCTGATCTTTAAAATTGAGCGTTATTGCAATCTTTTAAACTGGTTTTTCTCATGTTCTCCCAGCCTCAATACTAAAAAGTGTTCCGAATTGCCCTACATATCCGCAATTACTCCTATAAATGTAATCTTTTTTATTCATTATTTCTGAATAATTTCGATATTCTTTAAAACAATAAAATTATTATCCAATTTCCCCTGATCTTAAAATTAGCGTTATTGCATTCCTTTAGTAGGACCCAGCTGCAATTCCAAAAGTTTTCCGGAATGACCTAAATAAATGTATCCACAATTTCCACAATTAATTTTTTTTATTCATTATATATCTGAATAATTATCAGTATTCTTAAAACAATAAAATTTCAAAACTAAAACTTTTCATTCTTTAAAAGATAAGGAAAAAATTGGATAATGATTTTATTGTTTATTTAAATAGTATGTTCATCCACTTCATATGTCTAAATATGGATTATAACGCAATTATTTACGGAAAATATACGGAAAATGCTCAATTACATAATCAAAACAACGTCAATGATCTAAACATTTTGTACTCTGATAAGGGTCTCTGGAACAAAAAAAAAGATACAATTCACATTGTCAATGACTTTCTGACATTATATTCCAGAGGCATTAATAAAATAATAAAAATCCTTTTCATCCTATTCGACCAATAATTGAATATTAAGACATTCTATCGACTATAGTTCTTCACTTAAAATGCACGGTTTGCTATTTTGGGCTGGTATTAAGACAAGGCCTACAGTGATGTGATCGGGAACACTTTCCGCCTCCGTCTCTATAAGCCCATTACTAATTTTTATTGCCATATAAAATTACCAACTTTGAAGATAATTATCACAAAAGGCATTCTAAATGAACTGGCCAATGCCCGCCTGAACATGCTACGGTCTGAATTCTGCGCAGGTAAACGTTACAACTATCTTGATTTCACCATTTCGTCATCGACATTTCCCTTTTTAATGCTACAACACTTTACCTATTGAACTGAGACCACAGTATGTTGATGTATAATGAATTGTCACCATGTTGTCACAAATTAAACATTTCTGTGCCTGAACATCGAGCGTAATGTTAATGTTTTCCAAGAAGACTTGACCTACTTTCATCTGCACTAATGTAAAATTTGGACTATTTTTTAAAAGTTTCCTCTACCTGTATCTGACAATTATATTTATTCTGAAAACTACGTAAGGACTAGAAAATAAATATCGGCAGCAGAATACATGGATGCCTGAATTTTCTTCTGAATTATCTCAATGAATCTAGGCTCAGCCGTTGAAGACATTTAAAATTTGTTCGACTTGTCAAAATTACAATTAAATACAATTTCCAAACCTTTCAGGACCTATTCATCAAATGTTGCGATTCACTCGAAGTTTATTTTCTCTGAGAATCACGAACCCTTACAGTTCCATATCTTGTCTAATGTAAACATTCATTCGCATCAAAATCGCTCTAAAATGAATTAGTAATTTTGACTGGCTCATATCTTAAAAAAAGTCACGAAATCAATCTTTAGAGAAGCAAAAACAAGAGTGGAACAGATTATACATGTCGCTGCTCGCTTTCTTTTAAAAGATTCAGTAGAAATGCAAGTTCTAACTTTCGAGATTAGATTTTTTGACCATGGTTTTCTTCTCTTTTTCTCGAATAAAGTTTACAGGTTTCGCTGCTGCTTTTTCACGAATAAAGAATGACAAAACTGTTTCGATAAAGTTGTATCCACACTCAAAAGACGTTTCATTTTGTAACCGCTCTTTTTGTTTACAGGTATTGCTGCTGCTTTTTCACGAATTCATCGCAAAAAAACAAAAAAAAACCACTGAGTCATACTATCATAGAGCTGCAGGTTAACTAAATTTTGAAAATAAAATGCTTAAAAAACAATTTTTACTGAAAACTGCTTAAGTAAACGGACTATTTTAGTTTGCTAAATTTCTACGTAGGGCTGTTAATGACCAACCTCCCCCAAGGATAATAAGATTTCACTCACTGTCTGAAAATTGAAGTAAAAAGAATTGCTACTTCTTATACAAATAATGGAATAAAATGTTGCACATGTCATACTCATTCAGCTATAAAAGTGTGAAATAACGGCCTCATATAAGCGAAGTTATTCAACACCAAAAAGGTTGAAAAACTATTGTCCGGCTTGATTTATGAATTTTTAACAGGCTCTTTTCTTCCATATCTTTTCAATAAAATTTCTGTTTTTAAGGGAAAGTATGGTTTCTTTCATTTTCCCCGATCCACAAGGTATAGAAGTGACATCGTACCCGAAATGAAGAATGTCGAAATACTTTACGTGATATAAATGTAAACAAAATGTGGGCAATGATTTCACTGCTATCGACTGATTCCCTACAGTACTTAATGGAAGAGTGGCATTTGCCATTGAAGATCAAATGAAATTTACATTTTCGAAAGCAAACATAATTAAATACTGAAGGTGGAACTATCTGTCTGAAAATTCACTTTATAAATAAATGTTTCACATTTAATAGCAATTCTACATGATTTCACATTATGGATATATTATTGTTAAAGTATGAATAACAGAGTCATTCTATAGAATAATGAGGTCCATGCTTTGTTTCGTATCAATCAATATATTTTAAATGTTATTCTAGAACTCTCTTAATAAAGTAAACAAATCGAAATAAATATTTTTTTCATGTAACTTTGATTAATGCCGAAAGATTGTGAAATTTATGAGGGTATACAACTCTTTAACTTTGATCGAAGTTGAAATCGTTGGCAATTAGTAATAAGATTTTCTAGTTTTCTCCTGTCTTCATAAATGTGAAACAGTCGCTGGATTTTACCTTATTAACAAAACAAAATCAGAAAGACCTCAAGGCAATGTAAAAATTATGTTTACATTTTGAAATGAAGCTTGGTTAAAGCATTAAAGCTAGTAATGGCAGAATGTAGCAAATGAAGTAAGAAATTGTTGTTGTATTTCCATTAAGTGAATGTTCTTTCATGCAATTCTATTTATTTATCTCCAGTTAGATTCGGTGAGAAGTTCTTTTACCGCGATTCATTTTTTATTCCTTTGTATTCTTTGAAGAAAATCATTTTAATAGTAATATTCGAACGATTTGACGACATAATCTGCTGATTCTTTCTATTCACTTCTCTCCCTAAAAATTATGTAAGCCATAATAAAACCACCTAGTTTTTAAAATAAATTGTAGCTGACTCAACCCAAGATTCACCGTACATGAATGCGTATCGACAACAGAAAAGTGAGCAGCATGCACTGAGCTTTACACATCCAAATTATGTGCTAACTAGCTTTCGACGATCAATATTGTTGTCTACCTCAACACTGTCAGCACCAATACGAACTGATGTGATCATTGTACTGAACAATAAGCGACAGATAAATCGATCGTGTGAGAGACGTCTTCATTTGAACTTCTTTGAGTTTTTTTTTGCTTTTTTGTATGGATCTACAAATCTTTTCTCTTCTTCGGATTATGAATAATTTAAACTGGGAAGCGAAAGTATCTTGAGAAGGTTTAAACGCTTCAAGTAAAGCCAGATACGAATACTCAATCAATAGTGTATAACTGTCTGATGCAAGTTTAAATTCGAATTGGTTCTTGGACACTTGTGTACGTTACCAATTTCCCACGTGAACAGTTAAATTTCAAAGAAAACCTCTTTACAATATTCATTTAAAAATCCCCTTAAGGGTGTAGGCCGTAGATTACCATAAACGAAACCTAATCTGTCTCTGCGAAGGTGAAGTTTTCAGTGAAATATCTCTGCTTGCGATTAGAGGAATTAGATTAGCATTCGAGAAAAGAACAAATGTATTAGCAGCTTATGGAAGTGGCACCAATTTCTTTTTCCCTTCACATTTCTGCAGATTCCCCGTTTAAAAAATGATCTCTTATTTTCTGAGCATCCTCAAATCTACCCCTTGTTCCAAATTATGGTGTGTCTTGACGCGAACTGCTTAGGAAAATGACTTCCGACGTTGCAATTATCCCTTGCCGCGCTCCCATCATCATCAAGCCTTGTCAGTGAAGCAAACACTTTTCACCCCTTCACTTGCGAATTAGCCTTAAGAATTCAGCGGTAAATTTTTTATTTCCTTTCACATATCATTGTCATCTAAATCATTCCCTATGTCTCTACCTGCAATAAATAATAAGGACTGTATCCTATGACATCAGATTAACCCTTTAAATCTCACGCAATTCAAATTTACCTGGGAATTATTTACCATTTATATTAATCAAAGTAAATTAAAGATTTGCGAGGGAACAGATGGAAAAGTAATCCATTTAAAATAAAGTTATTGAGAACTATCGCATATACTGTAGAAGACTTTTAAATTCGAAAATATTAAGATTAAAAAAGAGGTTGTTTGTTCATCTTGATAGAATAGTTACATAGGAAATATTTCCTTTTACAGAAAATTTTCTATTATTGTTGATTTAAAAAAAAAAAAATCTTCTGAAATCTTCTTTGAGCAAACCATAATTTTTAACTCTTCTCAATTGTTGTATCATCAGAAATAAGATTTCTAAATTAAGTAAATTTCTTCTTGATTAGAGGAATAAACAAAACTTTACACTCGGAAACTTTTTTAGCATTAAAGCTTTGAATAGAGTTGATATTTCACAAAATAATTTGAAGACTATAAGTCCAATTGGGTCTAAGTGCCAAATTTTTATTTCGGATATTCAAAAAAAAAAAACCATTTAAGAGTAAGTATTGAATGGTCTTAAGAGGATTTTTTTTACACGCCAAGCCTCAGATGTTTAAATTATTGATGAAAATAGGAAAGAAAAGAAAAAGAAAAGTTTCCAGGCTATGGAATTTCCTCTCCTATTTTCATCAATAAAAAACATTTAACTTTGTGGTTTTATTGAAAATATTGAAGTGACATAATACAATGATGGTATCATACAGACAGAGACGTAGATCCTTATCTATTCATTACGCATGGGCACATGGATCATACTTTCGAAAAAAATCTCCATTTACGAATTTTCGGCAGTTAGACCCAATAGGAACTTACAGTCTTCATTTGTTGATTCCACTTGTCTTTATTTTTGGGGTTAAGTAGCTAATTGACCCTTTCGTTGAGGGAAAAAGAGTTGTGTTAATTTGCAAAACTTTTGTGAATGTAAATTGTTTCACGGCTATCATTAATAATAAAAGAACCATTTTTCATAGTGCCTATTTCCTTGACTTCTTCCCCCCTTAATTGCAGTCAAGGGCCGATCTTCTCAGCTTGTATTTTCTTCCAGTAAAAGCATATAGAAAGTGATTTTAGGATCGGAAAAAGTTCTTTGAAGTGAAATATTTGATGAAAATAGGAAAGAAAATTCCACAGCCTGGGTTCGAACCAGGAACTTTCTGCTCACCTTTCTTTCCTATTTTCATCAATAATTTAAACATCTGAGGTTTGGCGTGAAAAAAAAAACATCTTAAGATCATTCAATTATTATTCTTCAATGAAATATTTCGTTAGAAGATCCAAACAATTAACGTACTGTACACGTTTTCTTCCTTAATATGAAATTAAACACATAGCAGATAAGTCTTTTTCTGTAACATAAAGGAACAAATTTCAACACTGAAGTTTAACCAATTAAGATAGACTTCTTGAAAAACCAGAAAATGTACTTTAAAGAGCAGATTATGTAATAAGACACAAAAAATGTAAAGAAATAAATTTTTGGAAAATGAACTTGACAACGTTATTGAAAATTCAAGATGACCGCAAAATTGCTCGGTCGTATAAAAACGTTGTTAAAAGGGGAGACAGGGGTAAGTTGATACGGGGGCACATTGATATATCGAGGTTTACGTTACAATGCGCATGCATAAATTTTTTAAATCATCACCAATGAAACGTTTCTTCTTCGTTTTCAAAATGTGTGCGCGCTCGTTTTTTGTTTTTTTTTAATTACACTATAATAGACGGGAGAGCGTCTTATGTTTAACCAGTGCAAAGTAAATTTCCATGTCGCGGTTCCAGTCTCAATGTGCCTTGTAAGTGAACGTGGAGAATTTCTTCAGAGTAATAACCTGACAGAGGGTGAAAACATGAATAAATATGGCTAGTTTCTTCTTTCGTACAGGGCGCGTGTTTTTATTTAGAAGAAGGAAACCATTATCGTGTCAAGTGGGGCAAGTTGAGACATTTCTCATGGGGTAGATTGATACACCTTAAGCACATGCAACAAGTGATAGTGAAAGCGATTAGGCTGTGCTGAACAAACAATTTAGAGGAAAGGTACATTCATACAATTTTTTCAATTCAATTAAACAAAAAAATTAGTATCCTAAATCTTTAATTCGAGGTTGTTCAAGTGGAACCTTATGGAGCTTAAGTTGAAAATGTCATTTTTTCCACTCCTGATATTTTTATGTTCATTATCTCGAAAGGTCATTGAAATTTCTTAATAAACAGTTGTTTGCTAAAATGAATTGGGCATTATTTTCTACTAAAATGTTACAGTATCAACTTACCTCAACATGGGCATATTGAGACATCTTCATATAGTCGAATAAAAATTTCTTTACGGACAATAGGCTTCATACATGAAGATGACTATTGACCAGTTAAAAAAACAAAACAATAAGATGTTATTTCAAAGTGTTTTGAAATTTCTAAAGTTTTACAAAAATGTTAGAAAAATTAAAAACTGAAAAATATATCAACTATCCTGGTCTCCCCTATATCAAGATTTTCTTTTGAAAATTTTTAATTAAATGCTCTTCTTTCAGGATTAGGCATTTAAATGAAATGATAACCGAGATAGTATCCGCCCAATTTAATCTTTGTCCTTTTTATTTTCAGCGGTGCAATTTAGAAAAATTAGATTTACTTAAAAATGTAATTCATTGAAAAACTTCCCTAAACTTGTTTTCCAGACTCTTTAAAAAGAATTATTCCAATTAAAGAGTCCTGGAAGTTTATTTTCCGTTTTTCTCCCCTCCTTTCCTCTGATTCGGGGGATTGATCGTCTTCGTTACGGCAGATTCCGTCGTTGATTTGTCTGTCTTAGGACGATTCGAGAGCACGTGAGCCCTCCCCGCACGTTGTGTATTGCTGCTACTGCTTCTGTCGAATGGTTTGAAAGGAATTGTGGGAAAAGAGCGGAAAAAGATTATAGTCAACGAGAACATGTAACACACAGTAAAAGAGGGCGTTGAAGAATAAACGAGAGCCATCATTATTCGTCGGGAGAATCCACGTGTCCACGTGATCAGCGGCTACAGTATGTGACGCATGTGCTTTGGCGTCAGCTTTATGAATGGGTATGAGGAAAAAGAAAGAAGAGGGGGGGAGGAGAGGGGGGCAACGAAGTGGGGTTATAAAGGCAGCGCTCGAACCGACCGTCTGTTGCAGAAACCCTGTTTTACCCGTTCATCACTGGCAAGGCAGGCAACACTCGCTCACAACACAACACGCTCTCTCCCGCGCGCGCTCTTCATTCACTAGTCTCTCTCCGCTGGACCCTTCAGTTCCCCTTCGAGGTGAAAACCTTTTTTTCTCTCTCTCTCTTCCTTCCCCTACAATCTTTTCAGTGATTTCTTCCCTCTCCTCCCTCCTCTCTTTACATTTTCAAGAACTTCACTGAGAAACTATCTCGTTTAAAAAACCCACAAACTCCACTTCTATAAAGGAGCTGCAGATCGTTTTAGGAGCGCACGTCAGTTGAAGAAACAGAAGTAGAGGGAAAAAAAAATACACGACTCCCCGCCGAACAGACCGTCTGTCAAGAGTGAGTACATGCATGTATGTTTTCTATAGTGTCCGTTACTTTTATGGCTACATTCTACCCTCCTGACTGAATTTAATGGACGAGAATATCATCTGTGTTAATGCCTTCAGAAGAATTAGTGAAGATTTTTTCCTCCTTCAATTCTGTTTGTTAAATGTTTAAAAAAATTCAAAGTTTTTTACTTATTAAAATTAAAAAAAAGGAAAGAATGTGACTTTAAAAGTTAGTTTAAAGGCTAAGCATAGAGAAGTAAATATGGGAGTGTACATTTATTTAAGAATATTTTAAGAATTTTTTTAATTGGACGTCAACGTTAAAGTATTTTAAACGTAAGATATAGTATTAGATCCAATTACAAGCGACGTGTAAGAAGAATTTTAAGCGATTTTATTAGATCGTAAAAATGCCGCCAACACGATTTCTTCAGTCATTCGTCATAAGAATTGACATTTGTTTTTAATTTTTATTACTAATGTTTCCTTATCATGCAGTTTATTATTAAATTGCTGGGTTTGGCACTTCCGAATGGAGGAGCAACAAAGTGGCTCGTTGGTTGAAGATGGACCGGCCGGAGTCGGCGGGGGCAACTGTAATCGCGGGCCCACTTTACCCACTCTTCCTGTTTCGTCTGATTCATGAAATATTTGAATCTATGGAAAAATCATACGCAATTCTCGTGTTTGGCAAAAATGCCTGCGCTTCAACCAATCGCCAACATTTCTAATGGATAAATTGCAGTTGTTGATCGCTATAGTTAAATTATTCTACCTCATTTTGTTTCAGTGCTCCATAGGGATTTTTCACAAATCAAATACAGGCATTATAAAAAACTTAACAGCCGTTCATGTTTCAATTTGCCGAAGGCTAAACCAGTGTGTATGCATTACAAAGAACGCTTGGATTTAGTTATGTATACTTAGTCAACATTTGCAGCATCCCAAATTCATGGTACCTGGACTATGATATGCAATTTTATTTTATTTGGAGATGCTCATAAATTACGTTTTAACATAGCGGTCTTTTTTAAATTTCGGATTAAAATTATTCGATTTAATGTAAATGTAATGCTGCTTTTGATCATAGATTTCATCAAGGGAAAAAAACCCAGATTAAATGACGTTTTAGAAACAAATATTCCACTTAAATTATTGTTTAACATTAAAATTATTTTTATTATGAACTCCGATTTTAAGAAAAAAACAAAATAAATAAAATTCAACATGTTGCAGGCAAAGTCACCTCTAAGGATGGAAACATTTATGGGATCAATTAAAAAAATACTATTTCCTCTTTCAAAAGAATTGTTATTTCATTTTAGGTTATACTTTTTATTAAAAAGACACTGTTTTGCCTGTTTATCATAACCCATAAAACCCATGTGAATGCACAGCTATAAATCCAGATTACTTTTTGTATAATTTGCAAACACTTTCTTTACAAGTTATGTTGCATAATTTAGATTAAAATGCTCTTAGCTCATGACTTATATTGATATCCAACATTTGAAGATGACAGCGTCAACTGAAATCCCCGGTGAATTATAATCTTGAATGAAGACTAAACCCTTTAACTTCCAAGTTCATGGTTCTTGGATTATAAAGACTATTCGCTTTTCAAGTCGGAAATTTTCTCGAGATGTATTTATTTACTTATATTATTATTTGTACAGTATAAATTTTCTGAGCTTATTCTTTATTCACTAGGAATCCCCTCTAATGTTAATTTTTATAGCCCATTCAACGAAAGATAAAACGAACGTGCCGAGTAAAAAAAAAAGTCGCGTGGCTAAAACCATTATGATGAGCAAAACCATGTGTGATTATAAAACTGGATGAACTTAATTGTATGTAATTTTCATTTTTAACAAAATATAAACCCTTTGTTCAATGTTTATGAAGTTCTTTCTGGGCATTTTTTTAATTCATATGTTGAAGAATGCGTCAATAATGACTCGTGTGATATAAAGCTGACACTAAAAGTTGTCTTAGAAACAAATTAGGGGGGGTTATTTAATTTCTTGGCCGTCGATATCAAACTTAGCAGAAGATTCTTCAATATCTCATACAACATTTTGCGAAACAAAATAATAATAATAATAATAATAGCAGTTCTAGGACTCCGGAGGTTCCAAAGGCTCTTTTAGCACTTTGTTAAAGAGGGACTGCAACATTTGTCTGTGAGTTAAGAAGCAAAGATATTTAGACCTTCTGACATCAACCAAGAAACCACTTTCAAATCGTATAAAATGAGTAACTCTAAACAGTAATACCTATTTGAAATACGAAATTTAAAAGATAAGATCTTAATTTGTAAACTTGCTAGTCATTCGGAGGCAAAGATCAATTAACAACATCTTTGCAGGTCACATGAAAATTAGTTATTACCTGGAATATAATGTTGATGAAATGCCTATAATTAAACAATGAAAGTGTTTAAAAAGGAACACTGACATTTTCATTAAGGAATCGCCTATTTCACTTTTCCCCCTCTCCATCGGCTGAAGTGCTGTTTGCGAAACGATGCTAATTTTCAAAATATTTGAAGGGGTCAAAAGGTCATGTCTGGTGTAACTTCACGTGAGAACCTTTTTAAAAATTCTTATTTACTCCTTTTCGGCGCTGAGGCGTTTTTAGCCTAATCTTAACTTATCGCAAGTTTAAACAGGTACGCCCACCGAAGAACACGTGAGACAGATACTCCCACCTCGCGCCCCCTCCTACTCGTCTTTCCTCTGTGATCTCTTAATTTAACAAGTTTGTTTAAAATCTCGCTCGAGATCGTGGTCTTCTTAATTTTAATTGCTGTTTGAGGTTGAATTAAAAAAAGAGCAAAATTTCAAAAGATTAAAAAAGTCTTGAATAAAAGTAAATAATTATCATTAAAAACAATCTGTTGAAACCACTCACATCATAGATGCTTAAAAAAATCATTTATAAAACTGAATAAAGGAGTGCCTGTATATATTTAGGCAATTTGGAATAAAAACCTCAGTAAAAACTTCAGATAAGTAGCTCAGATAATTCAAGGGAAATTATCGATCTTTGCCCGAAACGACTTAATAACAGTGTATGATGGAACATAGCAGTGTATATCCAACTCAATTGCCAAACATTATTCATTTTCCTTTACTAACAATTAAAATCGGCAATTTAATTGGACACGTCCAGCTTTTTTTTTCCTTTCGTTGGACAGAATATGAATTCGTTGAAGATGCTGTTAATATTTTATTTTATTATAAACCACATTTTAGCTTTCAAGATAGATTCTTTGAAACTGAATTCAAGCACAATATATTTCATTATCAAAATTATATATTATAATTTCAATAAGATGCGAATTTTCTTTGGTTTATCACTGATTGAAATTTTCCTTTTAGGGAAAATAGATCCGTTTTTTTTTAAAGTATAAAAAGTATTAAAAAAAACCGCTCTATTAAAGTTCTGCAGATTAGAGAAATAATAAACTCTTCTATAGGCTTACTATCTTCATACAAATAAAGAATTTTTCCTATCGTACCAGTTAAGGTTATCTTGAATAATCGGGGTTACTAATATTAGGTCTCTAAAACATTTATTTTTGATCCATATCTTGTAATCAAATTACAAAGATGACCACAATTGGGGTTTCGAGAATAAGCTCGAATTTTGAAAAATTTATTACGCTCCTTATAGTATTAAAAGTGTATAAAGAGATGATTAGTGAGGATAAAAATGTGAAAATAAAATGAAACAATCTATGATATTAATAAAATCTATTCATAAAAACTTCATGAAATTTATTTCCTTCTTTCCTGGCTCACAGGAAAAAATACTTAAAAAAAAAAATGAGAAGAACTTCTCTGGCTGCGAACCATCCTCAAAATTAGAAAAAGAAGAATTACAATGTAAGAAAGAATGAAATATAGCGTTACTATAGAAATATAATTCATATATTAAGCTAGGATAGTAAGCAGTTTTGTTAGAAATCAGAATCTTATCCAATTTATGCACTATCCATTTTCAGCTATCAATCTATATCTTCAGCCTCCACCAACGTACATATTACAGTATAATAGCAATGCCTTCGGTATTCGAGATAGTAGGTTTGATTCCTAGCCAATAACACCATTAGTGGTTGATTTAACCATTTTTCTATAAGATTTTAACTCCACAGAGCTCACGAAAGATTTCGATTTTAACGAAAAGCGGAAACAAAAAATCTCGAAGAGCTCCTTAGAAACGAGGTTGCGCGCTTCACTTCGTACAAACGAGGCTCCTCGGAGAATCGAACCAGAAGACAGCATCAAATTAGTCTCGTCTCTATGAATATGGAATGAAAGTTACAAGATTTTCACCTGTTGTTGGTCAAGGAGCCTTTTCTAGCAGCAATCGAGTGACCAGTTGGGGAGGAAAATGATCGATGGAGGCGATTAGGGAGGTCTCCTTTCCCCTCCCTAGAACCCACCTCCTTCCTGACAATCACCTGCTTGGCTTGTCCACTCACCGTAACGTCATGATGGAAGGGTTTCCTGCTGTTTAAGTTAACCGCTGTAAGATTTTTTTTTTATGATTAACCGACAACAGCGAATATCTTGAACGACAACCTAATTGCATTAATTTGTTTCATTTAAGTAGGCTACGCCTTAGGTCCGTAAGACAATGTCGAAAGAGTCTTGGATGATGATGATGATGTTGATGATAATGGTAAACAAGATGACTTTAAATTATTTTATTCTTCAGCTTATTAATATTGTCATTATAACTTTGTGATTGTTTTTGGGAGACAATTCCGTTCCCAGAAGCTGTTTACCTCCTCCGCGTTCCACTCAAAAGAATTAATTGGCTTGAAGGGTGTTGCTTCTCCAATTATCTTTAGACGTTACAAATTTCTAAGAATTGCTCTTTTTGCATTTTTTAGAGTGTATAATTTTTATTAGGTTTAATTGAGTTATTACTGTGCGTCGGATGGTTTTTATTTACTTCTTAGAACACCAAACCTTAATTAAATCTTGACTTGCAGTTGAAGCCGTAATATCACTATTTTGATTTGTTTAAAAAAAGAATAATTTAATTGTTTCTAGTCTTATTTTAATTACAAGATAACAAGGTATATTGGCATATTCAATGAAGTATAAAAATTCAATGAAGTATAAAATTTCAATTCAATGAAGTATAAAAATTCATAAAAATAAGTTGCTACCATACCACGTATAATTAATTGGTTTAAAAATTTATAAACTCGAAAGCACTGATCAAATAGATAATAATTTTCTCGATTTAATTCATAAATTTTCACTCTGTTTCTTGTCTAATACACCGCTTAAAAAAAGATGAACTTACAATATTAACTAAGCACAACTCACTGCCTTTTTTTGAAAGATACGCATAAATTATATATACTCTTTGGCTATTGGCATGGAGCTCTCCAAAATTCAAAATTTGTTAATGAAATTAATAAAAATTAATAATAATAATAATAACAAGATACCTTTCTTTTAACTCTCATAATGAGCATCTTATTTCCGAAACGTGCCGTCGAATTGGCATTCTTAAAAGATTGTCTACCTTTTTTACGAAAAGTTCGACCTTTACTCTACTTCTTAAAACTATAGTCTTTCCCAAAATATTATATGCAGTTTGGATATGGTATCCCGGTATTACACAAAATGTCAAGTTTTTAGCTAAAAAGATCACCTCTTTTTTAAAATTTATTTGTAACAAACTTAACGACGTCAATTTTTTTGAACGATTTACTTAATACTTTTAATATTCATAATATTATTAACAAAATTTGTATTAATATTATTAAACGTATTTTTAACGGACATCTCGGGGCCCCGAGCATCCTTCAACTTCTAGGGGTTCGTGCCCCCAGACATCACAGAGATGTTAATATTCATTTTCAAACAATTCGTTGGCGCTCTAATATTTCTGCTATTGATCCAGCTTATAAGTTAGCTTTAGCTTTTTTTGATGGCATTTTTAGTAAGAATGGACATGATATTTTTAATGACTCTAGTTTTCAAATTTTTAATTAGTCTTGTGATAAGGTCTATTCTAACTCCGCTGTTGGATTATTATCCTTTGAGGGTAAGCCGCGCATGCGTGTTGACAAAATAATTAATTTAAGCTAATGTAATTATCTTATTAAATGTACCTTAAATTTTTAATTAATTGGTGTCCGTTTATGTCTATGACGTTGAACTTTTTATAAGTTCTATTGTGTGTTGGTCTTTTGTTTTTCCGTTTGTTGTTGTTGTTTTTTTTTTGTCTAATTTTACCATCTGTAACTTGCTTTTCTATGTTTTTTCATTAACCCCGTTTTGGGCTTTGGCCTGTTGGGAGGGGGGGGGGGCAACATGAGGCTTGTCCCTCTGGTTTGTCCGGTGGGTTCTTACCCTGTTGTTGTCACAATATATAAAATATATTATTATTATTATTATTATTATTATTATTATTATTATTATTATGCTGATTTGAAGAACCAGGGAGACGCATACACCATATTTATCCATAGAATAAAAAAATCCATTTGAATTAATCAGACATTTAAATGTTTTTAGCAGAAAGATGTGTAAAGTAAATGAGTGGCATTAAATATTGAAAACTTATATACCGGTATCCTGCGAACTATAGTTATGTACAATGGTTCTTTCCATCTACTTTGCAAGAATCATTACAAGGAAAATTGCATTGATATAGAATGCGAGTCCCCCAAAAAAGGCCCTTGGCAGTAAATTATACGAGTAATCTTGTGGAATATTTTAATATCTTAGAACAGAGAACAGATATTTCATTTTCAATGTACAGGGTGTACACAAATGATTGCCCCGGTTTTCTGATTTTATTGTAGGTGAATTATTTAACATATCACCACGAAACTTTACAAGTACATAAAGCAACTTGCCAAATTTCTTTTGCCATATTCCCGGTGCTCGATAATGTGCCCCTTTAGTGACTCTACAGATATAAAATCTGCAATCAATGAAGCATGTCTCTGTCAATTTGAGCAAAAGATCGGTGATACGAGCCAGGTAATGGCAGATCAGCCGGTAATAGCAGCACAAACACGAAGTCCATCAAATACCCCCATACAAAGAAGTCACAAGAGGTTAAGTCAGGGGAGCGTGGAGGCAATGGCAGCTTTCTTGATCATTTCCGATACGCTCCACCAGCTGTAGCCCTCTAGCGACCGCAAACGGAAACATAGATCTTCCGGACAATTTTCAAAAAAAACTTGGCAAGTTGCTCTATGTATTTACAAAGTTTCGTGAAGATATGTTAAATAATACACCTACAATAAAATAATGAAACCAGGGCAATCATTTGTGTACACCCTGTATAATGTACATGATGTAAACCTATTATTAGTCATTTTAACCAAATATTTTTTCATTCTGTAAAATTTATTCCGCAGACACCAAAGTTTATTCCGAATATTAGAATATGTAGATGTTGTTAAACATTCGAAACTATAAGATTCTCTTTAGAGTTAAAGCTATTTCTTTGTTCTCATTTTTTTTTCATTATTTATTTCCACTTGAAGTGTCATTCAATTTCCTTTATCGACTGCCTTCGATAATAAATATCTTAAGGATGTCAAATGGAGCGCAAATTTTTGTTGAAATATTCTAAAAACCTAATTCACGGCAATAGAAAAGATAAATGTGTTTTACACGGTGCCTCGAGTAAATCTATTTTACTAGGCTAGGAAAACGGGTAAGTGTTGACCCTATTTCAAGGTGGAATAATCGAACCATAACAAAATTTTCTTGTATAAATTGAAGGAAGATTTTCATTTTCTAAAAGCCAGTAGAAATACCACGATGAAGACATCATAGCAACGCATGCTATCGTTTTATTAATTCTTGTTTTATTTTGTTAATTTAGAGGATAATATTAGTAAAGTCTCTCAAAATTTTCGATGCCCACATATATGTTAGAAGAATAAGAGACAATCGTCTTAAAGCTTTATTAATAAATGGAATAATATTAATCTGATGAGATTTCCATTTTCGCTGGGATAATCACTAACGGTGGCGACATAACGAGGTGTAAATTAGGACTCAAACAAGGAATTTACTAGACTAAAACTCTTTTACTGTCACAATATTTACACTTTCATATTAACAGGGCACAATCGATGTCTTTTTTATGGTGATGTTTCCCATAGCCTCGCTTTATAAAATAATACAGAAAATACTTATCATAGACTAAGAAAAGTTGACGTATCTATAAAAACACTAAAATTGATCGCATTTTATCGAAGTAATGAATTAGACATTAACAGACAAAGTAAACAGCTGATGTGAGAGTCTTAATGTGTCAGGCTGGCAACAGAAATTCTTTTAAACAGAGGACTTATAACTACAGGTAACACATAAAAAAGCACTATTGCATAGCAGACCAGTTTTACAGCCTCAGTTTGAGGAATTAAGATATGAAATTAACGAAAATGTAAAAAAAAATATGTGTTGAGTTCTAATAATTTGTACATCCCTGTAAGAGTGGAATGCCAAAGCATTTAATTCCTTTATAAAACTGCGACGGAAAATCTAAAACTCTTCTGCGTGGAATGCAAACATTTTACTAATATGAGAAGTCTGTGTTAAATTAATTTAGGGGAAAGAAAAATAAATTTCGAAACATTGCTTATTCCTGGCAAGATAACAGTGAGTTCCTTCAAGAGTGATCCTATCTTGCCGAGTCATAAAAAAGGGAAGGGGGGATTATTAGATTCCACGAGATACACGATTGAAGATGAGATGGAATTTTCAAGAAGACGTGGCTGTCGACTTATCGTGAAATGAAACCATAAGTAAATTTCTCACCTTCTACTTATTTCATATACACTCGAAATGACATAATTAATGAAGTTAAAGATTTAATTATTAATGGAAATAAATCTCACTCTATAGAGGCTGTATTCTTGACAGTTTGCGTTTACTAAACGAAGATGATATATACTTTTGGGAGAAAAATCTCTTATATATAAATTATGGAATCAGTGTCCTCTATTTAGATAAACTTAGTATATCAAATGATAACGGGATAAGACCAGCAGAATATTGCAGTGAAAGATGAAGCGTATAAGGATGCATCCAGGGAGGAAATTAAGAGGCAATCCCCTACTCCGCAAGATCCTAAAATTTTCCCGTGGAAAGTCTTAATTTTGTCCCCCAAAAGAAGATATCAGCATCTCCCTCCAATAAATAAATAAAAAAATCCTTGGTGCACCCTTGGTCTTCTTCTTGGTGCATCGAAAAGTCTTCCTTTACATTGATCAACAAGGATATTGCTTCTGAAGGAAAAAAACGCGAGCTACTTACTAAATCTAAATTATGAGCGCTGTCTAGTGAGTTTGGGCTCTCTTGCTTCATGGCAGGACAAGAAACAAAGTATGTTCAGTGAACATAATTTCGCCGCTAGGCAGCTCTGAATGTTCACAACATCACTCTCCCACCATCATTATCGCGAGACAAATGTCACTAATTTTTGGATAAAATATACGAGGGCGGTTTGATGAGTAACTTGTTTTGCGTGCCAATTATGGCGCCACCAGTTCGTTCATACATGAGCATTTAGTGCCATCTCTATGATTAAGTATTCATATTATTTTATTATCAAAATAATATAATTTGTTTCAATAAAACTTTTGTTTTTTAATATCAAAACAAGTTACTCATCAAACAACCCTCGTACACATCCCGGAACAGGCCAGCATGGTATTTGTGTACGAGAAGGAGAACGGGAATAGACGAGACGCCGCCCAAAATTTTCCAGGAAACATACCCAAACAGACATCACCCAAAGCACCAAACATTCGTAAGAGCTTTTCGCCCTTCGAGCATCTTCTTTGACTTTGCTCAAGGCAGGTTCTCACACAGGCTATCTGACTGAAGTATTATGTTTTATACGGTTTCGGAGTTGTGGGGGTTGCCCCCCGCGAAAATTATGCATTTCCGGACACAAGTTTACTGGACATTTTTTGTTCCTTGTCCTGCCAGGAAGCACCTCACAAACTTTATACAGACAATTCAGGGACACCCTATATATGTATTTATGTTTTTATATGTACTAGGTAACCACAAAAGTTCTTGCCGTTTTTATGTTGCCATAAAAGGAAGTGATAGAAGATATGCAAATGAGTGTACAGTGTGCTCCAAAATCTGTCAGGGGGAGCAAGAAGGTTAGCCTGTATAAATACAGGGCTGTTGGGCATTCACATCAATCACATCTCGTGCAGAAGGTGAAGACAAATGGAAGTATCGAAGGAGTTGATTAGGTGTTGTTTGCTTTATGACTTCAAGGTGGGCTAGTCAGCAGCAGCATCAAGTCGCCGAATGTGTCTTGCGTTTGGGGATGGTGCTGTGAATGAACGCACCGCAAGGCATTGGCTCCAGAAATTCTAATAACTGGCCAAACCATCACTGGGGACTTGTACTCCCAGTAGTTGGAACGTGTGCAACAGGCATTGCAGCAGAAGCCAACATTGGTGGATCGCGAAGGGGTATTCTTCCTTCATGACAATGCCTGGACACATGTGGCGCGTGTGGCCAGGGAAACCATAGAGCGGCTTGACTGGGAAACTTTGTGTCTCCACCTTACTCACCAGATCTTGCTCCAACGGATTATCACCTTTTCCATTCTCTGGACAACCATCTCCGTGGAAAATCCTACACCAGTGATACAGATCTGCGAAAGGCACTCACGGACTTCTTTGAGTCCAAGACCGGCAAATTTTACAGCCAGGGGATTGTTCAACTGGAGACACTTTGGCAGAAGGTGCTAGATGCCAATGGGGATTACTTTGGGGACTAGCGATACGCTACTTTTTGTGTGCATCATTTTGTTTTCCGGAATTAAAAACGGCAAGAACTTTTGTGGTTACATAGTATTATGAATCATAAATGTGTAAACCATCCATAAAGTTTGCATTTTTTAAAATAGTTTTTCTAAGATTTGGAATCAACTCATTCAGCTCAATTTTCAATTCAGATGTCCCTCATAATAAACATTTATTTTGAGTCAGTGTTTTATAAGTCGCATATGGCATTTAATTCCAACTTATTTTCAGTCATTAATATTGAAATGAACTATGCTTGAATTTAAAATTTTTTTCTATATACAGTATATTGTATACAGGATGAATTTTAAGAACACCGACAAATTTTTAGGAGAGGTAGTATGGGCGATTCTAAGCAAAAAAGTTCATATGAACTTGGGTCCTAATTTGAACGATAATAGATATGAACAGAAATAAAAATGCCGCCACCAACTTCAACAAGTTAATAACTCATGTTATTTAACACCTAAGATAATGAAACTTAGGTGAATAATAGGGTACATAAAACTGTGTGTACTGATAAAATTTGATCGAATTTCAACGAGTGTACATCTGTCATCTTGGTGGCGGCATTTTTATTTCTGTTCATATCTCAGTTATCGTTTTAACAATGATAAATTTTTTTGTTCTTGAGATATTTAAGATATTTACTCAAACATCGAGCCAATGACGAGAGACCTAGGGCAGATAAAGAGTCCGTCGAGTGCAAGTTCGAATCCTTAGATGACAGATGCTTTTGATTGTTGCGGACATTGAAAAAACGTAAATGACCCAGAAGCCGACGAGGAATCGTTCCGATGGCCTTTCACGAGATTCAAAGCTCACATGTTACGAAGTCATGGCGAAATGCAAGACTATTCGAATTAACTTTCCAGACATGTAAACCTGAGAACCTTTCTCGATTTGTATAGATATTTTGTGAGATACATGATCGTCCTTTTGGTGGCGTTCTTAATACCAAGCCAGCACTAGTATTTTCATTTATCTATTTTTTCACACAATTTTATTGATTGGTTTGGTTTGGTTTGTTTGGTATTAACGTCCTTTTCAACTGCCATGGTCATTTCAGGACGGCGTTATAGGGGCCGCAAATTTTGCCTCGCAAGGGTTCTTTAACGTGCAGCCGGCAAACGACAATTTTATTGAAGCTGCACAATATGTAATGAAGCTATGGAGGCATAGGAAGCTCAGAAACTCCTGTCAGTTTCATTTCTTGGGGAAATCCTGATCATTTTAAAATAGTCCACAATTATTCAACGCTCAAAGAAGGTGCAATTATAAAATCACAAAAATTTTCTTTTAAGGCAACCAAAAGGCATAAAATATTCTGAAGCGATTTTAAGAAGTATAGTTTTTTTAAATTTGTAAATGTACAATGTAAATTTATTTGAATCTGATGCTGAAACACGTTCATATCGATTATTTATTAACAAAATTAACAGGCATAATATCAAAATGAAACATCATGGAAAAACATGTTTTTAATTCGTTGTCGAAAATTAGAGAAGTTTAATTCATTTATTATGAAGTCAAAATCAATGAAATTATTGAGAGTTCACCTTTAACGAAAATGCTTTCATTTGAATAGAACAAACTCTTCCTCTGGTGAAATTATCTTCTTCGAAACTTTAAAACTGAAAGGCACTAGTGAAGAATTGGTGTTGGATAATATTTATGATTTCTAATCTTTACTTGTTAGCAAAATCCATTTATTCTCATGAGAAGAGATTGCCTTTTCATTTATTCGCGTAAATCACAATCAAATGAAACATGACAACAATTATCTTTTCAATAATTAGACCAGTGTCGACCAACACAAAAAATACATTCGATTGGGGGCATAGCCTTCCTTCCTTCTTTCTTCCTCAAGAAGCGCTTGAAGGTTCAAAAGTTTCATTTTCTACAGCCTCTCCAAGCAATGAAGGCTAAATTTGGTTTAAAAAACGTCTTTGAGCTTCGTGGATCTTGACATGGCAGCGTAACAATCCCCGAAGGCGAATCTCGATTCACTTCTATCGACGACCACCTCCTGACAACATCAGGAATATACTGTAGGCAATGGCATCCTACGCGATAACTGTTTTTATTTCTTCATTTACCCTTGAGCAGCTTTACAGGCTTGCGTAAGAAAACATTTATAAAATAAATATGGGCACGATGCCATTTCAAAAATTATGAAAAAGAAACTTTATTAGAACACCACGTTTTGAAACCAATAGGGATGCAAATACCGACAAGATTATTTCGATAAAAGGAAAGTTAACATAGCTTTTTAAGGTGTAAATTTATAAGATGTGCCATTGAAAACGGGGCCTCCAATAACTTCTAAATGTAACCAGGATAGGAATTTAATCAGCAATTACTGAAAATGTTCACTACTTTTTTGTAGAACTTACTGAAAACTACAGTAAAACCTTTACGAGGGCCGATCATGGAAGTCCTTAAAATCACCATGATGCTACTAGAATCACGGGCATGCGCGGCTAGAGTAGTCAGCCCTTCTCTATATATATCCCATCCAGGAGCATTCACTTTTCCCAGCGATGAATCAGAAACTGTTTGCCCTGGTGGAAATGCTCCACTTCAAATATGATCTTGTCATGTTGGAATAGAGCGGATGAGGCAGCAATTCGAATTAAAGAGTTCCAGTATGCTGAATGCAGCATTCTTTTGGACAGATTTTCGCGCCGCTTGTCTTGATGGCGTCCCGTAATTTTCGCACATGATCTTCCCGATAAGGACTGGGTTCGGGCTTTGTTTTGAGGTCGTAGTGATGCACTCAGCATTCGTCCAATGCCCCAATAATGATTGGCAGACATATCTGCGGTGTTCTATCTGGAATGGAGTGAGCGAATGTGGCACTCACCTTGCGGCAATCTTTGTCAAGTGGACTTTTGCGTGTAAGATATTACAAACAGTACCGAAGCTGGTGTGGACCTTTAGCAAGATCTGTTCCAATGTGATTCTTCGGTCTTCGATTTGCGACTCCTCACTGATGAAAGGTCACTCAGGGCGGGGGTCGTCTTCCAGGCTGAGCTGATCATTTTGGAAGCGTCGACGTCCCATGGCCACGGCCTCGTACATTGGGGCATTGTTCCCGTACACGCTTTTCAACTAAACATGGATCTGCGCGGCGTTGTTTCCTTCAGACGCAGAAAACGCATAAGATTTTCCCGATAAGTTGCGCCATCTTGAGGAATTGGTGCTGCGGCGGTGAATGCACAAAATATAGCACGAGATAAATTGGTTTGGGGGTCTCAGAAAGAATGCAGCTATACGATGCAACTGTCGTTTCTCATCGCTGCACCCGGACATTACATTATCTGTTATAACCTTCTTAACAAGTTGTCGATTAATTAGTGCTGACAAAAATCTGTTCGTTGTTAAATTTAATTTCTTCCAGGCTTCATTCCTTAAGTTCTCACAGAAAAGTTTCATTTTATATAATGGTGGGCAAGTCCGAGTCATCAAGTGTCTTTCGCAGTATGGAAGGTCACTTCATCTTACTGAAATAACAAAGCTTTCCATTCTCTCACTTCATTACTTATTTAATTTCTGTCCAAGATTTGTTAAGCTTGTCCATGTTGTTTGGTTCATTTTTTTGGGCGCATCTAACCACTCACTTATTTGCTACAAAAACAAATATCCATACCCCTTGCAGGAATGCAACTTGCGACTCGAAAAGTGCACATGCCCCACAGAATATTCATTTGCATCACCAACGCAGTTACATATACATCATGCAAACCTCAAGAATGATTTACAGTTACTTATATACTGTAAACGCTTAGAGAGCTTACTTCCATCTGAATGAAGTTTATTTGACGCTGTTTTGAAAATTGAAGTACATACTAAGGGGCATTTATTTTTATTTACATTAAAAGCTTTCATATAATCTGAATTTAAAGCACACTTTTCAACGCAATGCGTTTTAAAGTCTTTTATCTTCCTTCAGACTATTTAAAAGGAGCGATTTTAACCAAACTTTAACAAGAAATTGACACGAAATACTCAAAACGAAAATATGATTCATTATTAAATTTTCGCTTTTATGAAATTCGTCTCGCAAGGGTGGGCCACTCTGATGTTAATTGAAGTTTGACTTGGGAGATTTCAATAGGTTCGTCCTTGTCGATTCACGGAAATTTTCTCATTTCCCAAAGAAGAAGAACGAGAAAGCCAGAAATGTAAACTTCAATACAAAAGTTCAATTCCATTTAATTTTCTATTTAAATCTCCCCCCTCCCATTTATATACGACGCTGTTTGCTTCGTTAATTAATAGCCGATGGAAGTAAGTTACTGAATTCATTAAGTGTAAGTTATTTATTCATTTCACTTCTTTTTTTTTTATATGGACGAAACAAATATTTTCGTTAACGTGGCGTTCATTTGTACAAGTTTATTTTTAAAGAGGATAACATTAAAGTTGTTCAAGCTAAACTTAGAGTCTGGAATTTCTTAGAAAATGGAACGAACCTTAACGAAACAAATGATAATGTCATTTTTCAATGTAGTCGCCACTCACTCGATGCAACTACGCCACCTGCCTGAAAGTGCCTGGTTTCCAGCAGAATACAAGGTTCTGTCTTGTCCTCGCAACCACTCGTGGGCCGCTTTCTTCACGCAGTTATCCGTCTTGAACCGTGGATGATGGACATTTCTGACGCTATTTCGTCAATTGAATTTTTCAAACCAATTACAAACCTGAGCCTCATACATTGAGCCTTCTCCGCACACACCGCATATTTGGGGTCTCACCTTTAGCGTGTAAGAAACGGATGACTGACCGCACTACTTAGAGAAGTTTCCAGCCGACTCAACATCATCGAAGTTGCCAGATTCTCACGATTACGTCAGCGAAAGCGTAGGTCAGGGTCAAAAGGTCTTACCTGAGAGGGCGCTCTATACTAGTGATACAATATTCACACATCTTTTTATAAACGCATTTTCAAACTTTAGCTTGACTTCCCCTCGAATAAGATTATTTAATGTAAAAAAAAAAAAAATATCTTTTTTCAAATCTGAAAATAATTATTATGAAATTATTATAAGGTATTAAAAGTAGGCACATAACTATTTCTATTCAAGCGCAAAGAATCGTTTAACAACTTTAAGCTTCTAGAAGATTTCGATAATTTTGACTTTGATAACTCTTCCAATATAACAACTAGTTCATTAATTGATTTTGGAATTGTTTTACAGTACCCGTTTCTATTCAACTATCATATTAATCTTTTCGGGCAAACGTTTGGGACTAGTAAACCTATTAAATAATAGCAAGACTTTAGAATTTCAGAAATTTTAAGAATTTTGTTCTTTCGAACGTAACGATACACTTGCAACTATTTTCGTACAAAAAAATTAAAAAAAAAAAAAAAAGAATAGTTACTTCATCCTATTATAATGCTCAGCAACGAACGAAATGGTTATATTTCATTACCTTTTGAAATAAGTGAAATAAGTATCTCCAAGAAAAGAAAAGAAAAAATAAATAAACTGCTACCATTGCTAAATGACGCTCAAGTGGGTGGAAAGAAAACGAACCGAGCGCTGAAACCGGCCTTCGTATCGAAACAAATTAGGCATTTCGTCTTAGTAATGAAATGTAATTGTACCTATGTTTGAACAAATGCTTCAGAATGAATAGATCGTCGTTTGCATGCATGTCGTCTGTCGAATGTGCCGGCAAACGGAAAGAGACCGACTGAAGCATCCACTTTCAGTTAAAGAGTTGCCTTTCTGAAACTGATTGTAATAGCACAGCAGAAGCATCAGATTATTCGGATTGTTTAGCAGGTATT
Organism: Rhysida immarginata; assembly: GCA_023313115.1. NCBI lineage: Eukaryota > Metazoa > Arthropoda > Chilopoda > Scolopendromorpha > Scolopendridae > Rhysida > Rhysida immarginata. Next base: position 532,615 of record JAHWFO010006205.1, read on the forward strand.
CACGCATGCGCTGTCGGCAGATGAAAAAAAAAAAGAAAGAAAGAAAGAAGAAAGACCAACCTTGCAGCGTGAAACAGAGTGAAACCCCCTTGCGGTGACAAGCGTATTCCCTTACCTCCCCTCCCTTCCCTCTTCCCAATCTGACAGCATTCGCTAACACAGACTGACCAAGAAGCAACCCCGACGTTGCCGGCGATAGGGGGGATGGGGGGCGAGGAAGGTGCAATTCTAAACCACGAAAGGAAAGAGTGAGAGAGACAGAGCAAATGATTCGCTTGCGGCTTCTTCGTCCTCCAAATAATTCCTCTGGATTCATGTAAACAAATATTTTTCTATATTTTAATCCTCCGAATCGAAGATTTTTTTACTTTTATTATTAATACCTATTGCTGTCAATTCTTCCCTAAACAAAATGCTTTTAGAGTCCATATTTCTGAGCTCAAATTTCTTGGTTGAAGGACCTCGTTCTTTCTAAATATTAGATCATTTCAAAAAGTACCCCTAAGTTCTCTCCTTGTTTTTTTTTTTTATTAAAGCATTGAAAATATTTGTTTATTTTATTTATGATGACAGATTTAAGAAAGTGTATACTTGCGAATCATGAACTCAATAGAAGGCGTAGACATGTTTGCGAAATCGAATTAAGACACTGAACAGATCTTGTTGAATGGTAGGGCCGACCAATTGTAAGGACTTAAGTGATTCACCCGATGTAGTGGGAGCAGAAGCATTGAAAACGACACGAAGCTTTGTGGTTAGGCTATCTTCGAATGTCTGGTGGAGTACTGCAAGGAAACGAACCAGCTACAATCCATCCAAAATGAGAAGCTTGCAGAATAGGCACCGAGTGAGAACAATTTGCCAGAATGAATTTACTCCAAGGAGAATGTCGATTTTTCCAGGGACATTGAAGTGAGGATCAGCCATCTTCAGGCCATGAGGAATGTTTATGCTGACAAGATCAATTGGTGTGTTGGGCAGATGACCAGTAATCTGAGGAACAACCAAACATTGAGATTTCAAACTATAATTGGACACTCGAGAATGCAAAAGAATTTCACAACGACAATGGGCACTGGTAGTAGAATTGATGATGCCCTGAACTTGGATGTTGACTGGAGTTTGAGGCAGCTGGATCTTCTTACATAGAGAAGAAGTTACAAACGATGAAGTGCTACCACAATCAAATAGAACTCTTGCCTGATGAACTTGACCATGATGATCAACAACATTCACAACAGCAGTGGAGAGAATAGCACAGTGTTCGGAAGAGGACAACACCGAGAGGGTGACTGTATCATTTTCAACAACTGAGTTCTCAGGGGTGGTTATGGGATCAAGATGTAGAAGAGTATGATGTCTACCTTTGCACTTATTGCAGCTGTGCTTAGAGCTACAGTTCATAGCGAAGTGACCTTTAGAAAGGTAATTTATGCAGCAGTTTAAATTCTTTACTTTGGCAAAACGTTCCTTGACAGGCATAGATTTGAAAATGGAACAAGAGTACAAGTTGTGATCTTTGTTGCAGACCGGACAGGAGGACGACGTCGAGACGAAACTTCTTGACGTGGCGGATCGCTCATTTGTGGGTTTAGCATGTCTTTGTTCCAGAGTTTCCAACAAAGAGGCCTTTTTTTCTAGAAATTTAATGAGATCGTCGAACGTGGTTGGATCAGAAGTAGCAGTCTTGTTTTCAAATTCTTTTACAGTGGTGTTATCTAATTTGGAGTTGATAAGATAGACAAGGAATGCATCTCTCTGGTGCTCTTTATTGATCAAAGAATCCAGAGATCGAAGATTTTTCTTGGCTGAATCAATCAAGGTGCGCAGTCTTGCAGAGGATTCTTTGGAAATGGGCTCTAGATCGAAGATGGCCTTCATGAGGTTATGAATTAGTACTTTTCGATTGTCATAGCGATCATGAAGACTGTCCCAAGCAATAATGTAGTTGTCACCAGTGAAGGTGAGATTCTTAACAACCTCTGCCGCTTTGCCAGTCAGCGAGGCACGCAAAAAATGAAATTTTTGTATATTGCTGAGTTCGCTACTTTCAAGAATGAGGCTTGTAAATAAGTCTTTAAAGTTCAGCCAGTCTTCAACCTTTCCACTAAATTCTGGTAGTTTAATGGTAGGCAACTTAATCAAAGTAGATGATGAATGAGAGTGACGTGAACTGCGATGCGAACTTACAGAACTGGAGGGGGAGGTTGGGCGAGGCATGCTTCTATCTAACAAATCTTCAGCAATAACAATTATGTTAAAGTACTTAGCTTCAAATTCTGTGGATTCAGAGTCGTTGTCGTTTGTTTCATCTGCGTCGATCTCTTGTTGATTCTCCTCAAACGAAGCGAGTAATGGTTCCACGTTGAGCAGCCGTTTGCGTAATTGAATAGCGTCCAAGGCATTCAATGGCGTAGAAGAAGGATTTGCAGATGAGAGTTCTTGTACATAGGATTCGAAACGAGTCAGCTTGGCTTTGATGGTAGTACGTTTTCTTTTAGGATCCATTGTGTTTGATGAAGCCAGCAAGTTGAAGCAGTAGGAGACGCGTAGAGACAAGATGGCGGAATGGCGGGAAAGGCACTAATGATGGCGGGAAACACGATCAGTGTTGAACAAACGACACCATGGAATGGCGAGAAACAGTCACAAAACACGAAGAACAATCAGTACAGATGTGGAAGAAAGAAACATCACGATGTTTTCTCAGCAAAAACACACATTCAACAGTTCGAAGGACCAGGAGCACTGATCGACTGAGTTCATGAAAGCAAGGCACTCGAAACAACTTCTATAGTTGCAAATATTATCCGGCTCGAAGGACCAATATGTTTGTGTTAATTATGATGACAGATTTAAGAAAGTTTTTACCTGCGTTCATGAACTCATAGATGTATAGTTGGCGAAAGAAACGATGGCAAACACAGTGAAATGCGAGAGCAAAAAACTAACTATGTTTATTCGATGAAAGCTACAGTGAGAAGGGGAAAAGAACAAGTAACGCCACCTAGTGGCAAAACTGAAAAATAGCAAAATACATAAATCTTTAACAAAATTTCTAAATTATATTTGAATTAGAAAATTAAATGATCAGTGCAATCGGTGGCTAGTGAGCTTATCTCAATAATGTTGTGTCAGATTATAGTCAAAAACAATACATTTCCATATGCATGGCTTATCTTAAATTTTTAAAACTTTTTCTTAACCAGGATAATCAAACTTAACGAGACTGTTTTTTCAAACTTTGCAAGATTGATCATCAATGACATTGATAGACTATACAGGGTTTTACGAGCTCTGTTTACAAACTTTTAGGGGTGGGTGAGCCCTAAACCCTTTACATTTCTTCTTCTGGGACATGTGAAGAATGTGGTATACCATTCTCCTGTGGATTCGGAAGAGGAGCTGGTAGCGCGAATTGTGGCTGCAAGTGACCATGGAAGAGGCACTGCAGGGATTTTTGGCCGTATTAGAAATTCAATGACAAGACGCTATGGTGCATGCATTGCTGCTCATGGTAAACAGTTTGAACACCTTTTGTAATTTTACAAACATGTAAGTTAAGGTTATAAGTTATAAACGATGTGACCATCAGTATCAAGTTTTCTGGAAATACATTAAAAAGAGATTAGTATTATGAGGAAGTTTCAGACAGCCGTTGTGTGTATGATGAATTACAAATTTTTTGTATCATTTGCGACCCCCTGTTTATTGGCAAAATATATTCAAAATAAGCTCCTCTACCACCATTAAAAGTGTGTATACAACGTTGCACAAGCATGAAATCTTCTTAGCCTATAGATGACTTAATACAGTACGTAAAACTTAGGTTTTCAGTTTTTAATTCCCATAGATCATGCCAAATTTTGCGCTCGGTTTTGGATTCTATCGTCTTACTTTTTTTTAAATTTGATATCGAAAGGAAAAAAAAATGGGAACAAAAGTATTGAAAGAAAAGAGCAAGTAGAATGGTGAGCTAATTTAATATTTCCATTACCAGCTTACCCCCTTTCGTCCTCTATGGGTTTCATCGCTACGACGTCTGAATAAATAAGATTTTTAAAATTCAATTTTAGTACGGTGAGTTTTTGAAATTATCTTTGCTCCTGGGAGATTTAAAAAAAAAAGTTATCATCTCCTTTTTCTCTGACATCGTTTTCTCCATCGATAGATAAATAAAGATTCCAAGCCGCCATCAAAAATCCATCATTAAGTCCCAGGTGTTGACTGTGCTAATTTATTTTTAATTAATAAAAATAGCCATGAACAGTTCGCATGTGTTGTGCTAATGTTGATAACGTGTCAAGAAAGACATACATATTTTGGTAAGGAGTTCAAAGATCTTAATGTCGGTCTAAGTTAATTTTAAAAAGAGATGAAGTGAATCTAACTCGGATTAAAATTAATAACGAAATTGCGTCATTCAACCGTTCCAAGCCGGGGCCGCAACAGTGTCTATAAGGATTCCTACGGGCCGCAAATCAGAAATCATAATACCTTATAAGCTAGCTTCGACGCACTGGTTCATTTGCTTCGGGCCGCACTGGGAGATGTCGCGGGCCGTCTACGGTCCACGAGTTTGAAACATGTGGAAGATACCTATCTAAAGGGAAAAAAGTTAAACAGCAAATACTTTGAAGTTAAACCAATGGAGTTTGAATTCATTCTGTCTCCAGGAAATTATTCACAAATGTTGGGAGCTTTACACCAACTTTTTTTATTCCAGGAAAAAAAAATGTTTTTGATTGTCTTCAACCAGAAAAGCATTGTTTCTATGTCATCGTCATCCACTTTTTAATCAATAATGGTTTATTTTATTTTTTGTTTTATATGTCATTTCCTACCTTTTGATATTTTGCATTCCTCTTTGACTATTTAAACACTGAAACCCTTCAGAGTGTTACCAACTGACACTTCGGGATAATTTATCTAATATACAGTATGTGATGAAAAAATAAGAAGGAATTGTGGCGTGGAATTGCCTGTATATGAAGAAAAACCCTGTTACCATAAAAGAACATCCGAGAAATGCGATGTATGAAGGTGGATAGAAAAGTTTCCAAGATTGCCGCTAAACGGCAGCTTTTATTTTTTTCTCTAAATATTGTCACATTATATTGTTGTCACTGCTATTTTTCATATGACTCGACTGCAAATGTCTATTCAATCCGTCAAAAAGTTTGGTTTTGATTAGCATTCAGATGAAACAACATGATCCATGCACATGTTCATAATGATTTGGATTTTAAGAAGTTTCTCCAAGACAGATGCCGAATTTGTTCAATCCGGACCTAAAGAACATTCGATCCCGACCTCACCCAATTGTTTAAGAGAAACCAAACTGATTTCAAGAAAGGATTCATGACCATGGATGAGAGCTGGGTTCGGCACTACACACCAGAAACAAAGTGGCAATCGAAACAGATAAGATTGGATAAGGCGAATCGATTCTGAAGAAAGAAACCTCTGGGAGGGAATCGAGAAGCTGGAGAAACGCTCGATCAAGTGTGCTTGGAGGGAAATATGTTGAAAGATAAAGCAGAAATGAATTACATTTATTTTGTTTTCATTGTCATTCGTAAATATTTCAATGCACCATCGAAACTGGTTTCCCACCATTTTACGTGAATTTCCGAATCTTCTTAGGTGTCTATTATTATGCAAATGATACTGATATAGTGCCAACTTAGTGCCGTTGTCTCACGCTTGCAAAAGATTACTTTATGAAACCTGGTTAAGCAAATGGTGGTTAAAACGAAAATTTAGTTGACATTTAAATTAAAAAGTGCAAGTCAATTTTTTCTGTCCAAGAAGAAAAAGAAATCTCTGGACTCTCTAATATTATACAGGGTGTCTCAAAACTCCACGTACAAACTTTGAGGGAAGATAGAGAATATCGCGCTGAACCATATTCACATAGTAAAGCATCGCTTGGATTGAGTTGATAATTAGAAATCATACCGTTGCTATTGATTTAAAACTTATCTGGAATCAGGTAATGTGACTTGTGAATTGAATAAGGACAAAACAGTCAAATTCAGCGTAATTAACTTGGGCCGAAAGAGTGCCCTCAATGTCGATAACAAGCTGCTATTATAAAAATGTCATTGTTGACACTATCTTTACTCTATTCTAGAGTATGTCTGTCTAGTCCACAACGTTATCCTCAAGCCTACTGCGCAAAAGGATCGGAAAATTGTTCTCATATACTGTATAATAACTTCGATATAACTTATATTGAAGATATGTTCAAATAATCCATGCTGTCCATTATTAAAAAAATCATAGCAACGAATCCTTTCTTAGGAAAATGCATTATAACTCAAGACATATTCTCGATATTAACTTCGGAGATACTGATAACGTCATCTTTCCAGAATACTAGATTTCATAAGTTTTCGTAGCCACTGTAAGTGGTATGCTACTAGGCCAGGCAATCGTTATTCAAAATTGCTCTCCAAAGCTGGGATTAGAGACCGCTTTTTCACAATGAAAGGTATTTTAATTCCACAAATGTACATTTCTACAGCTATGCTCTCTTTTTCAGCGTGTGTACGTTTTTCTTGGTCAGTTTTATATAATTGTGGGGTGAGAAACTGTTGGAGCATGTCCAGATACCTGGTACCGGTAATGGTTGTCTCCCAAAAGAATGAAAGAATGGGTCAGTTTTTTTTTTTTTTTTACTAAGAATACAAACCACGCTCACGATCATATTCCAGGAAGCACGGAGATTTTTACTTTCTCAAATTCTGCTGTTATTGATGCTGACCTTATCACTGGAATAAAAAGTGGTTCATTTCTGAAAATTACAGTCCAGGAAATCCCTGATTGTCTTCAATGCGAAGCAATAGTTGCATACTAGAATAAACAGAACACGTGCATCAGACTTTAAATGCTTCGTTGTATAATGGCATTTCAAATTTTCTGTATGTCCTCTGCACAAATATACTTGTATATACTGTTTGAAAGTTGTATACAGCTCTTTCCTGTCGTTCTAATTGGGGTTGACCGTATTAAATCTATTTTAAAGGACTTTAAATTAGATCCATTTTTTTCTGGACACTAAGGATTAGGGTGGAATGGGAAGCTTTTTTTTTATAATATTTTCAGATGATTAAAATATGACATGACGTTAGATCTCGTTAAATTCTCTAATAAAGCAAAATGGTAATGCTGTATATCTATGTCTCGAATAGGCTGAGCTCTAGTTTAATTGGAATTTTGAAAATCGCTTCCCTACGCGAGACATTAAAACTCTGATTTCGGACTGGAAGTTTCTATGGCAATCAAGATGAAAAGCGTAAAATATTGACAAAAGGCAATTCCGATTTCCCCTTCTGTGTTGACGCTTAATTCAAATTTCAACTGGTTTCCTGCACGTGTTTGGTTTTAATCATCTAGAAAGGGAAGAAGTGTTTGAAATTTGAGCGGCATAGGAAAACAACCATAATTTGATGTTGATTTCACATGAGGATCTAAGTTTAAACGCGACGAAGGGGTTTCAGTTTCAAGAAGGTTATTACGATAATCACTCTCTCTTTTTGTAGCTTTAAAGTAGTCTACACAGATGAAGAAAAAAGGTAAACATGCAACGTTTGAGTACCTTATGTTTGCGTTAAAGAGACATTAGTATATGAAATTCAAACTTCGAAAGAAACAAAAAATTCCGAGTTTAGGCATTTCATTTAATTAACACTTATACACAAAGAAAAGCTTCAGTTGTTGCATACAATCTCTTCTACGAATATCTCATAAATAAAGCCTTATTCTCGAGTAAAATAACAATATTTTCTCTGACATATTTTCTCTGATATACAAGGTGTCTCACCTAAAGTAAACCAATAGCCAACTTCTAAAATACAAATCTGAAATGGAAATATACATAAAAAACCCTCACATAAAAGTACAATAATTCTTCCATTGAAAGTACTCTGTCAGATTTGTATTTTTGAAGTTGGCTATTGGTTCACTTTAGGTGAGATACCTTGTGTTTATTGATTAGTTTGCAGAAGGAAATTTTAATAAACTTTTTGAATATCTTATTATTTATAAAGATATAAAGTTCATCTGCAGTTTTTCAAAAAATTTTGCACTTATGGACATTTTTGCACATGTGCGAGTTCTTATCTCCTTACCTGGAAATAAGATCTCATTATAATGTCCGAAATTATGTCTTTCGTAATATCCCTTCAAGTCCTCGATTCTCGTAGGACGTTCTGTCATTTGACGTGCGGTGACATATTGGACACTTTTTTTTAAGTTAGGCTCGTTTCTGCCAGGGAAGAAGTGACATTGTGCGGTAATAAATTAGTGCCCACGACTCGTATAACGGCTGCCACGTTTTTTTCCTCTTTAACCTTCACCTGTCAAAAATGTATCACACGTTTTCTCCACTAACAGATTATTTTTATAGTTCTTCTTATACTGAAAGATAAGTTAGGGGGGGAACTATGAAGCTGTCAGTATCAATGAAGATGATATACCAATCTCATTTGTGTATAAAGGTGGTCGTTATTTCAAAATTTGTATTTGATTTAATTGATTTCATTTCATTAATTATTATCTACCAGAAAGATTTTGATGAAAAAGATATTGATGATCCCAAACTTCGTACAAATCTATGAAAATTGCAACACAATTTATTCAATTTATCATAAATTCCTTACTTATTAGATTTGCAGAACTATGCTAGTGCTTTTACGTAAGTCAAAAGTACCTCGTAAATCCACTACCAGGGGGGATATCGTGCTAGGATGCTTTCATGGATAGAAAGATCTGATGTGCAGTTTGTCGTGCGACATGTTCGTTCGGTGTAAATCTGGCGAACGTACAACAAAAGAAAAAGGATACTTGCTGCTTATAGAGGAAATCATGCCATATTGGGACACTCAAAGAAGATGGACGGGAACCGTTTGAAGGAAGGAAACCCGTTTAAGTTCTAAAACATCCGTACGGCTGTTCAGGGTACCTGCAGTGGATAGAAAGATCCATGGAGATAGTGAATCGAATGCAACGGCATCCTACACCATGCTTATTCTAGAATGTAGAATGTACGCTGCCAATTGCCGTTTACCATGAGGTCTCCAAACATGGTGTAGATGAGTTAAATCGAACTAATTAGCAAACGCTTTTAGTTTTCTATCAGCACGCCAATTGTCATTGCAACTGTGATCATTTGCATTAGCTCACCTTCATGTATGCATCCTCCAATTTGCAAGATAAATCTCGCAATTTTCACAAGATGCAGTATAACAGAATCCGAACCCGCTATGGGAAATCCAAAATGATGGAATGTGATTTTCGTTTAACTTTCTAATTGAATTCATTTAAAATAAAGCCCTATTTATTGTCCTTTGGTCTGAGTAAATGTAGTAGAAAAATGAAAGTTATCTCCTTTATTGGGTATGAATTGTATCTCAATCGCTTCAGAATTGTGGATGTCATTCCTGTTGGAATTCTTTAATTCGTTGCAAAGAAATCGGCACTGCTCTCTTTCATTCCTGATCCATGATTTTCTTTTGGAAATGAGACTTTCAGGGAATGAAAAAAAATCTGAAAGAGCTAGGTCCGGAGAATAGGAAGAAGATGTTGCTTTCTTCCCATGCTCATAAGGGGCTACTTGATACCTTGACATGCTGTCTAGGACAATTTAGCTTCTGTAACATTGAAGTAAAATATGTCTTCAGCCGAGCAAGTTTGTTTGTGATTTTCATTTGCCCATGAATTTAATCTCTTAATATTTTTAATAGAAAGACCAAACGAAACAAAAGGAATGGCTTATTTTTTCCCTTATTCACTTTAATGTTCTTTTGCAAATCCACAATAAACAGTTTTACCATAAACTGATATTTCGATAAGACGTTTTTCGGTGAATACTAAAAGACGACCAGTGTCCGAATAAACCTGCAATTTGTTTACAGTAATTTTAATTTAAATACAAACGAAAAGAGTAAAATTTGTTCAGAGATTATCTCATGTGTAGACATGTTCTTCAGAGCATTCGCAAATCTTGGTAAAGCTCTAGGAACCTCGGAATCTTAGTGGGAACCTCATCATCGTCCACACGGACAATTTCTAATTCATGTCAGTTTGGACTTGTCATCTCTTTTCTGGAGCAAAAATATGAAAGAAGGTCAGATATGAAAATTTAAATCGTTTCAAACTTCTTAAAAAGCATTCTAGAAGGGAGGAAGAGGTTTTGGAGGGAGGATGAGTAGGGAGTAAAGCGGCATCAATATGAAATGGGGAAGAAGAAGAGGAGGATGAGCTTGGAACGGCTTATCTTTCGCACTGGGCACTGGCCTCCTCGTAGACAGTCTACCTTGACATTTCTTATCACTTCTTCATAAGAGCATTTTTACTCGAGGACTACTTCAACCCTTTTCTGTCTCTTGAGAGGAAGCATTTCTTTCGGCTACTAAAACAGAGCCTGTCTTTGACTTTCTGATAGAGATCTCCCGCCTGCCAGCCAAGGGAATGGCGGCCGACCGGCGCAACACTTTGCCACCACTCACTCTCACTCACTCAAACCATCATCAGTTATTTACGCAACGTGGTGCACCGTTCGCTCTGAGAGACTTCTTCACCCCTTTTTTAAGCCGTCTTTTCTGTTTCTCTCTCGATCTCTAGTAAATGACCCAAACAAATCGTTTATAAATTTGAATGGAGTCCTCAACGCTAACCATCGATTGGACTCAGTGGAGTTTTCAAAACGAAGAAGAGGAGTTTTTACGAGAATTATTACACTAGATAATACGTAGGCTGTTCAGAACTAACCTTTGACGATGTAACATGCACCATGGAAATTAGAATAAAATGCCTTTCGTTCAGTAAGACACATGGTTCATTAAAGTAGAAACAAATTATTTTTCGCTTACATGGCAAGATGGAGGTATCGCGTGGTGAACTGTATGTCACCATTACATTCTACTTTGATCTTAAGAATACAGCCTCAGAGATCAATTAAATGTCGAAGCAAGTATTCAGGAATAATACATTTCCAAACTGAATACGTATTCAATTGTTTAAAGAGTTTACGGAATAAAGGCAATCAATGTCTGTGGATGGCAGTGATGTTACACGAAGACTATCGTATACTGTACGTATACGACGCTTTGCCAACGCTTTACAGTTTTGCATATTGTGACAAATGCTACGATAAAGTATTGGCCACAAACAACTATACAGTTCAGTAACTCTTTATAACGAGTTCAGATTCCGTCACCTTATACTCAGTCCACACAGTAAATTTTCGACATCGATTGTATATACGCGATCACGGTTACACGTTCCAATTCTCATCAACAAATCCAGTATTCACACTGCAAATTTCTTATCATGATCTTCAGGACAAACTTACAATTTTTGCCACTGGTTGGTAATAATGGCATTTTGGCAATAGCAATTTAGCTTTACTAATAAGTGCCTGGCGACCCAGTCCTTCTGATCATCACATAATTCGGTTCTTTCTTGTTACGATACATAATTTTATCCTCTTGAATAAAATGAATAAAATTCCTTTTACACTAATAATTTATTAATCCGTTTTGCTCTAAAATATTTGTTGAAGTGGAATTTTACCGCCATTGTGAAAGCCTTGTCCAGCGCATTGGCTTCTGGGAGTGATCCCAGGCGATCGTCCGTCATTAGACACGTTTACCACGTGATGATCACGTTTCAGCGAATAACGTTCAGTTCACACTAAATCTTATCAAGGTTGGTGAGTTGATCATGATCAAAAATTTTACTATAGTATGAACACAAGCACAAGTGATCTACAATGGCTATAATAGAGGATGGTTCATTGGGCCACTAACGAAGTAACTTGATGTCCTAACTGACCAATTTATCTACTATCAGTCATCTCAGACAAAATTAATAAAAATTGCTATGACTATATATTTCATATTAAATGTCGGATAAATGAACTGTCCTGAAAATAATCCTGCTCAGAGCTCTGACCATAACTCAAAACCAAAAGTTAAATTGACCTATATCAGTGACGACAAGACGGGTGGTCTCGATTAATTCAAAAGACTATTATATAGGTATATCAGCATCACCTCGGTAGCCTAACTATTGCCAAAATAGCGAAGGTCGAGCTCTCGAAAATTCGGGGCTTCCGGTTGAGCACTCAATTGATTGACACGGGTCTAACCTTTCAAGATTTACCGATTTCGAGACATAGGATATGATAAAATTTCGCTTCTTAATCAGTATATTATCAAAACTATTCAGAATATGAAGGCACATTTATTTTCCGAAACTGAATTAATATAACGGAATTTCAAATTTCATTGATCATTCTGTAGTAAAAGGATTGTAAAGTAAGTGAAGCGACTATATGGATGTCATTAAGATTTACAGAATATTAAAATCTTACAATAATTTTTCTTTCGCTGTAACAAAATTTTATATTAAGTTAGGTACGAAGGGTCTAAATTTACAATGTCATTTTTAATACATAGGGCTACTTTTAAAGGCAAACATCAATATTATATTATGTTTTCATTTAGCAGTCGAAATTCCATATAATGTCTTTCTTTTAAACACCTCTCTACGTCCTTTTATTTACTTAAAGTTTCATCCTTTCAGCCGCACCGCTGACACATAATTAATTAATTAATTAATACTTAAACAACCCGAGGGTCCCTAATAGGCAGAAGCCCAGCACGGGGCTATTAGTAAAGGACAAACACAAACATCTATTCTCCTAGCTGGATTCGAACCATTTGCTGGTTTGAGAACGACAAGACCTGCGCCTCAGCGCCTTTGTGCAAAAAGTTTCTCGGCGTCCCTCGCCTTAATAATTTTATTTATCTCCAGTATCCTTCGATTTAAACATCTCGATTTTCATATCCCTCTTATAAAACGCCTTTGTCCAGTACATGTACATTCCTTATCAGTTTGTTTTCTTTAAATTGACACAATACTAACCTCATTAACACGATGAATTAATAAATCAAACTTTCTTTAACGTTTCAACGATTATAACTACAAAACAGCAAAACGCAACTCCTTAAATCTTATCAAAAACCAATTAATCCTTGTTTATATAATGTTCATCAAAATCCATTTTCAGAAACAAATATAAATATACAGTACGTTTATCAAAAATGTATCAAGAATTTTTTTTTATCAAAATTGCATCAAAAATTATCAGTAGAAACTTTCATCAAAACTTTCTAATAAAAACTTTTTTATAAATATATTTTGATGAAAGTTTTTATTAATTTATTTTTGATAAAAGTATTTTTAGATGTTTGATAATGGGTTTTGATAGAGAGAGAGATTTCATTGCCAATATACTCATGTAAATTTGTATTTAGGTTAGCCATCTTCCAAGATGATTCCAATTGATTCTCGTATTTACTAACAAGGGAACCATCTGAACCTGTATCTCACAGTTTCACACCAAATTGAAATATTTTACTCCTCTAGAGCTACTATTGATGCTTATAAAATAAGAAGTCACGACATTTTGTTTCTTTCAAAATAAACCGCGAAAAAGAAAAAAAATGAGCTCATACAAAGACTCCATTGTTATGCCATAGTTAAAGCAGTGTGTGTATTAATGCGCTTGACGGAACTTCTTTCCTCCACCACTCAACAATACGCACAAACCCACTTCACATGAAAGCAATGGAACTATTTCCTACGAAGGAGCAGCAGACGACAATTGAATGGATTCTGAAGTTTCTAAACAAAGTTATTTTTTTAAAAAAAATAGATTATTAAAATTAGCTAATTGCCATCCAGTAAAAAAAAATCTGTATATTAATTGCTAACCATTTCCTTCATTTATTATTTTATTTTATTAATTAATTCGATAATTTTCGTAAATTTTCGTCATGTATTCCGGAGTGAAACGAGGGCAGGGCTGTCGAGTGATCTAATGGGGCAGCCGAGAATGCGAATCTGTGTTGGCGAGGGGGTTATGTATCGCGGCGTTTTATAATTTTAAATAAAAAAAAAAATTTCATGGATGTTTACCTCATCTTACAAATTATTTCGAGACGAATAATTGTACATCAAAGTTAAGATTTTGCCCTTACCAACACTGCTGTAACTGCAATTCTTTGGCGACCGCCGTTAACGATTTTGCTTCCCCTCTACCGTCATGCTTTTTTTTCTTCTCACTTCCACTACTGACATCGCGCAACGCCAATGCTTCCAACGTATGCTTGCGCGCAAACAAAGAGTTCGTGTACAAGTTCGGATAGTTCCCTTGTAAGTTCTGGGATGCCCACATGTTCTCTTGCCGACTGATCTTGTATTTAATGATAGTGGAGAAATAAATTAAAAACAGCAGAGCCTCCAGGATATTTTTTATTGAAACGAAGCAAATTTCAATATGGATTTTACACTTTTTCTCAGAAAGCATTATTGTTATATTTCTCTTTCTTGAAGGTGCCTTCTACATATCGCTGTATTAGCCGAGCCACTTTAACATTTTGAGTTTTGAATTCATCTACCCATCTTACGTATAAGAAGCTGATTTAAAAGTCATGGTTAATATTTCAGAACTGAAATTTCTCATTTATACAAGAAAAACTGTTAAAAAACAAACAAATTGTTCATAAAACAAATGGCAGCAAAGTCTCTTACCAATTCTTCACAAATTCTAACATTCCACATTAAGGAAAAGTCTCTTTCAACCTCTGTTTTCAGATGACGTTTCTAAAACCTTAGCGCAGCAATCGTAAGAGTATTTTACCATGTAGTAGCGTTTTCGAATAAAGGTGAGAGTATCAAGTGATTCTCGTAAGAATAAATATTAGAAGAGAAAGCATTAATGAGTATGTACTGCTTAACAAACATATCACACACGTAAGAAACGACTCTTGACGCATGTGGATATTGATCATATCTCGATCAACTTTTATACCAATTCATTTTAAAATTGATAAAATCAAATATGATCTTTTCATCATACATGTATGCAAAACATTCAGACATCCATACGAACTTGGAACAATACTCAGATCGTAACCATCTGAAAACTCGAAACTGGACCATTTTTTAACCAAAGTGTTGATGTCGATAAAATATATCGGATACTATTTAAAATATTTACAATTCCTTGTTATCATCGGTTTTTATAAAAATAAACAAACAAAAAAACAATGGTGGAATATAGGAGGAGTATGGAAACAGAAAATTAGCGCCTATAAATATCATCTACAAGAATAAAACACTGAACCATATGCTAACTATAAACTTACAATTCGACTTTACCAGTCATCAATTCGAAAAACTGAAAGGAAAATACTATAAAAATAAGCTTATGGAAATTTAACAAAAGGAACATAAAAATCTTCTTCTAAATTTAAAACCTCATGATTATCAAAAGGTTCCAAAGACTGAACGATCCGAATAATACCCCGCAACCAACCCAACCGATTACAAACCTCTATAATCACTCAATGTAATCGTCAACTCGTTGAATAATACTAAATAATAACAAAACTAACTAGCTTTGATACAGTTTTTCTTGGCACGGTCATAAAATTACAGAAGTATCTGGGTTACAGAAATTAACTTATCTGGTAGATAAAATTTCCCCATCTTCAAGAATTTCCATCTCACCTGGAACCGATATTCAAATCAGGAGACCCATCATTTTTTATAACCCACAATTATCGACCGGTTATTATTCTTCCATTACTCAAAAACTAAGTCAAAAGGAGCATCTGATAATAGCCAGTAATTCCCTCACCGGCATTCAATATTACGCATCTAATCTTGAAATTTATTTACAATTTTACAATTTAATTAATTCCAATTGGAATGCCATACAATGTAATAGTACTACTACTAATAATAATAATAACAATGATAATAATGATTACAGTAGGTAAAAAAACTATTGCATTTTGTCGACTGTGATCGCTGGGTAATGGGGAGATAGTAGAAGAGGGTAAGTTCAGAAATGGGCAAACATAAAGGGTCGCTCAGTTTCTCAGTCGCCATTCGTTAATATACAGTCGGTGTTATTCAAACAGAATCATCGCATTTTAAATGGAGCATATAAATTATCTCCGTCTATGCATTTGTTTGGAAATCCAGTTCATTTTACTAGACGAGGAAATTAAAATCCACAATTTCTCCGGCTTCATCTTCTTTTCAATTCATGATAGCTAATGATTAATTAACTAATCTAATTTTTAATGTAGACAGAACAAATAGGTATGATTTGACGAGTTGAAGAAAACTTTTATTTAAATGGGAATTAATGAAACGCTTACGCTTTTTGGTCAATACACTTTTTAATTTATTCCATAATCCTATTATTCTAATTAATAGACGGGATAAGATTCAATATGGAATTTTGACAGAACGATGAACCATTAAGCCAACTGCTTTAGCTTATTAAGTTACTGATCGTGGGTTCGAAACCCGCTTTCATCAAGTCTGTTTGCCCTTTCCTCACCATTTTTTTTAATAAAAGTCCCACTTCTCTCGCCCCAATTAGGCAGGCGGGGCATTTAAGGGATATCAAACACATAAATCATTAAAAGTGAGTGGCACTTAAATATGTAGGCAATGGAAGATGCAGGTCAGGATTGAAGCACCAACTTTAAAACGCTTATGCTGTCTCACTGGCCTTTCTTTTGGTAACACTTAACATCTCAGTAACGGCAGCTCCTATTTAGTCTTTCAAGATACCAAACCGATGTAGGCGTTTAATTGATTTCATTAGTTTTTTTAATCAAGTTATCTACTTTAGACGAATGATTGCCAAACTTTTTTCCTCTTCGCCAAACCACATCGAAAATAACTTTTATCGCTGGGAATGATCCTTTCGAACCATCTCGTCAATCTCATGCTTACTAAACTGTCAATGGTAAAAAAATAAAAAATAAAAAAAAATAAAAAAAAAAATAAAAAAAAATACGTGAATAATGCCATTGTGAATTAGAGTTAACTTCAGGGATCCGCAATAAACCATTTTTAATCAAATCCGATTAAATAATAATAGATAAATAATAAAACATTACGGGAAATCGTTTTTGAGAACACTCTATTTAGGAACTGAAACTTGCTTTGAGATCGATTACAAGAACTGTTTCTCTTCTTCAATAGCTGACTGATCAGTGTCCTCCTGTGAAGGTATGCAGGCTTCCTAATTGAGAGCACAGCAAGGACACTAACAGAGCCTTGCCTTCATAATTACTCTAAGAACAGACACAGTGTCTGTATATTAATCTTCACCTAATCTTATCGGAATCATCCACCATTAGGAAATTTTATTTCGCGGGCAAGGAAGAAGTGGAGCAGCAAACGAGGACGCTACTTTCACAGGCAAGATATGACTTTCAATTGACGCGAAGTTCAAGAATATTGCATCAGCCAACTGGAAGCACATACGTCTTCCAGATAACTTTGAAATTTATATTTCATGTTGTTTCATAATAAAATTTGTTCATAAAACCAAAAACTGTTTATTGATTCGTACTCCTAATTCGATTTTCAAAACTTTTTATTTGCTTGATTTTCGAGCTTGAACTGAAGAAAGACGCTGAAATAAACGAAAATTGTTTGCATGGATTCAAAGAAATTAAAAGGATGTGCAGAATAGCTTTATTTGCAGATGTTCCGAGTTTATGTTTATTATAAAATATTTTCTACTTTACATTAGTGTCCAACTGTTTGCGCATCCAATAGGCGGTGCGGTTTTCATTTCAGAGCTAAATTCTCGCAATAATAGCTTTAAGATATTTGTTCTTATAAGAAGTAGCTAGGTAAAAACAATGACGTAGAAAGCAAATGCTCATAATTGTCTTTTGTAAGAACGAAGAGCGCGGTACACCTTACGTAAGCGATGTCATCTCGGCGGGCAAGTCGGTTGTGAAGCGTTTCTGACCATCGCCTAGCCCAGCCAGTCAAGGACGCTCTTTGGTTCAGATCCCTTTGGGCTGATTTTTCTTTCACCTTTCTATCCCTCTTCCCCCTCCCTACCTCCCTTTAACTTCTTCCCCCTCCTAATCCTATACAGAATTTACTTTTAACTACACTGTGGTCAAGTCTACAAAACGAAACGTCCTTCCCCGGGATATCAAAATATAAAAAAAGAAAGAAAAAAGAATGGAAGAATCAAGACAGGTCGGTGGTGAAAAGTTTTCTGACTTTTTTTTTTTCCTTTTCTTTTTTTTAAACTCTTAAGCCCGTTTGTTTACAGTTGAATGAGCGTCATCTTTCTAGGCTTTTTTTTTTAATGACAGACCCATTCGGTGTTTAATGTGAATCATTTTGTTTCAGAAATGATCGAACTTTTATCCGCTTAAATTTACGCTATGTGCCTTTTAGTGTATCTTTTGTGGGGAGGTGGCGGAGGAGGGAGGGCGTTGGGAAGGGGGTGGTAAAAGTACGGTCGTTGAAAAACGCGTGCACCGTGTGCAGATAATCTGGAAGGAACCATTTGCGTCTAAGAGAATGAAAGGATGTGAAGCAGGAGCAACAGCAGCAGAGAGAGAGAGAATCGTAAACTTGAGAGGCCATTTCGGAGTCATTGTGAAGGCGAGGAAATTAAGCATCGGCCACGTGGAATCGTCCTTGTTATCAACGGGGCCGAGGAATCCTCCTACCCGTGTTTTTCAACGCCCCCGAGCCACCAACCGTTGCTTATTCATAAACCTGCGGCAAATGCGCGCGCGCCTCAGAATTTATCATTTCCTGTAGCTTTTGTTAAAAATTGAAAATTATTCCCCTTTAATGAGATCGTCTTTATTTTATTACGTGTAGTTGATAAAAATGCGCCGCCGTTTGCATAATCCATCAAAGAAAAAAAAAATTCCCCCTTCCATTAAAATTAAAACTGGACTAAATAAATGGACCGTAACAGCAAATGAATTCTTTTATTTTCGAGTCTACTCTTTAGACCAAAATTCCTAGCATCGTAATTATGCTGTCTCTTTTGCAACATATTTTATGCTGATTCATCTGCGCCAGCAAAAGTTTCTCGAATTCAAAGAAGGAATTTTTTTCAAAGTGAACTCCGGAGGTGACCCTTGCGCCTCCAAGAACAATAAGGGGGCATCTAAATGAACCCTCCCCGTCCCCTTTCCTTCACTGGCTCTTTTCTGCGCCCAAAGGGCACCAACCAACTCGCATTCTGGAATCCTAATGAAGGAATTGAACCCGGAGGATAAATTTTGATGATCAATTGGCTCCAACCCCTTCCGGATTTACCTTATTCGTCCTCAACTCCGTAGCTGAATACCGATATGGGTTGCTCAACGGACCCACCACCTTAAATCACTGGTCAATGCTGTTCGCTAATTAGAAATACACTGAAGAATCCGTTTGAGAAAACTTCATTTTAAGAAACATAATTCTTTAGCATTTAGTAACTTAACACACTTAAGTTCAATTTGAAATTTCCTGATACTACATTACGAATGAATTCTAAATAACCGCGTTGGCAATTGAAAACAAGGCACTGGAAAAGGATATAAAAATAAAGCTTGTAAAACATAAAAATGCAATGTCATATTTTTAAAAATAATAGCACGTCATTAATACGGATATTGCTTTACACATAAAAAAATAAATAGTTTAGTGAAAGTTATTGACTCCGATAGCAAATGACACAAACTGTAAGCTTTTTTTTTTTAATTATTGTTTGTATTGAATTTACTAGAAGTATTGTTGGAATTTAATTAGAATTACAATTTCCTTTTCTATATGAGAAAACAATATATAAAATTTATACATTTCATGTGTTTAAAGCATTTTACCGTTGTGAGAATCTTTTACGCTCAAATAATTTAATTTGTTTTTAAATCCCCTTATGTTTACGATTCCTCTTAGATTACGATTTATAATTAATATCGATCGAAGCCACTTTTCATCGTGAGTAGCGCTTGTATATCAATTGGTTTTTTAAGCATTGATAATAAGTTGAGCAATCCGCTGCTTTAAAGACCACTTGTTACTTTTTTTTGTGAGGGAAGGGGAGGAGATGAGTTGAGGTGAAGATGGGGATGACTTGGAGTGTCAAGGAACCAGTTGAGGAATCTTTAACTATGGTTTTTGCACTTTTCACCTTGCTTCATCATTTTCCAGCCTGCGGGATGGCGATCTCGTTTCTCGAAATTTCCATATCAATTTTTACTTTCTTTGCGATCGTCGCGCTGAAACTACTTTTTTTTCCTTTCTTCTTTTAATATTCTCGAGCTGTTCGCTGCAGACTTGTTCGGGGTTTTGTGTTCGACAACTTCGCCCTACTTTATCTCTTCTTGCTCCGCTCGTGATAAGCGACGTGTTGCGAAAAAATACGAGTTGAAAATACTAGGTACTGTCAAAGAGATAAATTATTAAGGGCAAGTAAGAAAAAGAATTCGAAATAAAGTTAATACCATGGGGCGTAGTTATTGCGTCACGGGTTTCATGCACGATAAAATTTCAGTTGTAAAGATAAAATATTAGCATAACTTCTCCGTGCGACCAACACGGGACAAGCATTGCGTAATTCCAACAGAATAAATTCCATATATTCATGGTAATAGAAACCTTATTATGGTAATTTATGAAGCAAGATAAAAATTAAAGACTTCATTAGTATTTATTTTCGAGTACACTTTAGTTTAGATAGTAATAAATTTTATTAATTGTGGCGGAAGAATGATTCTATAAAAGGAAGCCAGTTACATCCTGTATTTCCTGTTGAAAGTCATCTCCGAACTTCAAGCTCTTCATACAGCTTTTTGACATTAAATTGCTCTTCACCTATTGTGTACACAATATACAGCCGATTTCACTTATTTTGATTTCTATTACGTTAAAAATATTACTTTTGTTATTCAAGTGCGATTTGCCTTCCAGCAGAGAAGCCTCGTTTTAACAAAATCATCGTCAGATTTCTTTGCGAGAGAACCGTAGGAAATGAACCATGATTGTAAGGAAATCAAGACACGAATTATAATTTCAATACAATAAAATTAACCTATTATAGAAACAGCAACACTTTAAGATGTATTCCTTTATCACCAAATGAGGAGACAGGTGAGTTGATGGACCTCAGAAGATGGGCGTGAAGAGAAATTCCAGTATACTATCAACATGCTCAGAGGAAATATTAAACTAAATCATTAAACCTGCATTCAAAAGAAAATGAACACATAAAAGCTTATCGTTTATAGCCTGATTATAGTCTTTGTAAAAAAAAGCATTAAAACATTTGGCTGGAATTGCTATCCCTTCAAGGTGCTCGTCATTTTCATCGACAAAGCGGCAGTCGATTGTACGGCCCATTAAAGGTCTTCGGTGAAACTAAAAACAAAGATTATTAGAACGTAAAAATTTAAACATTTTAAGCCCCAGTATCTTTATTACCGCTCCTTTTAATAATAGAAAACGCGTTCTTTTGTCGTCTATAAATAACATTAGAAATAGTTTTTCCTCCTCTAATGACGTCGGACGAGCCGTTAACAGTTGGTTGTCAATGAATGCTAATGAGAAAGGCAACGGGACTGTAATCGGAGTGTTTTGTTGGCCACAATTCTAACAGACACAATGCAAATAAAAGAAGGAAATATTGGAAGAGTTTAGAAAAAAAACAAACATTTACATTGATTGGACACGAGAAGATAAATGCAGTGTTAATTTTTAACATCATCAACTTTTATGAAGTTTACACGCTTTTGAAAGCAAGAATGCATTGACAAGCCAACGGTTTTATTGTTACTCCAGTAACTTTAGAATAAATAAAAGACATTTTATAACAGTTAAAGCAGTAAATAATAGTAAATATTTCCCATGCAAAATGGTTATTACAAAGACTGTTATAAGTTAATAATAATAATAATAATAATAATAATAATAATAATAATAATAATTCAAGATTGAAATAAAATTTACGAGAACAGAATTGGTTTTTAGCTGAAAGATAATCTTAGCTACTTACACAACAGACGCTTTTATAAGGTTTTTCAATGCGCAACATAATGGAATTTGAAAGTTTGCTTTCGTGTCGTTCCTTAGATATTCCACTCACCAAATGAGATTAAGTCATTCGAAAATAGTTTCTAATAATTATCTTCGTTTGTAAAAAAAATTCATATCTTAACGTGAATTTTTAACCATTAATTTTTAACATTTTCCCTCCATTCGACCATGTTCTCCTTAAAAACGCCCTTTAAATTGATTATCATTCGCTTCCGTAATTCAGCAAATAAAAAGAGCCCTTGCTAAATTAAGGGGGAGGAAATTAAGATAAACGTCAATTGAATTGATTTTTTCTCCGGGGAGGTTTTCAACATTATTATTAACTTATAAATAAACCTTCCAAAAGATGATGTCAAACAAACAATTGGGACTAACTTAATAACCGAACTATAAACCCTAAATAAAATGCAATTTGAAACAATAACAGGGAACTCGTCTTTCTGCCCTGAAAATTTACTATCTACGCATTTAAGTTTATTAAGCTTATGGCATAGATATATAGAATAAGCATGTTTCTTAATTTTTTTATTTTATTCCAGGGTTCTTGTATCTCGTACTTCTTTTTTTTTCTATTATTTTGAGATGAAATTAGAGTCAATCTTAGCATAATAACAGTTCCGAGCATAGCATTACATTACAGGCCTATAAAAAATTGTAACTCATTAAAAGCAAAAATTTCTACATAATAAACTATTTATAGTCCTGACAATTCTAAACTCACAAAGAAAATCTTCTTTAAAGTTAAAACGAATTAATTTATAACTACAGCAAATACACTTATTCCGCTACAGAGGAATTTTAAAAAAATTTTAAAAAAAATAATCTGGTAGATATTAATCATAATTTTTTTGTTTTTTTTATTGCCACTACTTCTGCTATGTGGTCGTTGGAATATTCACTTGCAAAAAATTACATGCAGGTAATGCTGGAAATGACAACAATGTCTTCAGAAAGAAGAAGCAAAATGTAGAAATTGGTACAAAATATCGCTTACGAGTACCATCGTCAGTACACTCGTCATTCTTAGAAATCATTCTCAATTTTAAGAAAAGACAAAAGAATGTTGCTATAGAACCAAAATATAAAGAATTTATTTGGCTCTCTTATTTCTTCGGATTTTTACGGTATGCATTTTTGAAAAAACTTCCATGAGAAATTTCTTGACAGTCCACTCTCAAACAACATCCTAAACACGGAGGGAGACCTA
Organism: Rhysida immarginata; assembly: GCA_023313115.1. Classification (NCBI taxonomy): domain Eukaryota; kingdom Metazoa; phylum Arthropoda; class Chilopoda; order Scolopendromorpha; family Scolopendridae; genus Rhysida; species Rhysida immarginata. Next base: position 555,770 of record JAHWFO010006205.1, read on the forward strand.
ATATTCGTTTCGTTAAGTTAATAGTAACAATCAGTTCTTAGTTCACGGTAGTTTTAGACAGTTTTATACTAGATTATTATGTATTTTCGTAAAAATTTACATTTTAAACACTGAATTCATAAACCAGGAAGATAATTGCAATAACAATTCTTATAAAATCAATTGCATAAATCTGGTAGTTCAAAAAATTTGCAGATGTTAGTTAATTTTTATTTTTAGTTAAAATTAAAGTTGAGGTTAAAATCTTAAAATTATTTTTAATTAAAGTTCACGATAGTGATTGGCATTTCAATCGATGACGTATGCACTGTACAGCCTACAAGGAAAACAAAATAAAATTTGTAGATACACGCAAGGTCTCGGATAAAAAAAAAAATCGAGCCATCCCGGATAAAATGAACCGATCGAAACGAAATTTCACGTGCAAATGATGCATGTTTCGCAAACGTGTTTGGGCGTGACCGGAACAGTGCTGGATCTGCGCTTACTGTCATGCGCTACCACACGTCCTGATGGTCTAGGATGTCTTAGGTCTTCGTGGCGCCCTCGCAGTACACGATACCTAGGATTTACTTTTCAACAAGATAAACGCCCGTGCTTGCGAGGCACTGCCTTGGCCAGCCAACTCGCCGGGTCTCTTTTAATTCAGCACAATTGAGATGTCATGGAGCGTCATCCTCGATTAACCCAAAATGTCGACGAATTAGCACTCCGATTGGTGGTCACTGGCAAGATATCCCTCAGAATACCTCCAGCAACTTGATGAACCCAAGTCATGTCAAGTAACAGCTTAGGTCAACCTTAAAATAGTGTGCTCAATTTGTGGAACGCTTTTTGTCCAATAAATATCCAAAAGTCTAATCATTTCTTCTTTTAAACATATATATTCCACGTACCAAATTTCGTATCATTTGCATACGAAAGAGTGTACACGAATGACTAGTTGATTGGTTCGTTAATTTTTCTGCGCGTCAACATCCAGGCCATTTTGCCCCCTTTATGTATGGCTAATATCTTTACGCATTCCTGGGGCAAACACCCACGGTGAGATGCGAACCCGCGACTCCGAAGATTCTAGACCCTAGCTGCTCTCGGCCACCGGGCCGGCAGGAGTGTATACATTTAACAGAAAGTAGACATTAAATTCGTCATTGAGAAAGATAAGACTTTTGGAATGTCTTAGACGTGTTTGGTGGAGATAGAGTTCATGTCAATTAATTTAGGAGTTGGCTATAAAGCGATTGTGCGGCGAAGATAAGCACCAGAACCTGTCACGGTGAACAACAATTGGAGGAGGTCAACACATCAATAATATGTAACCTGTACAATTCTTTTTTTGTATTAGGATCTTAAACATCATTAAGGATTTTGATATTAGATTTGCGCACTGGGGGCCCAGGGATGCTCATTGGAAAAATATCTTTTTGAAACTTTGAAAGGGTATGAAATGTGTGAGTAGCTTTTCTGTCTCGCACAATTTTTAGGAGAACTATAGGATTTGTACGATTTCGATGGCAGGAAAATACTCAAGAAACAAGAGATGCTATATGGTAGCTCACTCTCTCATTAAGTAATGCCAAAATCTGCAAGAAATGATTGTTCCCAGAAAAACTAATGTTCTTCAAAGATATATAATTATTCAAAGAATTAAATCGGTTGAGGAAAAAAGAAAATTAAGCACTACGGTCTAATGTTATTTTTCTGTCGCCTCTTTTATACTCATTGTTATTTATGTAGAGAAATTCAATTTTAAGATGTCAGCATAGATAGCATTGCTAATAAGCCGTAAACTTATTTCTTGAGTGTCCATTTGGAAACCTGCGCTAAAGATTGAGATAACCTTTCAATTTAACTTTATAGATGTAAGAATTTCAACCATTTTTTCCTGCCTTTTAAATGTCGGTTGCATGTTCCGTTTCTATTTTCTGACCATATGATGCACATGCTATATTTCTTTCATCGAGAAAAATGAGCTTCATGGAATTGGGATCTGTGCCTTGATAATGCTCCTGCTCATTTGGCGCTTTCAATTCAAGAATATCTTGCAAAATATTTCATCATTGCAATACCTCCATCCATTCTATTCATCGGTTTAGACTCGATTATTTCCTATAATGAAAGCTCAACTAAAAGCCACAAATTTTGCAACATCAAGCGGAAATTATTCAGAACGCGCCACGTCAGCGAGTTCAAATCAAAGTTTATCACGAGCTTTTTCAAAAGTTTTTAAAAACATCCAAATAAGTAATACGCCGTGTAAATTACTTTGAATGAGATTTCATCATTCCAAATGTTAATGAAACACGACTGGTGACCACGACGCGTGCATCAAATGTTCGTCATTCCAAGTGATGCAGTGGACGATAAAGAGACGCTTTCTTTTCATCTTATTTGAGATGATACGCACTTCCGTCACGTAGCAGGCTTCATAATCATCATCATCAAATTCTCATTCCTTTATTTGGCTTACTCCCCGATCGTTCAGAATGCACCTATAAATCGAAACTCCTACGCACATAAACGATCGCCGCTCAATCCCTTATCGATCGATCTAAATGAAAAACAGTGCAAAGCAACGTCACAAGCAAAGTGCAAACAAGTCAAAGAAAACAATTAAATTTTTACAAGAATTAAGATCCCTAAACCATTTCTTGAATTTTCATTTATATTTTAAAAATTTTCTAAATTTCTTTCCGTTAAATCTTTGAAAACAAATCTCAATTTGTTTAGTCCACTCATGAGAATCTGCGCATTACAGTCCTTTCCATGACATCTCACAGTTATTTGCTCTAGAAATGTTTTCCAGCTAATCAATCCGCCGGAATTTTCAAAAATTTTTTAATTACGAAAGTTATTCATTGGACGCTCTTCGTATTATCAATAGATCATCCGGGGATGCAGTTTCTCTCCTCCCCACGATCATGATGAAACCCACACAGGAACTAAGTTAATCAGTAAATAGAGAGTGACGTGATTTTCATCTAGGGGAGGGAGTAGGGCTATGTGTACTGAAGAAGAAATTGAAAACTCCAGATAAGAAGAGCATTGCAAGGAAACGTATCTTAAAAAATAGGGCAAGGAAAACGATGCGAAACCAGACGCACTGGAGATTAAGATAAAATCTTAATCTTCAGTGCAATATAATAAAAATGGAAAAAAAAAAATTTCCTGGTCACTACCAAAGAGCTTGCTCAATACCCAAATTATGCTTCTAGGCTTGTATACTTTGTCAAAT
>JAHWFO010006205.1:563894-580175 GCA_023313115.1 Rhysida immarginata
AATTAACTTTTATTTAATAAAATATCCCTCTAGTCAGGGCTACTGCCTTGTTTGTTGTTGTTTCGCTACAGTAAATGTTGAAACTGACAACCATTTGTGCCAAGCATAACTCGACGGTATTTGCAGCAAAACGTTCCAACAGAACGATGAGGGTGGATGCATTGTCATGTAATACATTGATAGTCTTCGGATTGTTTTCGTATACACTTTCTTTGCGATAAGGCCAGAGAAAAATCTAGTGGCGTGATAACCCAATCATTAAACTAAACCGGATTTCTGAACTAACGGTGTATTGTTTGAATTATTCGGCACATCTGCACTTATTCTCGGTTTGCCCATAAGAAACGCGGAAAGACATCATCTGCCAAGCATAAAAGCGGCCGAAAGTCGATAGAGACAGAAGGCTTTTGAAGCGAATTGTGGCCAGAAAGCACGAGGCAACAGCATCCCAAACAACATCTGAGAGGAACACACATCTACAGGAAGCTGTATCAACAAAAACTATCCGACGTGAACTGCATGCAGCGAATTTTACACGGCAGAGGGGCTATTCCAAAACCATTGGTGACACCATGCAATGCATTGAAACGACAAAAATGGTGTCACGAGCATAGAAATTGGACACAACAACAATGGGAGAATGTCATCTGGTCAGGCGAATCATTGTTCACATTATTCCAGACAAACAGATATGTTTACGTTTGGAGAACGCCAGTAAAAGCCTAAGATATTGACTGTCTCCTTCCTACTGTTAAGCATGGAGGGAGATCAGTGATGCTGTGGGGGGGGGGGGGGCGATGTCTTATCGTGTCTTGTTGTCCTGCATGGCAGGTTACTGCACAGGATTATGTCAGTACTCTGGACGACCACCTTCATCCAACGCTACAAACTGTGTTCCAAGATGATAATGCTCTCATTCACACTGCTCGAATTGTACGAGACTAGTTTAATGAACACGACGATGAACTATAGCACCTCAACTGGCCCCCTAAGTCCCCTGATCATTGAACCTTTGTGGGGGTTTTTGGAGGCCAAGCTGCGAGTAGGTTTCCACCTCCAAGGACACTTTCTGAATTAGCGACCTTTTTGTAGGAGTAGTGGCTACGTATTATCCCGGTGTCTGTTGTGCAAGTCACAGACAACGTCGGATATAATCTGTAATTAATGCAAAAAAAAAGGGCCATCGCCCTATTAATAAATATTTTGTCGCATTTCACAGGTGCTCATAATATTTTGTCCAACCCCTGCATCTAAGACATCACACCACTGTCTAGTGACTAGATGCAAGTGGAATTCAGTTGTTAAAAGGATTGACCCGGGATTTTATGTGCATAAAACTGAATATTATTGAAAATTAAAGCATCTGAAAATACAAATTCCAAGAAGGAAATTGGTCTTTTAAGAGGAAACTTTTAAGAGGAAACTCTAAGAGGAAGCTCTAAGAAGAAGAAGAGTTTGATACAATACGGAATGAAAAAAAAATTCTTCTTAAACGACTTGCTCACGCCATAAAAGTATCTGTATTCTTGATTTTTATTATTTTTATATCTATTATACGCTATAATTAATAATGAAGAATTCAAGCTTAGGGGAAAAATTAAATTCTTAAATTAGAATAAACATGTCTTCTTATAAGTACATATCAAGAAAATATTTCTAAGTTAGTCGCTTCGGTTTGCACCTCTTTTAAATCAATCCACTAACATGGATAGAAAAGAAGAGTGAAAACAACGATTTAGAGTAACTGGTAGCACACTGTACCAGTCACAGTTATAACGCTTAATTTTATTTAAAGTTCCCGAGTAAATAAAGGAAACTTACTTACCTTAAAATATTTAGATAGATTTAAATGGATAAGCTTACAGTATTTCTTAACGAATTTTTTCCTCATTATACATTTCTGTCTCCTGATTTAAGCTTAAATGTTTAACTTGAAATTTTTTCAAAGGTTTCTATTCCTAAAAATATTTTTATTCTCTTGTTTCCTTTTAGATGCTGAATTTATCCAAAAGCACGGGTTTAATGCTGCTCGTTTTTGTCGTCTGTGTTTGTGTCACCTCTGCGCAAAACATCGATTGTCGGTAAGTTTTAAGACTAACGCGACGCTTTTACTAATGGCAGCATTATTTATTAAAAAAATAAAATCCTTCAAATTAAAAAAAAAATCAAAAACTTAGACTTGCAAAACTTAAACACAGAATTCCACACTAGTGGAAAAAGAAAATGTTGCACCCTGAAGCAGCGATTCAACTAACAAGTTTCACTTCATTCGGAAACGATTTATCCATGACACAGAAGCAGGTATAGTAAAGAGATGTGACCACCATTAGCACGAATACAATCAAAAAAGCCATCTTCAAGGATTTCTATCTCTCCATTGCATGTGCTATTTTAGTTCTTAAAGATTTCTTTCATTGCAATCGAGTTCCCATGGCATCCTGAACATGCGCGATGAGATACAAATCAGGGGAACCTAAGATCTGTATGTTCCTCCAGGCTAGAATAATTTGCAGTGGGGTTGTGCGTTGTCATGGCGGAGAGATACTATTTGGTAACACGTTCGTGAAGGGGAAGATCATAAGATCTTTTAGCATGCTGGCGGACAGTCATTGTTCCTTGGACAACAAACCAAAACACTCCTGTTGTCATATGTAATCCCCATAGAAGAAGTCAGGCTAATGTTTACTAAATTCGACTTCTCCCTCCTCCTTGTTACGCTTTGTCACGATCTTGTGAACCACCCTCTCCAATTATGTCATAATTTTATGAACCTTCCACTTCTTCTTAAGTTTCAAAATAAAGCATTTCACCTTTAAAAGTGGAGCACCTATGAATTATAGAGTAACAAATAACAACTATGGGCACTTATTACGTAAGAGATGAGAAGAGAACAACATTCCACAATAGAAATTTATTACTCCATAGATATGTACATTTCAATTGTCATCCAACCATAGTCTAGAACAAATACAGAAGGCAAGCAAGATAAGTTTAACTAAAGAAGTCCAATTTGATAGGTCAAGTGGCCCCCTGTATTGGTTCAATAATTATTCCCGGAGATGTTAGAATTTCCAGACTTAAAACAGTTTATTTTTTCAGTCATCCAAAATAGTCAAAAAAGAAAATTTCAAGATTTTGCAAGTGCCCAGTTGTCAATATAATATATTGGATATTATAATATATTGCATATGTGCCCAGTTGTGGACGTGCCGAAGTGTTCTTTAATTTGATTTCTATTCTTTGTCAACTTCCAAGTAATGTAGATGGAATCCATGATGCTCATCAGATAGAATCAATTTCGCAAGCTCATGACTCAACGAGGCCATTCATTTTTCTCTTCTACTGTACGGACTTCTGCCCGGTAGATTAGTCATACGAAATAAAGAAAATAAAATATTTTGCCGGAATGCTTAATAGCATAAGAAATTACCTTTTTTTTTCATCTCGGATTCTCATCAGGTCTACCATAAACGGATATTTCAACAACAGTTTTTACAGAATCTTTGTGACGCTCGAAATTTTGGAACAATTGCATTTCGAAAATCTTCTGCACGTGATCAGCGGACGTATTAAAAGTAAAAGAAGTATCTTTTCTTGGATTGCTACAAAGGCCGCTTTTAAGTATGTTATTTTGCATGGTTTGGTAAAATCACAATGCCAACACATACTGCTGGTATTAATTTATGTCCAGCAGCCACTCAATGATCTGGAAGAGACACCCTGTTTTTCTATATTCATCAAAAGTGGGTTTCTGCTCACACAGCTGTTGTAAGCCCAAATAGTGAGCACATAAGTAAATGAATACATAAAACGTGCCCCGTAGCTCTTTAACATTGTTAATTATAAAATAGTAATTAGCATGAATTAAGATTCACTTTGTGCGTGAAGATTTCAAAATGATTCCTCTAATCAAACCATCCTGATGTAAAAGAATATTCTTATTTGGAGTTTATACTGTAGAGTTTAGATAATTGCAAGTATTTTAATGAATTTCTGAATATTTTTTGATGGATTGATTGGTTGGTTGGTCGACCAAGGTTTTAGAGCAGGGTCATTTTGCGCCCATGAATATGTTTTTGATTTTTAAAAAATGCGCTTTTAATTGTGTCACATATCATCTAACTCCCTTCCTCTCCTTCTCCTAATATGCGAACGTAATTAATACACAGCCCATATTTGGGATTGAAGAACTATGTCTCTCAAGGATCAGCGATGCGTGTGCCCTTTCACCGAGTCTGTCTAGGGACATACAGGTATTAACGTCGATCTGACTGCTTCAGTCAGACGGGACTCGTCGCTGAATATCACAGAACTCCATTAACCCATTAACTGCCATGATCCCCATTTGGGGATTACGTACTTTTTACTAGGTGGAATTACTGTATTTATTGTAAGCTATTGCATCATCTGAAGCAAGGTGAAGGTTTCATTTAGTGAAACTCACTGTTTATTGACAAAGATTTTTTTTGATATTTTTGAAAATATTATTTGCTCAATATCAAAATCGGAGATATGGCTCAAATCAAAGTAAATCTCACTTTATAAAATCCATCAAAAATAAGTGTTTGTGTTATTCAGTTGTCTTTGAGAATATTAAAGTAAAACATATTAGAAATAAAAATAGAATAAGAATCCATGGAAAGAAGTGGTATTTTTTTGTTTAACTAATAATAGAACTATTTAAATATTAATGGGGTTTCATGAAAAAAAAATGAAAAATAATTTTTAAGTGATTTTTTTCACTGCATCGGCCATGATCCCCAAGGGGATCCAACTTAAAATTGCTATTCGGAACAAAGTATCCATCCAAATGAGAAGAGCTAAGCAGTTAACTTACTTAAATAATTAATCAGGAAAAAAACATGTTTTAAAAATTTGGCAATTAATGAGTTAATTTCAATTTCCTCTGGGCCAGTCAAGTCCCTGCTCTGTGGTATTGTATCAAATGCACACATTGCATGGAAACACATCGCAGATCCTCTTCAAGCAACTTGTATTGAATGGTTCGTGGCGACACTCTTGTAATTGCTGTTCAGATTTCACTTGTCATTTGTTTATTCTGCAAAAGTCATTCGTACGATCCGACAAAGTTCCCTTGCTGTAAGGACTTGCACCTGATTGTCTTGCAATACAATTCTGACTCCATCTCTCCGCCTGTCTTTTCACACTTCATTGCTCTGCAACCAATTCTGGGCACTGTGGGTGTATGATACTCCCATGTCTCTCATGCCAAATAAGCGGTTTTTTACACAGGTAATGATAACTTTCTCGAACACGAACTCTGCGTGCGCGGTATTGTTCACGCTATTTGCAACATTAAATTAATTAAAAAATAAAGAAATAGGTCCAAGAAAAAGTGATACGGTAAACTACTTTTTTTTAATGCCGACGCGTTTCGATATTACATCATTACCACAGGCAAAACAGTTTTTAACCAACAGTTGGCATCAGTTATGACTTTTTAAAGCGTGTCACCCAGAATCTGTACGAATGGCTGTGTTTTCTGTAAGACAATTAACTTTAACCAAATTAATCTAACTTAAGAGTAATAAATATCTGGTACAATTCAGTCGAGATGTTCATGGTGTAACGTTTTCCATTTCCATAGTGTAGATTGAAATGTTTGCTTTGAATACTTTTAATTTGCATATGAATTTGATTTTCACTCTTTGTTCAAATGTTTCATTGAACAAAGAACAAACATAACCCAACATTTCTAGTGTAAAACTAAAAAATGTATTTGTATTAAAATAGCCTATGTTAACGGTTACAACAGATTTCAGAATTTTTTTTTTGTAATAGTGTAAGAATAGAAGTATAATATAACGAGAAAGGAATTAGGTATTAATGAAATGCTCATAAGTAATAAAAATTCATTATTCCAAAGAAGGAACGAATTCCAATTATCTCTATCTGATTAATCAAAATGCTATTGATCTTGTATCCAATTTTATGAGTCTCGTTTTAATGGCATTCGTGTCCTCCGTTTCTTTAATGTAAGAGTTTCAAGTTTTTCAGTAAATTTAAAAGGTCAGGACAAGAGTAAACTACTGGTAGAGATTATTATTGGAATTGCATATATCTTTTCAAGTTTCCACATCAGTTTTATTGCCTCCGAGAGGGTCATAGTATTTCTGTATTTTTCCTATTCAATTTTAACAAGACTATAGTCCAATGGATAGGAGATATCAAATAAGAAATGCAATTTAAGAAGGTTTTTCAATAAATATTAAATCTGGCCTACTACAAATTATAGTTTTATCTGTGAAGACTTCTCTGTCTTAATAAAGTTTCACTCTTTCATTTTCAAAAACAATTTTTAGGCATGCACTCATGTACAGGACTGTTTCTGCTTCATTGAACAGCCCAGATCTCTGCGCCAGAAGCTGATAGACTATTTTTGTAGAGAGATTATAACGGCGAAGACAATTTCAGGATATGCTCGCAAATGCAGACTGTGTGTTGATGTAGCGTGGTCTTGAATTGCAATCATTAAGTCGTCTGTCTCGGAGAAAAGAGTCCCGGCCCTAAGCCACTGCACTTGAAGCAGCATCACTTATTTCTAAAGAGTTGGGAAATCTGCCATGAAGCGGCTTTTGTTTCCACGACCGCAATCTATCTGTTACGGAAATTAAATCTTTTAACTGTTGGAGTCAGAGACATGGAGAGGAGAAAACGTTTTAACAACTTTTAACTATTGCCTTTGTGTCAAAAAGGAAGCATGCCTTGCCAGGAAGTATTTCTTCATACTATTTATTTGCTTATTACACAAATTGATAAGTTGTAGAAGTCCTCTTTCATCCATTTTTCTTGGAAGATGGTCTCTCTGTTGCTGTCTTCAGGTGACTGAATCTTTGTAAGAGAAGTTCGGATTTTTCTGTAATGGATCAATTAACACCACCAAATGAACATGTTAGAATAGGAATACACCAACAATCGAATTGATTGCGGTAAATTTATACTTTGCATTTAATTCAGATTTAAATATTATATTAAATCTAAATGTAATAATTTATCTTTGACTAATTTTGTAATATGTGCTACATGTTGTTGAATTTCAAGATAATTGTAAAAACCTTCAGTGGATATTGCAGGAATAATATACAGTAGTCAGCTGTAATTTCAAAATCATTACTATTAATCAAAAGAATTGCACGACGTCAAGAATTGCCCACTTATTCAACTCCAAATTCCCTACAGGTTGTATTATTATTATTATTATTATTATTATTATTATTATTATTATTATTATTAATTATTATTATTATTATTATTAAGAAGAGAGTGGGAGAAGACAACCCATCCATGTCAATAAAAATCGAAGTTATCTTGAAATTATGCGGGGTTGGCGCGTCATATGCTAATTCGCATCGTTAATGGCGGAAGAAATTTCATTATCATTTCTGGTGATTTATGTGAATGTCTTCGCCGCAAAGGAAACGGATATCCGAGATAAAAGATGCTAATGAGATCGTCAGCGATATTCATCACTGAAAAAGGAAAAGGCCTGGAACAAACTATACAAAAGCCATGTGAAATATGTGATTTCTTAATCTCGTTTTAATCAATTTCAAAAAAGAAGGGAAATCGTCTGCGGTGACATTCTATGAACTGATTCTACACACAAAGTGAACTGGGAATCGCCTTAGCAAGCTATTTAATCGGCCGTCATGAAAAGATTTATGAATTTCCCGCAGTTTTCATGTTATAAAAGCTTCACTTATTTTTAGAAAAACTTTATATTTGAAAAAAATTGCTTTATTTATTTTTTCTCATATATCGAATAAATGACAACGAATTGCATGTTTAAAGCCAAGAACTTTTTCGTAAAGCACCAAAGTAAGCATTTTTAATGGACGGAATCTTCTTTTCTAAACAATACCATGCCATATTTTTAAAATTATTATTATTATTAAGAAATGAAAAACGGTTGAAGGCTTTCCATTTAATCACACAGGATTAACGAGTTCCACCAAACCGTCGTGACTCATTCCTATCTGTCACTTCTCACCTTTGGCTTATTCGTTGGTCACCTTTCGCGATGAACCAGGGCCACATTCTTAACTTCTCCAGAAGGATGAAAAGTAATATTTCCACGAACGACTGGAGAAGGCGTTAAAGCTGCTTTACTCTAACCAGGAAACCATTTAGTTTTGTACAAGGCAGAGTCAAAATATAACTTTAATGTTGGCATTGATTTTTTATTGCCATAAACTGGTTATTTTTTCCTTTCGTAGTTGAGAAATAAAATAAAGATAAGGGCTGAAATTACTTCTTTAAACAAAAAAGATGAACGAAGCTTACAGTTGTTCTAGAGATTTCTCATGGAAACTATAAACAATGTGGATATTTCTTCCAAGAGCATTTTCTTCTTATTTTCGTCTAGGAAATGATCTTCCAAGTAGCGCTCAACATTTAATTTACACGCTGTATAGCTGCCATTCTGAAATTCGCCCTGTAGAAACTTCATTTTATGCATGATAGATAGCGTTGATACCAACTCTTGGCATAATTTAACATGTAGTTTTGTATACAGTAAAAAAGCAAAAATTTCGAGTTAAACAATTTGCAACCCGAGACATGCCGAATAAGTCAATAATGCAGCGTTTAGTTCAGTGTTTGATGATCGGGTCATGTCGATCTCCTAAACTTTAAGGCCATCGAGATTATGACTAGAATTGGTAATTTGTGCGCTATGAATACTAATTGATTAGATTTGCTGAGAACCATTAAAATACTTTATTTGTCACTTTTGACGGAGATTGGAGTGGTGTTGAGCAATGAGGTCGAGCCAATCTTTCTTGGGTGCATTAACTTTCGCATCGCTTCATCGTGAAGCTTTTGCACTATGAAAAGAATCCAACACCTCTTTCATGCGCGTGTAAACGAGCCTCTCCTAGTCAACTTCAAATAACTTCAAAGTAACCAACCTCTGAAGGTTGGTGCTCACAAGTACAGCACAGTTCATTTCTTTCTTCACACCGCAGTAAATAGATGAAACGAGTTAGCGGTGGAAACATTCCATGTGCCTTGCATCGCACACGCACATACACACAATTTTTTTGAGATGGATCCCTTTCCATTGGGGTTTCATTAAGAGAGGCGCTGATTGGTGGGCGATTGTTTCTTACGCCAATTCCCTTCCAATTCCCATCATTCATAGCCGAGGGCGTTGTCACGAGGGACGGAAGGGAGCTGCGAAGAAGGGGTCACTTTATGATGAAGACTCTATCCATTTGGTGTGTGAGTGACAGCGCCATGGGACTCCCTTAATTCTCGTTTGGTTCGAGTCCTTTACTCGTGAACGTGAGAGACCCGATCGAGGAAGGAGGAGAGGAAGGAGCTGGGGGTGAGGGGAGGAAGGAAAGGCAGTCGCTCCCACCCCGCCAAATAATCACTGAGCCGGTGCATCAGAGCTTTCGCCCTCTTTCACTTTGACGTTCGGTGCTAAGCTTGATTTACACAGCCCAAGTCTTTTGCCGCTGTGATAGAGAGTGATTACCTATAATGCTCAAGAACGATTCCTCTCTTCTTTCAATTATTATATTAACAGCTGTAATGAAGGTGATCGAGCAATGCATTTTTTACTTGGCTTAAAGCAAAACATAATTCAGTGAGAGAATAGGACATTAACGAGGATCACGAATATCTCAACAGTTTCTTTTGGTTAATATTTCAAATTCATAAACTGTAGCTGTAAAATTCATATCCAATTTCGATATTTAAGAGCCGTTAGATAAAGTTCTATCGCCCCGTCCTATTCGTGTTGTGTTCTGTAGTGTAATGTCAGCGGAGAAAAACCGTATTCTTTGGATCATTCTGATTCCGAAAATACTTATGCCTTAAAGTGAATCGTTTCGGAGTTATCTTCAAACGAAAACGATATCACTGAAAACACTATGTAAACAATAGGGCATTTTGTCAAAATAGGCAACCTGTTTGCTCGACTCTGCCCACAAATGAATCAAACATGTAACAAAATTAATTACTTAAATTGCCTGCCAATTTCATTAGTCGAAAACTATAAAATAATTCAATTAAAACTTTATAAGCCAAAGTGGCATTTTGAGTTTCGTTATGGCGACACTCCACACATACAAGAATCAAAAGTAAAAGGCCATTCAGAAAAGGTCAAAGCAAGAGGCCACAACTTCATGACCACCAGCACTCCAAGTATCGAACAGCATGTGCGGTGCACACTTCTCCTGTTAAATCAAGGGTAAATCATCTTCCACTTCAAGCCTTGCAGATCGGTGGACGTTAACCATACACAGCATTCTTGATGAAGCCCTAACAGAAAATATCCGGAGAGATGAAATCGGTGAAGTTTGTGGCCATGGAATGTTCAACGATGTTATAAACATCTTTACTGGATTTGTGAAGTCGGTCGTTCTGTTGCCAATTTTTTTCGAATACTATTTTGATTTTGGCTTCAGATTCGGATAGAGCATCAAAAAGTGAATGAACGTTAAAATAGGCACACATGTCCTATCTATTCGGGAACATGGTCAAAATGGCGGTTGAAGTTGAACAATTTGATCCTTCGAGCCGGCCAAAATAATTAACGGTAACTTTAACCTTCATTTCGACCATGTTCCCGAATAGATAGGACATGTGTGCTTATTATAACTTTTACTCACTTTTTGATACTCTATCCGAATCTGAAGACAAAATCAAAATAGTATTCGAAAAATTTCAACGCATAAAGATGCTGGCCCATACATGGCGCGAAGGGGTATTTCGGTGCGATGAACGTGAGGTGGTGTAACAAATTACGAGGATAAAAGTCTTATATTTTCTGCAGTGAAAGCAGATCCTGTTACGTTTGACCATTTTCAAATGGAACACCCTATAATTATCTGGAAATAAGCATTCAAGAATGAAAACGGGTTGTTAATTATACTGAAAGATTAGTAAATCTTCTTCTAAATTTGCGACACATAAAGCAACTTAAATTAATTAATGTATTAGGGGAAGTATTAGCAAATTATTAACATAATTCTTATAAAATAGCGATCAATTAAGAAAGCGCTGAAGCATGCTTTCATTAACGATTATGAGACAGTATTCACATTTATTTAAAACAATTTTTGACTCGAAGGTTAATTCGTTTGTTTAGTCGAGTTGCCTAGATTTGCACGAACTGAAACTTCTGAAGAAAGTTTTAAATCCCTCATTTAAATGAAATGATCACAACGAAATGATTTGAAGAGATGAAAGAGAAGCTCGAAGTCCTTCCGAATGAGATGGGGGTGAGCGGGTTGAGGGAAAAATAACTCAGGCGCCACCTCCATCCTTGGCTTGGAAAAAAATTCATGGGGATAGGGGTAGTGAGCAACACAAAAGAAAAAGGTAATTATAGCTAGAAAATGAAACATGATGTCTTCTCCAGATCGACATTTGAGTTCTTCGTTTCCAATTGAGGGAGCGCCCTGCTCTAGCACTAGGTCCCAAGCACAAAAGCAACGATTCGCAATGAATGCAAAACTTTACAAATAGAACTAATTACTCGATCGCAAAGTTATTTTCCTGTTTATTCTTTAATTCTAGAACCTAAACCTATTCAGTGAAATCGTAGTCATTTATTCTGGGGAATTCCCAATTAATACAAATCGAAGATAAATTTCGTTTAGGAAGCTAGCAGAGTTAAAGATAAATTTTAACCCCCTCCCTCTCTTTTTCATCTTTTTGCAATTCCATCTTGTTTAAACAGACCATTAGCCCAAAATCGCCGAATTCAACGTTAAAGCCAATCAGCTACGAATTTCATTTTATTTTGCAATTTCAATAAAAAAGTGAAAGAAATTAAGTGTAGTATTTAAGCAAGATAAACATCTGATAACAAAATTATTTATCGAATATACAGTTAGCATCAAACATGGTCACCGCCCGAAGAAACATCTCTTTATGCGACAATACCTTTAAATTGTTGCTTTTTCGGACAATAGAGGAGCTAATCTTTGACGATCCCCTAGTGGGGACCGTATATCAGACTCCATTATCGACATAAAAATGTAATAAGCTTTAAACTGAATTATATATATGGAACTGTAAATAATGCAGTACAGGCAACCTTTCTGGCTTCGAACTGAAATAAATAAATTATTGTAGAGTCATTGCCATGGTAACATCTATAAAGATCCTCGATCCATGCAATAAAAACGAGGCATTTCCTCCTTAACAAAAATGCCACAGTTGGCATCGAGGCCTTTCTTCCATTTCTTGTTACAAACTTAATGATCACGAAAACAACTAGAACGCATTTCTTCAACATTCATTAATATAGTCACCTCTAAATGAATTCCAACTCTATTGGAAAGGATTAACAACGTTCCCACAAACTTATTTCTGTTTGTTAGGATCTAGTGTTACATAAAACACATTTTAAAACTTTCATATCATTTGAATCCCCTTCGCCTAAGGGAATTCTTTATTAATGGTTCTACTTTGATAGAAGGAATTTCAGGATCTGCAGTCATCTTGCTCATAGAACTTACGAGATTATAAACGTACAGTATGATTCAGTCAATTTCTGACCATTTCAATACTATGATTTATTGACCCATTAATGTTTACAAACTTAGCATTTCAGTATGATATTTTAGGCAGTTCGGAGTTTTTATTCCCGTGGAAAAGTCTTGATGATAGGTCAATGTGGCAGCCGAACGTTTTGAACTGCTCGCAGCCGAACGGTGAAGTTGTTCATAACTCTATCCAGGATTTCTGCATCCACAAGGGTGCAGCAGTCGACGATGCTTTGTCGCAGCTGGTCTAGGGTTCTTGGTGCTGTAGTGAACACACTGTCTTTAAGGAACCCCCAGAGATAAAAATCACATGGGTTTAGGTCAGGACTCGTAAGGGGCCAAAGAAAGCCACCCCCGAATCGATCTGGAAACCTGTTTGAAATGACACGATTTCCGAATTTCTGATTGAGAAAGTCTATCACTTCATTAGTGGTGTGAGGCCTAGCCCCATCCTGTTAAAACCATTGATGTCGAAGCGGTATAGGCTAGTTGCGTATCTCTAATAAGCGACCGTCGCGCCATACTAGTGGCGGTTATTGTCAAATTTGGGGTGAATGATTCCCTATCCCCGCTTTCATAGTCGTTGATACAGGATTATGCCTCCGATTATGGGTACCCTGATTATTCAGTGTGGATTTCAAAGTGTTAACTGCGATTTATTTCGATCGAAATTTTTTTTCAAAGGTAAATTATACATATTATCACGTAGTAATATAGGAATTGAATAAAATGCATAGCTCAAGATAAAAAGCAATAGAAAATAAAAAATTATTACAAAAACTACAATCTCAGTCTGAATTTAAAACTGTATAGGAAAAAAGCTTTTTGAAAGCAATCATGTTTTTATAAATAATGAACGTATTTATACCTTCTATTACCTAACTAATTTATACAAACATTACCCTACACCAACTAATTACCTGTTTCGCAATCTATTTCGTAATTTTCAGTCGTAGAAATATTTATCTATATACTAAAACTCTTGCGTGTATTTATTTATTTATCTGTAATTCTATCTCCTCCTAGACGGTTTGAGCTAGCGACTTGAAATTTTCAGGGCAGGCTTATCAATAAAGGACCTGCTCTATCGCCAAAAATCAGCTCCCTACGACACCTCCTTCCCCACTTCCTGGGGGTTTCATTTAAAATTATCTGCTTTTGCTTTGTAATTCCCCTCAACAGATGGCGCGGGCGGGCGAAGCCGCGGGTAACAACTAGTTTTTTCTATACGTCTATGTAGCCTAAGTCCTCTTTCAGAACATGAATTCTTTTTCTTGTATTCTTTGGGAAAAATTGTGGGAATATAAGCGTCACTACTCTGTTTTTCTGATTTTCTTCCGCCTACAAAATGTGCACTACAAATACGAGAATTTTTAATAGGCACCAAGGTTTCTTATTCAATTGCCTATGAAAAAATAATTTACATACTTTAAACTATTAGAACACAATAATTTAATAAAAGAATAGCCCTAATTCCTTAAGGTTTGTTTTCTATTTATACTTTATTTTTGCTTACGTTCGTTTTACAGCTTGAACCCATTTTTTTCCCCTTTCTGCTTCCCATGATTTTGCAGGGAATATATAGAAATGGAGATTTGGATTTTTAGCTTCATTGTTAGTACAACCAACAACGCAACAAATTCTTCTTGAACGTAGAATTTTATCTGAATTCGATGACATAATGAAAATGATTAGGATTCACCTCTCGACGCGCGGCGGGAAATTCACCCCAATTTTGGATTCTTTTGTCGCTAGGGCGGCTCGTCCAGAGATACGCAACTAGTCTATACGCCTCCTTCGCAGCTCGGGGACGAAGAAGGTTTCCAACATGTTAAGGTAAGCCTGTGACGTTACGGTGCCCTCAAAGAACGGACCAATGATGCCTCTTTTGGAAATCGCGCACCAAGCCATAACCTTTCGTGGATGAAGAGGTGACTTATGGATCTCATGAGGGTGCTGGGAACCCCAAAAACGAACGTTGTGTTTATTAACGTCACCTGACAGATGGAAGAAGGCCTCATCTGACACCCACAGGTTGTCCACAATGTCCTGATTGGCTTCCATTTCTGCTCCAAACTCCATCGCAAATTGTTGTCGCTTCTGTCTTCCAGTGTCTGTTAACTCCTGATAAACATGGATCTTATACGGGAACAGGTGTAAATCCTTTCTCAAAATTCGCCACGTCGTGGTATATGACAGCCCTTCTTCAATGGATAGGCGGCGAACAGATTTTTTGGTAGGAGAATCGACCAACCTTGTGCGAACATTTTCGACAACTTCGGCCGTTCGAACACGAGCTTCGCTCCCGCCTTTTTTCTTGCCTTTAACACATCCAGTGGCACGAAATTACTTGACAAAATCCATGATTGCTTGCCTGCCTGGTGCGTCTCGACACTTCTACTCCTTCCGGAACTTTCTTTGCACGGTTACAGGCGATTTTGTCTCGAAATACCATTCGACAACCTTGCATTTCTGCTCTGTTGATAAAGCGGGCGCCATTTTTCAACAATACGATTTTCATGCAGCGCCATTGCAACAATACAAACTCCAACTATTTAGAAATTGGATATGGCGCTCATATTCTTTCAATTGTTTATCCCTAATGCACGTCATTCGAGTGAAATGGTCACAAATTGACTGAATCACCCGGTACAAGGTAGTTTTTCCACGTCCTCTGCACAGAAAAAAAAAATGTTTAATTTATAACGGTAATCATTCAATTATAAAATGTAAAATTAAAAATAGTATAAATTTGTCATTATAACGGGTGCATCCATGTTGCCTAGGATCAGGATCGGCGTTAAGCCATTAGGCCCTCCGCTTATTTAATTTACTATAACCTTGTCAAATAAACTTAACACCATATCTGATGTTATATTATTTGCGGAATGGCACTCATGTATACAGAGAAATTTTCCTTTGCTATTTAACTAATTTTGAAAATGCTCCATTCCTCAAAACGAAGTTGTAAATCACAAAGAAAGAACGTGTTTTTATTGAAAAACTGTAGCAATTCCAATATTGAGGTGGAATATTTATTCAATAAGGCATTTACAAGGTTTGAATTGTATAATTCTTTTTACAAGACTTAGCTTTTTTTTCTCTTGATGCACACAAATGGCATTAAAAATTAATTTATTACAGAAAAGTATACGAGTCACAGTACTAAAAAATTAATGTATTTTAATAAGCAGATTGCATAACGTCACAGCCTTCCGACATTTTTATCCCTTTTATAATATACAGAAATGGCCACCTTTATAACTTGGATGCGACTGGGCATGGGCTCCACCAGTGTTCGGAAGGGCTGTATAGGAATGTAGTGGATGGTTGCTGTCGCATACAAACAGCCAGTTCAATTTCACCTCCACAAAATATTCCATGAGATTAGGGTCCGGGAGCAGGAAGAGTTCTCTAAGCTGCAAGGTGGCGAACATAAGATTCAGCTCTGAAGAGATCTGTTTCTGTGAGCTGTAATTTGTCTCTGGGACATCCCAGAACCATGCATTATCCAAATTTTACGACTTTCTTCTTCCTTCAGTTCTTCGTGACATTGTAAAAACACAAAACAAGCAGCTAACCACAAATAACCTGTTACTTCTAATTTTATTCTAAAAATGCTTTAATTCATTCACACAAAGTAAGTAATCAGAACCATTTTATTCAAGGCGAGTTTATAAATTTGGCCGAACTGAATGTACATCCTTTTGTTTTTCTCCAAGTTTTGAAAAGATTTATGAATACAAAAATATAACAA
>JAHWFO010006205.1:580275-600113 GCA_023313115.1 Rhysida immarginata
TAGTGGTCATTTGATAGCTGAATATGTCTGCCTAACAATTTTGTAAAGGAATTTTTTCATTAAAGTTTTGTCCAAAATGTAAATGAGTTTATAATTTTGCCCAGGAGTATAACTTTCTTTCAATTAGGAATTAATTTGACTGAAAAATTAATTTGGAAATAGCAGCAAATGATACATAGGAAAGAATGAGAGAAAAATATTTAAACGGACGTTTCTCAATTAGAATAGTATCACAAGAGTTTTTCGATTAATGTATTTATTTAAAAATGTCTGCTTAATTATTTTTTCTTTAAAAGAAGGAATGCTTCCTTAAGTCGAATACATACCGTACCCATGTTATTCTGCATAACAATCTGTTATTTCATCATTTTCGCAGTTATCTGTCGACTGCCTTTTTAAATCTTGTGGTATATGATTCAAGTACCTATATATTATGCATACTTCAAAAAAATGAAAAATAATTAGAGCGCTATAGTGTAGTAAAGGTAAGCTATGTCGGTACCTTGGTGGTCCAGGCTGTTCGTTTCATCCTCTCACTCATTTGTCTTCCTGGTTTAGACATGAGAAGAAATTTAATTTCCATCGATTTTCAATCACGAAACCCAAACTTAAAATTAAAAAAAGAAATGAAGCAAACGACTCTTTTATCCTATCAAACTGTCGGCATCATCAGTCTACATTATAAGACTAGCAAGACAGTTCTTAACTTTTATTTTTAACTCTCGCTAGTCTTTTAAAACCAGAACAAGAGACCCAAATGAGAAAGTCCATTAATTAAGTTATTTTCTCTAAGAAAAGATTTTTCTCTGTTGGATTCTAAATAGAGAAAATTGAAAGCACGCGACTAAAAATTCTTTTTCCTATTGCGCATCTCTTAGCAATAATAATAACAATAAAAAAAAAAACATTTTAGGGGTAACGAAAAGCATAAATGGTCAGATTAACAAAAAGTAGTGACCAAATCAATTCAGCGTATTTACCAGATTTTGAAATCGAAATCTATATTTTAGTTTAATTACTTATTTTGCGCAGAACGTGGGTTTTCATTAATGACTGAGCATTAGTAAAAGACACACCCAATGTCTGAGATGAAAAGGAAAACATACATGGCAAACCACGGATGATGAGAAACGGAGATAAACATAAAGGGTGTAGGTGTTTTCGATTTCATCACCATAAACAAGATATTTTCAAATTGAACTTTATCTACTTCTGCAAAGACACACGAACAGCAAAGGAGTAGATAGTGGGCGACGAATCATTTGGATGCGAAATGAGATCGAAACGAAAGAGAAGAGACGAGTTGCCAAGGGAAACTCCCACAGTCCCTCATTCAGACGCCGAAATCAATACGAATTTGTCATTACACACGTGTGTCTTATTTCACCTAAACTAATTTGTACTGGCAAATATTATTTTTTTTCTTCGATATAGTTGCATGTTAATATCGTGGGTGGCGACCATTCACAACACTCGCATATACACTATCCCTATTGAAGATGTCAGTACCTCTCAACCGGAAGACTAGCAAAGGATCCGTCTTGATTGAAATGTTTACCAATTTCTTATAGAAAGGAAATTAGGAGGAAGACTTGTCCAAAATTAGAAAATTAGTCACGTCAGGCTATCTAAATAGCTTTCTGGGAGCATTCATCTATTCCATGCGCTTTAAACGGGTCTACGTAAATTCGTCCATCTAATAAGTTTATTTCCAACTCTCTCTCTCTCTTCAAATGTTTGCTTTCGCCTATGTTAACCTTCTTCCCCATGACGGGGTACCCGGGTGCCATTTTCGTGTTTAACATAAAAATTCTCTATCATACATTCGTATTTTCCCTGTGGTATTTTTTGACATCTTTAAGTTGGTAATCCTATGCAGTTTTATGAAAAAATAATTTTAAAAAAAAGTTTGTGTAATTTCAAAAACAATTTTGAAAGTCTTTTACACTTTACAGCCATGATAAGGGCACCCGGGTATCCCTACAACTATTACCCAAGAAAACGATATAAAAAACGATATAAAAAAGAATGATCACACTTTAAACGAATTTTAATTACAAAAACAGTTCTAAGATAATTACAATATCAATCAGTAAAAACATCAGTTCAGAAGCTTACACATTTGCAGAACAAGCATAACATTTTGTGATTGTTTTGGTATGCTCATCATAAACTGGGCGATGACAATTGGAACAAGATTTTCTTGTTTTTCTACGTTTTTTGGTGGATTTGCAAACATAACTTCCAGTTACTATAATGCGACCTGAGGAATCTCTGCGTTGTTCTTCATCACCTGCAGAAATACAACTTGCAATAGGCCCTCCCAGCATGCATTCTATTCCTGATTTCGTGTTGAAGTGCTGGCAAGCTCGTGGGTTTCTGGACCGAGTTTCAATCGCTGGCATTGCCAGTTGTTTACCTAAATCTTTCAAAAACGCATGCCGGCTGTTATATTTTTTTGATTCTAACGGATCGTTTTCCATGTAAATGATATAAGCCGCTAGGCAAGCTAAATCAATCATATTGTAAAACATTGCAACAGGCCACCTTCTAGTCTTCCTCTTGGAAGTGTAGTGCGATATCATTTTATCCATATTGTCAACACCACCTTTACTCCGGTTGTAATACATTATTTCGAGCTTTTTCTTTGGTCCACTTACATCTTTTGTGTAATGCATGGTTGACAACAATATGAATGACTTGTTAGCTTTTGGCACATACGACATCATTGTAACTTTGTCATTGCTAAATCCAAAATGAGAAGACAGTGGTTCTCTCGATTTGTTGGCGAGCATTTGTGGTGGTATGTAAGGCTTATTTTTTTTCAAGGTCCCAACCATTGACAAACCCCATGAAAGTAGGAATCGTGCTGAGATCATCAGGAATGTTGGAGCAATACAACTCATTATCACTTTTTGAATCATCAATGAAATTATCCTGATATGATTGTTGTTGCTCAAAACTCATTCTACAACAAGATGAATTAGGCATTATAGTAAGTGCATATTACTCAAAACTCATTGAATTCAAAAGTGTAGGCATATTAGTAAGTGCATCATCTTACTGACTGAATTCTTCCAATGAGAATGCTTGATCGCGTTTTGCCATTTTTATGTTGGTCTTGTGCTAGTATAAAACTAGCAAGTTCAAGTATAGAAAGCGTCTAGTGAATACCAGAATATAAAACTAACACGAAAATTAAAACTGAAAGTTTTCAGAAAAACAAAACTGAAAGTTTTCAATAAAACAGAACTGAAAGTTTTTACTAAAATAAAAAAAATTTGATTTTTGCTATTGATTTCATATTGATATCAATAACAAACGTGTAGATAAGTTATAAAAAATAATGTATAATCATAATTCCCATGTAAATTAGTGATGAAGGACTTGGGTACCTGGGTACTTCGTCATTGATTTACTTAAAATTTCTCACCCATGGGGAAGAAGGTTAAACAATACGGCAATATTCACAATGTTGATCCAACTGAAGGCTTAATTGAAAAAATTGAAAGAAGAGTTTAATACATCCGCTTTAGAGTTTCTCGGGAAATGCATCAAAAAAAGCTCAATCTGGAAGTCCTTTGGGAACAAGGAAACACTGGCATCATGTAAATAGAATAGCACATGATTCCATTTCCTTCGATTATACGCAGCTCTTTTGGTGGCCTTTGTACGTTTTACAAACCACAATAGGCATTGCAAATAAATCGAGCAAACAACAAAGGCACTGCTTTTAAAGGAACAAACACAATTAGTAGGGTTTTGAATGTAAATAAAGCGATTCATTCCTGTGTTGGCACCTCCTATGTATTCCACAAGGCATGCTCGGTTTTTCATGCAAGAGAAAATTCAGGAGAACTTTAAGAGAGGTTGCAATAGATATTAAAAATATTAGGAATTAAAGACTTTTCTAGGCTTTCGAGTCTTCGGCATAATGAGACAGTGTATGATACAAACACGATAAACGACAATGATATAATACCTGGAGATTTCTGATTGGCTGACGTAAATCAGGGTGACGTAAATATTATTCAAATCAAAGAGAATGTATTCATTAGACTTTAAAACTTATAATAAATAGGTCTGCAGTGGAACGGCATCTAAAGGTTTGTCGAAGCATGAAAATATAATCATGCAATGAAAATCATATAGTAAAGTATGATAATAAAAGTAACCGTGAATTAGAATAAATATCACATTTAGTTCATAAAACTTTTCAAACTCCGTGCCTATTGCTTTTGGCACTCCATGACTATAACAGATCATTGTTGTTAGGACAACTTGAAATCAGAAATTCGGAAACAACATTGTTGTAAGCAAAGATATATGTATAAAATTTATTTCTTTTCCTATCATTAATACCACAGACTACTTATTACACAGATGCGACAATCAATTGTTAGGAGTGGAAACTGGAGAGCTCATTGTTTTGACGTCATCGATTGTAGCAATGCCCCTGACGTTCGCTGGGTGCGCTACAATCGATGACTAAATTATCTTATTTAATAAAAACCATGAGTCATGCAGTTTCAACCACATAAAAAAGTACAACACATCTTTTCGGAAATTTTCATACAGAATTCTTTATTAGACATCTAAATACATGTAAGAACGAATGTTCTCAAACAGCGCACCCAGCGAAAGTCAGGGGCATTGCTACAATCGATGAAGTCAAAACAATGAGCCATCCAGTTTCCATTACTAACAATTGAAATAACAATTGAATGTCGCATCTGTGTAATAAATAATCTGTGTTAATACTCTTCAATCGTTAACAATGTGTTACTTCCGATAAGTTCACGTACGGGATTTATACATTAATTGTCGCTCCTGGAATTCGAGCCCGGGGAAAGGCATCCGTGGCAGTGAGCGATTTTGATGATTATGATGGGAGACAGGAAATTAAAGAGAAAGGCAGTTTAAAAAAAAACTTCATAATTTTTCAAAGAATGAACATGCAGCCTAATATTTTGTCAACAATATATTCCGTGTTTGATTCTTTTCTCTGAAATGCTACATGAATAAGTTCCGGTTACACAAATTTATGCTTATTTTTCATTAAAATAAAATATGCTTAGAAAGAAGAGATTCGGTATCAACAAAAGCGAACCAGGAGAGAAATAGGAAAAAAGTAATAGGAGTCATTGATTAATTCTGTGTTTTAATGGAGTCGTGAAAGGGTTGAAATTCCGGACTTCCGTAATGAGTTGAGCTCCTTTTGATTCGAAATTCCGGATTTTGGTTTATCTAGCCTTTTCCGTAGTTGGCTTTTCACATGTTCATTAGCTTACTCAATATAAATAATTACTTCTACAACAGGATTTGGAGCTTTTCATAGAATTTTTTTCATTGGAGTTAAAGGAGATGTTGACTTTTAATACAAAAGCATATGAAAAGCATAACATCCAAAGTTGCTCGTCTTCTGTTTGTAAAAGGTTAAGTTTTTTTGCACTGAACATTTTGTTGAAATTTCAACGCATTCTCCATTATAAAGTAAGCAAAATCTAATAAATCTTGAAAGAAAAAAAACCATTCTAAAATCTACAAACATAGTCTACAAATTTACAAAGGTTAATCGTGAATTCTCCATTAGATACAAATACCCAGCTGGTTCCGTTTCGGTTGTCCAGACACAAAAATCGTCGCATGTTCTCTAGAATTGATAGATGAATTGGCTTTAAACCAACAGAGTTACATTATGATGGCAAAAATGATATGAAAAGCCCAAATTAAACCTTCGGTAAACTTTTAAATGCTAATCGTCCTTGCTTTCAATTGCCTTGGTATAGACTACCTGGTACAATTTGACGACAGATTCTTCTGATATCTCTCTCTCTCTCTCTCTCTCTCTTTTCCTGTGTGTGCGTTTAATGTGGGGTGTGTTTATCTTTGGCGATGCAGCAGCTGTTGCTCGAAGGAGGAAAGGAATTCGCCATTAAGAGTTCGAAAGTTCATTCACGGCCTCTTGCGTATGAAGTGCTTCCAAAATGCTAAGTGTGGTTCGCAGAATGGCGCTACAGAACGGCATCTTACTTTTGGAAAGTTTATCGTTTATAGTTTTCGATAATTTCACTTCAGTGGGTTGCGTTTTAAATTAATACTTCAAAAGTGACGTCTTCAAAAGCGCCATTATTAAGATTAAAGTGGATTTCAATAACTATTTCAAATGGATTTATTAGACAAATGCTTATCTGTGGACAATGTTATTACTTTCGATTATTGTTTGTTTATTAGTAGTCTAATTTCGGCAATTTTAATTTGGATCACATTACCAATTGGACAAACATAGATTGAGAAGCGAGTATACTGAAGAAGGTATACGAGACTGCAAATTTTATTAGTTGGAAAACAGAAAGAAAGTTAGAAAGAATCAGACTGGTAACTAGGTGGACTCTCATTTAACCACAATAGAGAATCATTAGTAGATACCATTAAATAACCATACAATTTAATTAGCAGATATTGAATTTTATCAGCTGATTCGCTTTTTCCGCATAATTTCTTTTCACCTAAATACAGTATATTGTTTGCTCATAAAACATCTAATGAGAGGATCTGACTTCAGACCTCCGATTTGAATGAACTTGTCAATGTGTAGTAATCAGTATCTAATTGTGAAACGCAGTAAGACGCATAAAACGTCTTCGAGGGAAAAAAAAAACGTTTGAAGTTTCATGAGCACCATCGAGTTCGGAGCACAGATCTTTCATTCGATCCCCGGTATATTCCAATTTTTTTATTCAATGAATAAGTAAAAACTACGTGTAACGATACGTGAAAATTACATTTAAAATAATGTTTATTAGCTAACTCTAGCAGCTTACACAACTAACTATGCTTGAGTAACGATTGAAATAGTATTTTATACGAAATTTTAATGCCTCTTCTCGAAAACGCTTGTCATAAGCAAAATCTCGAAATTTTAATTTGTATTTTGTGCCTTTAAAGTCTCTGAAGTTTTCGAAGTTGAATTGAATCCCTTCTCTCGCAAAACATTAAGGCAAAACGAATCCAATATCATTTTTTAAAGTTTATGGTTTGTTTTTGTTTTATTGATTCTGCACTATGACATTCACTTGTGGTTTTTTTTTTAGTATGAACATCAAAATGATGTATTTGTCCCAAAAAGCTAATCTGGTTATTACACTTACCGTCCGGTTAAACACTTTCCATTCGCCCATGGCGAATCTTTTGTCTACATATGCTATATTTGAAGAAAGGTCTAAAATTTACTACATCTGATCTACGTCAAAGATCTCAAACATTCTGCTTACGTTAATACAGGTGATTAGAATAGGATACAAATATACTCTTCAGCGAGGTTAACAAAGGGAGTGAGCATAAAGTAATTCCCTGATTGCAAACTTCTATTACACAAACATTATGCTATAGTAGGGGCAAATAAGTGGTCTGTGCATAGTTTATCTGAATTCAAAAGAATCTTTTAACTCAATTCATCCACTTCGACAAGTGCTTTGTTTGTTGCCCAGAAAACGTCTAAGCGAAACTGGATTTTCTGCCTTATGTTCTCCAAAATCTCTTCATCACCATAGATGGATACAGCATCTCTTACCCTTGCATTCAAAATTTCAGTATCTAGAACTGAAAGCTTTGTCGTTAGCATACCCCATTAAAAAGTCAAGAAGGGTGGCTACATTGTTGGGTCATCCTTCTCGATCCATCAGTTTTTAAAGTTTGCATTCAATAACTGACGAACATAAACCGTGTTATATCATTTTGCTGATATTCTTAATTGAAATTCAACCTGAAGCTCCATCATATTTGCTGAAATAGTGAGCTCAGTTAAAAAAAAAGGTACAAAAACCTTAGTGTGCATTAGACCACGTAAAACATGTATTTTAGGGCCGTCTCTCTCTAACACAACACAGTTCTCTGACCTCCAATACGGACATTCCATCTATTTACTTTCCCCGAGGTGTAAATGGTAACTTCATCAGAAAAACAAACACGCTTTAGGTAATCATTGTCTTCATCAATTTTTTACATAATCTCCGTAGCACAGTAGTACATTGGAGATGATCGTCTGGCCTCAGCGCTTGAAGGATTTGAGCTTTGTTCAAACGTAAACGAAGCCGTTAGTGCAAACTTTTAAGCGCTGTGTTATGAGAAACCGCAAAACACACCCTGCCTGACCATTTTATTAGGTACACACCCAATATACGAAAATGGTTCACACTAATACGTAGATTGCTACGTAGTCAGATCCTGGGATAAATACAAAAGAGCAGCTTTCCTCCTATCAGTTGATCGTGAATAAAAAAGAAGTGATCTAATGGACGTGGTAGTGTATGGGGAGATTATTGATTCCAACAGGATAATGCGCCAGAATACAAAGCCAACATCACTTACGGGATGGTTCCAGAAACAGCGAGTACTGATCCGCACAGTTCCCGGATCTGAATCCCATCGAGAGCATCTTTGGAGGGACCTAGAATGAGCTGTGCATTATATGTTACACCTCTGTCGAATCTCCATAAAATGCGTGGCAAACTCATATATACATGGTATCCTTACCTCCACAACGTTATAAGCACCTTGTTGATTCCATGCCCAGAGAAGTCAGACAGTTCTCTGTTTCCGCATCTAATAAAATGGTCGTATAGTCAAGGAAATTTCTTAAGCTTATTAAAAACTTTGCATAAAATAGGTTACGAAAAGGGAGCATTAACAGTTCATTCCTAGAATAGAATTCGTCCGGTATTTATATCTAAATATGTCGATTAATGAATATTTCGTTGAGTCCGCATGGATTGGTGGAATTTTACAAAGAAATTCGATATTTAGCGCAAATACTCAAAACATTAATAAGCAAAGACTGATAAGCATCCACAAAATGAAGTTATAAAATTTTTACAATGGTACGAGTGATTCAAATCCCTGCAGTTATTTACCTTTCTCCTCATCATTTTGTAGACGAATTTCTGATGAATAGGAAGAGGATGTGTATAAAGAAATCGTTTAAGGTGGGCGAGGTCTCGTCTGCTCGTTCTTATTCTTCAGTCATTTGCGAGTCGCATTCTCTTTTTGACGTCCGAATAACAAGATTCTCACCATCTGTGGCGTACTTCTGTTTCCTTCTCTCGATCCGTTTCTCTACACCTTTATTGTTGGAAGGTCGGTGGCACTCCTTCACTTAAAAGCGCTCAGCTGGTTTCAATTCGCTCATCTGACGTCTTTCTCTTTTTGTGATGTTTAAGATGATGAAGCCGTTTCTCTAACAACTTGAAATGTTATACGAGCCCATTTTTTTTAAAAAAAATGAAAGTGGAAATGTTTGAACCCGTTTAACGATGCTATTTCAGTCAGAATCGTACAGCCTCCGTGGCAGTGAATTGCGCTTCAAAAACTTGTTTGATATTAAAAACGAGATTTAATGTCTTGTAATTTATTTTCACATATTATTAATGTTAATAAAAAAATACTAAAAAAGTTTATGTTAGAAACACTGCATTATACAAATGATGACTACGATCATCTTTCTAGAATGATAGAATTCATAGAAACAATGAGTGTGATTATTCTCTATCTATAATCAATAATAATAAAAATGTCTAAAAGTGATTTAATAGAAACTAAAGGATTGGCAATTACTTACTTATGTTATACTTATAAGTGACTTATATTAAGGACACCATCCAGATAACGAGTTGGTCCGCCTTTAAATTCTTCAAAGCTTAGACACATACGAAGATCGCAGCTTCAGACTGTATTCCCAAGACAACCACACCCCCATGTTAGGCTGTGTCCAACGCAGGGATTCGATGAGTACAAAGATGAAGTGGAGCATCTCATATGGCTTCCTCAGTATCCTGATCTGGTGGAATAAATGTGCATGACCTATCCATCCCACATCGGATACAAGCTAAAATTCTGATCAAGGATGGGCCAACCCCCCTTCCCCTACTAATAAAGTTGTTTTACGGGTGTTCATACGATTTTGCCTCCCCACCTCCCTTGTACACAGAAAATCACTATGCACCCAGATCTGCGCATACAAAAAGAAAACTGAGTGGATATTGCGTGAAAAAACAGGATACACAAGATCCACTTGACCGCAAATAAGTTGTCTATTTTGTGATCAAGTTAATCTTGCGCCTCCTGTTTTTTCACGCATTAAGTAACCAGTCCCAGAGGTTTAGTTTTACTTATTTAGAGTGGATATTGTTGCCATCGCTCTGTTTTGCTACACAAAAGCCTAACAATATTGGAGAAACCCATGCGTCTAAAAACCCATAATCCTAACAGAGCGTAGAGCAAGCCAATACCTACACACAGACATTAATGCTTCCACTGGCATAGAACCCTTCCTCTCCCTACCACTGAGGCCCCTGGGACTTTACTTGATCCGGCTTTGGTCTTTCCAAAAACAAGTCAGGCAATCGTAATGGCTAGTAGCGAAAGGTAATGTACGATTCTAATTGTTGCTAAGGAAAGCCAAGGTGCGTTGTTAAACTGAGCAAAGGATTAGAAAGTGTTCAGTTGATTATCGACAAAACGATGCCAAGTGCCACGATTCATCTGCTTCAAAATGGTTGATGCGAAATTTTCAGCCAATCATTAAAACGAATGAGCCATCCTTAAAACAGGAACAAAAAAAAAAAACTGAAGAACCTTTCTTTCTGCTCAGCAGTCTCGTGAGCGCTCAGCCTAAACGAGACCAAGCGCTCATTTTAACAGCTTAGTTTAACAACGCACCCTAGTTGCTAAGGTGATGTGTAGTTCTAAAGAAAGCCTCTGGATAAGAGATTAAATTAGAAAATTTATTCTTTAATAAATCTCATTTATAAAATTTTAAAATTTTTTTAAAGATAACAAGCAGTTAGTAGCATAATGTAAAGTTAGTTAAGTTTCTAGAAGAAACAAACGTATAAGGAATCCAACAGAGTTGTGGACATAGAAATCCAATGAGAACAAAGTACCATCTCGCCTATTCTCTTGTCTCCATTTGGGACGCTTTACGACTGCAAGAGTTTGGACAAGGGACCGCTGACATCGAGTAGATCAGACGTGATTATGCCGCTGAGGTTCTCGTTGCACGCCCGGATCTGCCTTAAGTGGCTCGTGTCGAGGTCGGCGCAGCAGTCGACTATCATATGCTGCAGCTTGTCGCAGCGCGACAACAGTCGCACCAAATCCGGTGCCTTCATGCCGTTGCGCGGGCCCGACAGGACGATGCACTTGAGCTGGCCGAAACGAGGCGCCGCTGTCACTTTGCCGCACGGAGTCTTCTCGTGCCAACAGCAGAACTGTTTGAGAATGGGGCAGAGGTCATCTACAACGGCGTAGTCGACGTCACTGAAATAGTGCAGTTGGAGTATTTCGAGGTTTGCGCCCACAGCACGCAGAAAGGGGACGACACCATTTGCGAAGTCCAATGAGTTAACGCGGTGTTCTCTTCGGATAGTCAAGTTCTTCAGATTTTCCGCGAAGCAGGAATAATGTTGCAGGACGTGATTGCTTGACTCCATGATGTCCAACTCTGTCAGGAAAGGGCACGCGCTCGCAAGCACGCTAGGTATCAACGTCGACAGTGAACTGGTGAAAACCCACTTTCGCAGTTTCAACTTGGGCAAACTGACGCCCGCCATGCGCAGATTATTGAGCACACTCTCTAGGGCAGTGTACGGGTAACGGAGCTCGGTCAGCTCCGGTAGGTAGAGCAGCAACCACTCGACGCCCTCGAGGAAGTCATCGTCATCCTTGTGCTGGCAGAGAATAATCTTGCGCAGCATTTGACATCGCTTCCATTTAAGATCCGGGTCGGTGCAAAGACGCTTTAGCCCTTTGCCCGTGATGTATAGCGAGTCGGCTACGAGGATCGTCAAGTTCGGGCAGCTGTAGCCGATAACGTCGAGCATGTCATCGTCGCACACGTTCGTCAGGTCCAGCTTAGTAATGGCGGGAATGTTGGTAAGGAAGTCTTTGAGGTAGTCGAAGACGTTCGGTATATTCCACGAAAGGAGGTCATATCGGCCACTGAAGTGGGGGACGCTGAAGCACGTGAGCTTGGGCTGGATGTGCTCCATGTGGTGGAGTACTCCAATGAATTCTTCCTCTTTCATGAAATAACCACGTAGGTTTACCTTCTTCATGTTCCTGCCGTTCATCATCAATTGCAAGACTTCTTGTACGACGTCCTTACGGGTCTGCGAGAGCCGTTTATGGCATTCTTCCATGATTTTCTCCAGGAGATCGGCGGGGAGACATGCGAATGGGTTTTGTTCTTTTGTCAGCCATGGGAAATCCGGTCCAATAATGGCGTCGTTTATTTGGCACAGCAGGAGCGAGACTGCCCGAATGCTAAGAATTTTCATCGACGGCGGAGAGTATGTTCGCAACACCAGTCTAGACATCGACATTTCGAACGAGGATTGTTACTGACGTTCAGGATTCCTTATTCAGCAACGGTTTTGCCGTTCATGATTTCTTACTCGACAAACGTTTTTGACGTCTCTGTTTGTCCTCTTCTCCAATGGAACTTCAGTTCGGAACAAGAAATCGCTGATTTTTCATCACCGTCTGCTACCGTCTGTAGAATAGAGTGAAAATAGCTATATGGCTGGATTTGTTTCTTCTCCGATTCCGACAATGGAATTGACTCACAAGCGCGTGATAATGACGACACGCGAGGCTGCCTAAGAAGGGGGAAATGTTGTGGCAGTTGGGATCATTGTTGACGTTCACTGTTTCAATCCAACAAAGCAAATAGAATCACTTACGCGTGCACCATAGATAAATTGGCGTGCTTTTCGTTAGTTTTCGATAAGCCTAAACGTTACACTGATGACAGAGAATATAAGGTGATGTCCATTAAATATGTACCTATGTTGAGGGGGAGATTCCTAATGCAATAATTTTGTCACTGAACCACATCAAAATTTAAAATTCCAGTAACTTTCTTAATTACACGATTTTCAATTTATTCTTCTTGACAAAAAAAAATGATGCAATTCGAATGTAAAATGCGTTCTGGTGACTTAGCAGGGATATTATGAAAGAGTATAATGTGAATTCCAGTATAATCTTCCAAATCCAACATAAATTGAACGGTCGAATTAGGCGTATGGCTGGAGGCATTGTTCTCGATGCAGCCAAATTTTTCTTTTGTCCTCTCCATACACAATGCGGGGATTGGGCTGAGAACATACTGCTGAGAGTCCAGGAAGTTAACCTTAGCCTCCCTGTCCACTCTTCTGATAGTGAGATTGCCGTTGTACGAGTATCCCGCAATCACAATTTTGTTTGATTACAGCATATGTTCGTTCTCAATATCGGCCTTATCAGCAGAAAGTTTATGCAAATTAGAAAGTCAGCATTCCCAGAATGAAATGGATTGATCCATTCATTACATTATGTTTAGTGAAAAGCTTTCACGAAAGATCATGGTTTTAAGCAAGAAAGAACGCGCACTGTCGGTAAAGTTGCTTTACCAGAATGATAGCAGCAGTCCAGCTGCATTGCGAACATATCGTCGTCTAAAAGGACTGCGAAAAGGGCCCATGTCAGATACTGGGTTGCGAAAAATGATAAAGAAATTTGAATCGACTGGCGATTTGGCTGTCGGACCAGGAAGAGGACGACGCAAGACGAAGTTGTTGAGGACGTGGCTGTTGCAGTGGTGGACAGAGCTTCCTCTTCTCAACATTTCTGCAACAAGTGTTCGAGCAACAGCACGTGAATTGTCCGTCCCATGGTCCACGGTGCGAAAGGGCTTGCGGTCCATTCTGCATTGGTACCCATACATGATTCATCTGGGACAACAGCTAAAACCTCAAGATCCCTCTCAACGCGCTGACTTTGCTTATCGCTTTCTGGCGAGGATAATTGTTGATGACCTGTGGCCGTGGAGCATTCTAGAATTGAACATTTCATCCTAGAAGGAGCGGTGAACACGCAGAACTATCTTATATGGGGTGCCTCGCTCCCCTCATGTCGTGCACGAGTACGTGACTGTATGGTGCGGATTCACCGCTGATTTTATTCTAGCCCCCTTTTTCTATGAGGAAGTGACACAACGAGGTCCTGTGACAAGTGCACGGTATTGTGAACTTCTTGCACAGCATACGATTCCTGCCTTGCGAGAACGACGATGCTTGGAAACCATTGCCTTCATGCAAATTTGTGGTCGACAAGTGAAGGAACTGCTTCGTGCCAATTTTGGAGATGATCGTGTGATCTCTAAAAGTTTTCTAGATGCATGGCCTCCACGTTCTCCAGATTTGAACCCGTGCGATTTTTGGCTCTGGGGATATTTGAAAGATCGGGTCTATCAACAAAGCAACCGGACGGTTGACCGAGCTGAAAGCCAGCTTTAGACATGTCTCAGACAATCCCCGGGAAATGCTTCATGCAGCAATTGATCTTGCTGTGCTACGCTTCCAACATGTCATTGACGCAGGGGGCGGACATCTTGAACATATGCTGTAATCAAACGCTAGTTTTAAAATTTGTTATTTCACAGCTCCTGGGTGGTGAAAATTTGCACTAATTTTTTTCTTTCCGGAATTCTCTCCCCCATGGCCTGAATAGCCTACATTTCAATTTGCATCACAATCGGTTTATTAGATTGGGGTCTAGAGGGCTCTGAATAGGCGAACTTATTTTATAACCACCCTGTACTATATAATATTGAGAAATAAAATACATAGAGACTTCTAGTTTTGGTTGTTAAGGTTCTCATCAATTCTACAACTGATTAAACGATGTTTATCTGATGAATATGATGATATGATAAAGTTGCTTTATTTGCGTCTTTACAAATGCAATGAAAAATAAGTTTTTGAAATAAATTGAAGAAATGCATGATATTGTCACAAAATATTAGATTGTGACTATGTGCGATAAAAAGAGCAGTCGAAAATAACGAAAATAGCGTGACCTAGTTTATGGACAGCCCTTAATAATCCTGTATCATAGATTTTCTTATGTTTATTGTTTCCTTTAAGAGCATAGACCTCCTACATTTTGAAAGATTCGAACGTTTTAACTTGTCGTATCTCTGTGGTGGAATAACTCAAGTGTGAAATGTGATAGGATTCAAAAAAGCGGTGGCGGAGGGGGGGGGGGGGGAATGAACATTGAAAGATACAGGGAAGATGGCTTAATTACGACCGTCCATTTATCATTTTTGTTTCTTTTTCTGAACAGGAAATACGTTTTCGCTCCAAAATGCCGAGGGATTAGCGCCAAGCGAGGGCTCGACCCAAGAAATTATCCCAGGTGAGTGAATTCGCTCTTCATCGCTCCCGATTGGGTTAACAACCTTCACTCACTTTCCTCTTCTACAAATTATTCCAAGCATTTTCTAATCGATACCGCATCGATAAAATCAACGCCTTTTCCCGTCCTTTTTTACACTTCCAAACAGTCATGATTTATGATAAGGGGATAAGTAAACTAAGGGGATTTTATCCCTGAATTTTTCTTTGGGGATATGGTTAACCAAATCTTTATTTCTGAAGAAGGAACATCATCGAGAGTTTCAAGTTTTTTTTTGTTGGCGACCATGATCTCCTCCAGACTAACGTCCATCCCATTATGAAATCTTTTTTATATGTTGGATTTGTATACTTATTATTTGTCGAAAAATGGTCATTTTGCACCTTTTCGCTAGATTGGTGCTTTTCACATATTCGAAATCTTCACAAAGCTGAGAGATACAAACTAAAGTATCTCTGCCCAAGGCAGGACTCGAATCTCAAGGAATGGTATCACCTTGTCCCATCTTTCTTAACCAACGGGCCGGCGATTCTATTTGTTTTTCTTTGTAAACACTATTTCTGTTACTCCACATTACTTAAAAATTATTTGCACATTGGGATAAAGCATTCATACTGAAGCCCATTAATTGCATCACGTTGACTTAGAGTGTTTATGAGCACTGGGCTCTTAACGTAGATTAGTTTGATGAAGTTAGCGAAAAGCACTTCCATAGATGACCCAGACTGCAGATGAAAAAAAAACTCACTTCTCATGTTGGTAGTTAATAAATTGGTTATACTTAAACTTAACAATTAGTGTTCAAAAGATTAATATCAAGTTATAAAGAAATTATCCGGAAAAACATGACAAAGACACAAGCATTGTTCAAGCTTCCTAAATAACTTACCTAATTGTCCAGGTATTCATCATTGGTGGATAGGACTCTGTTCAATCGATCAATGAGTTTATTTATTCCTCCATCACGATAGAAATCTGGCGAATGGGACGCGGATGCTTTCTTTACAACTTGATAAGCTAGAACTTTAAAATGAAATAATAGATTATTACTTTATATCCATTTATTGATTAATAATTTATTTTAATTGCTCATCAATTTCAGTGAAACCACCTTTGGAAGTCACATCGATGAAGATCCTCTCTCGATGGACTATCTCACCATGGAAGAGCGACAACCATCAAGTCTTGTGTCCCTCAAGGTAAGTTCATGTCTAACGTTCTCATAAATAAAAAAAATATCAAATGAGTGGATTATATCATTTGGCCAAATAGTTTTTGAAGTCATATTAAACTTTTCTCGGAACAGCGTCTAACCTTTGTGTATTTTGTTCCTGTTATTAAGGAAGCAGAAAGGAGTGAGCAGACGTTCAGCCCTTTAAGATCAGTGGCGAGAGAAGATTATAGGACGACGTCACCATACTTACAAGTAATTCAGTTATAGCTAACTTATCTTTGTTTTGAATTTTTGCGAAATAGCTTTAACTTCACCTATTTCTGCGTGGATATTTTGGATTTTTCTGAGCACTTGTATTTTCCTGTGTTTCTCTTTAGAACCGGATTCTGAGAGCGTTGGTGAGGGCGCTCGTGGAGAGAAACAGCGGCGAATGGGATGTTGTCTAAGGCGGTCTGGATGAACAACTGTGTCCTTTTTAAATTTTCGTAATCAGAAAAAAAAAAAAACAGAACAGTCCCATCCCCCTTGTTCTTCCTTCCATCACGTTTTATTTTCGAATGCATCGGAAATATGGAATAATGTGGCTAATCCATGGGGAATTTCTTCAAACTGGTGGCCTTATACGATCAAAATAAAAAACAAACAAAAAAAAAATCAGTGAAATTATGAAAATAAAAAAGTAAATTTCCTTAAATGTTGTTACATATATTATGATATTTGATGAACAATCTTTGCCACTTTTTTGATTAAATGTTGTGAAACCGCCGCCAAAATTATTAAAAAGAACTGTATAAAAAATGAATTTAAATTTATACCTAACTCCAATGTATTATATCCACTCGAATGTATATTTATTTATGAATACTTCCTCATTCAAAAATGTAAGTTTTTATGATCATATTATTTTTATTTAAAAACAAAAATAATAAAAAAGAGTCAAAGCAAAGAAAAAGTGAGTGTGTCTTAATGTGCAATTAACATGAAATAACACTGGTCTACAAATTTTGAAAAGTTGAACGCAATGGTGCAAAGAATACGATTTCTTTATGTTTCCGGGGTCACTGAACGCGAAAAGATGCTTAAATTGATTGGTTAGCTCTTATTTTCGAGATAAAAGCACTTATTACATCTCACTTCTCCAGAAATTGTCGGGGTGATTTACACACTGCCGGGGCACTTCTCTACTTGCCCGTAAAAGCAGAATGTCAGATAAAATTCTCATGAAAGCACTTCCGTACACATCAGCAATACAACAACCACTGTCGTTCGTCACTTTATAAGAACTGAAATCCCCATCCAGGCAACACCACCACTCACCACGTGATGAACACGCAGAGTCAATAGTCAATCACGTAATGGCACCGTGCTGTGAGAATGCTGTCAACAGTATAAACTTGGGCAGCCAATATTTAGTGGAAAACTCCGTAATTTGAAGTCTTGGCTGTAGTGCGAAAAATAGAACTAAACTAGAAATTTCAATCTCGTTTTCGAATTCAGTGACCCCTTATTAGTCAAAATTAGCTACTCTCATTTCCATCACATTTTGTGTGCTGAACAGTGTAATCATTAACAGCAGCAGCAGCAGCACTTCTTTCCAGCAAGTTTCACTGCTCAATTACACAAACCGACTTTGATGTACAAAGCGGAGACAAAAGTCCGCCTCGACAGGAAGTTTATTACATAAAATTTACACTTTAATTACCTATTAATCAATAAATTTCAACGAAGTTGTCCTAATTATTGGGTCGGTGCGAATGAAATGTCTGGAGCGATCGAGCATTGGAGACCGCTCCTCCCTACGGCAGAGTGGAAGTTACACTATTAAGTCATATACGTACTTCCTATACAAGGTGTCCCAAAAGGTCGTTTACAAACTTTACGTGTTGGTCTGTCAGACCATGACGAACAATTTTACGTAGGAAGTTGTGTCCAAAAATCAAACCGTGGGGTGTTACAGCGGTGCAAGTATCCAAACAATGGATGACTTGGCAAACGTCTGCTTGTCCATTTCCATCCACGACCCCATATCGACCAATTCTTCATTACTGAACCAATGCATTCTGTCCTGCAACATCCTCGCCTGAAATGATCCAGTTTTCCGCTCTGTAATACGCCTGCGAACATCGCCCTCTAGCGGTGGCTGGTCACGTTTTCGGCAAATTTGTGAAGTTTTGATCTGCAAAGCAAGGCACGTGGTCACCGACCAGTTGCAGTTTCTGACGCTATTTTTGTAAGTGCAGTTGAAGCTAATCCGCGAAAAACGTATCGTGAGAGGTGGGTGTTCGCCACACGATAGGAGGCGTCTAGCCGAGTTGGATAAGGTCAAAAAAATGGACATGTGGGTACCTCAAGAATTGACAACTGCCAACAGAGAGCAGGCGTTTGGAAGTCTGCACGTCTGTTTGCCTGGAATAAACAAGAACCGCTACTGTACCTGCGACGAAAACTGTATGATAATCGTAAACGATCTGGACAATGGTTAAGCAGGGCACAGTCTCCTGAATTGAGAAATCTGTTAATGCCAACAAATAGGTAGTCATACTTGTTGTACCAATCTAGCTATCAT
Organism: Rhysida immarginata; assembly: GCA_023313115.1. Lineage (NCBI taxonomy): Eukaryota > Metazoa > Arthropoda > Chilopoda > Scolopendromorpha > Scolopendridae > Rhysida > Rhysida immarginata. The sequence goes on from JAHWFO010006205.1 coordinate 599,256, forward strand.
AGGGTTTGATGACTTCCGATGACCTGATAATGCAAATTAGGACATATACAAAATTTATCTCATAAACCGTAGAATTCATTGTACACAGGTAAGGAAATGACTGCCATGGCCATGCTGCTGCTATTATAAGAATGCTGCTGATGTCCGTTCGGCTTTATCAGGACAGACATTCAAACATATGACAATGTTTCAGTTTCATTTTAGAGTGGTCTCTATTCATCCAATTATGCTGCGTTTTTTTTATATTGTGTGAGGATATTTTAGTACTGGAGTCACTTTCCTATAAAGTGACTCTATATAGTACAACATATTAGTTTAAAACCAACTAGTTTCGGCATTTAATCCCGGCTTCATCAGGGTACAACAGAAATGGGCTAGCAGCCCTTACATAATGAGACAGTAAGGCTGTGTCTAAAAAGTCCAACCGGTCACCAACAGGTTACGTGGTACGATCGGCGGCCGTTTGCTTCCGTTTGCTTCTGCAGTCGGACTTTTTAGACACACCCTAAGTAAAATGACACAATTCATGGAGAATTCTGACTGGCTGACGTAAATAAGGAGCGTCAACCAATCAGAATGTTACAATATAGATGGGGCATGCTATTCGGGATAACTGACCAGAAAGAGGAAACTGTTCGACTTCTTCATGACAACGCCCGCATAAGCTAACGTCGTCAAAACAAAACTAGTCCGTTTCGGTTGGCAGTTCTGGATCATCCAGCCTACAGTACAGATTTAGCATTAACTAGCCCATCCACGTAATTGGATTAAATTAAGTGGAAATAGATAAAATAAATAAATAATAATACAAAACATAAGTAATGAAAATAATAAACAAACAAACTGTATAGCATAAAT
>JAHWFO010006205.1:618856-676039 GCA_023313115.1 Rhysida immarginata
CCCCCAATATAAATCCCGAGTTCGCCCATGCTAGTATCATATTCACTGACTGAGCAAAACTCATGGGACACCACGTGCGTTCCACGCCTCCTGAAGGGCTACACGGCGGCCGCAGTTGTGTGTGAGACCATGTGTGTATGATTCATGTGAAATGCAACGTCGTCGTGAGTTGATTCAAACGGGACATGGTGGTGGGTACCCGACGCATGGGAAGTTCGATTTCGGCGGTCGTGCATGAATTCGGCTTCACACGTTCAACTGTGTCTAGAGTGTACCAAGAATGGTTGGAGAAAGGCGTAACAGTCCACAACAGACACCATACAAGGGTCCAGCCACCCTCGATGACAGTGACTGGCGACACCTGGGAGATAAGAGGGCCACAGTGCGACAAATCAAGGACCAATTCAACTTCGGTCGAGCAAGAAACGTCTCCCAGTGCCCTCGGCTATGGGAGCCGTCGCCCTACGCGGGTACCACTATTAACCAGTGTTGCCAGGTCGATTTTCAAAAACCCTGCGCCAGATGACATAAAAACCTTCAGATACCTTCAACGTCATAGGCAAACGAAAAAACAGACATTTCTAACGTGATCGATCGACAACTCTGGTGAAATCAAATTCCCCGACTTTCCCTTGCATAAGTATTCAATATTCGCTGACCACAACCGAAAAAAAATTTAAAAAAAAAGTTATACTGGCCAAAATATTTCCCAAAATGGTTGAAACAAGCGCTAAAATCGTTAAAACTAGCCACTCGCTGAATATTTCCTGGAGGCTGCGCAAATTCCCTGACTTCTCCCGAGGTTACATAACATTCTCGACGAAATGTTGAATTTGACTGTCTAGCGCAATCCTGAATTTTTATTAATAAAGAAATGAAAAATTTAAATGAATAAACTATGAAATAAAGAGCTATTCCAATTTGCCATTGTTATTCCCCCAATTGTTGAAGTTAAAGTTAACATTGTTGTCTATGGCAGGAAGTGCTATTTTTTGTTAACATTTGCGTTTTGCCGGAAGTCGGACGCAAAACGCTTGACTTTTCTTATAGAACATTTGAGTGCACATCTAATGGCACTATAGCGGTTTAGCGGAAATTTACGGAACACCTCCGAAAGTGGGGTCGATCAAATCACCTCAAACTGGAGCAACATTCATGTTGATGTTTATTCGATCCCAATTTCGGAGGTATTCCACATATGCATGACGATAAAAAGTTTTATCTTTGTAATTTCGGTAACATAAAAAATGGGACATCTTTTTCAAGAATATGAAATTCATAATCAAAATGTATCGCCTGTAGGTTGTTTTCGAAATTAAAATCCAAGAGACTGTCATTAATCTGGAGCTTCTTGGAACCACAACTTGTTTAAGATGCCCCATGTACAGCCTGTCAAATCATCAAGTTTCAGTGGATTTGGATTACCTGCTCGAAACACTTTGTTCACTCTGCAAACGCTATCAAGTTGAGTAAATAAGAACGTCAAGAACAATTTGTGAATTGGATTGATGCGCTTCTGATTTTGAATTATTTATTTGACATAACTTTCAAAATTGACGTATGTCATCATCACGTGATTCCCGACCTCATTGTTGGCTTTTCTATTAGTATTAATCATTCTGTCTTTATCGCTACTCATCGCTTTGCTATGCATAATTTTTACTGAAATATTACGAGCAAAAACTGCAGAACGTTATATTTTTACGTTTCTTCCAGAAGATGCTAAGCAAGAATTTGAGAAACAATTTTGTCAGCATCCACCGGAGCGCATGAACAAGCATTTTTTTCCTTCAAAATTACCATCGGTGCACACGGACAAAGTTAACTGATTAGTTGTAAATTCAACTTTTCAACATGAACATAATCACTTTCGTAAACCATTCTCAACCACAAAGCGATTATATCAGTGCTCTGTAAGTCTTTCATCGAGTGCGTCGCTCGTTTTAAGTTAAAGGTACGAACTCATTTTGTATAATGTCTTTATAAAATATATTTCTAATACATAACAGCCTGATAAATAACATTTTGCATTCAATTTCATTAAGTACTATTTGAAAAGTTCTTGTTCAAAATGCAAAGAGCTATTTCCATTTGCCATCGTTGAAGTAATTCCCCCATTGTTGAAGTTAACATTGAAATCGCAAAATAAAGCACTTCCTGCCATAGACAACAATGTTAACTTCAACTCGACCAAACTTCTGATAGAGTTGACGGACTTTAATGGTCAAGGTGTCGTTACGTTCAGAAGCTTTTGCTTAATTAGTTACAGTGTCTCATTATGCTGTAAACATGTGGGGAAATAGATCTTAATAGAAAATGGCTATTATGGTACGCGTTATGCTTATCAGAATGACCGATGTTCCTATACAAAGACTTCTGCTTGGACAGTAGATGGATCCACCGATGGTCCAGCTGCGAACTCAGCATTTGTCGGCTCGGGAGCAGAATAGAGCTTTTACAGCACGTGACCATATAATGCACTATGGGTTTGGATCAATGTTAGCAGGTCAGCCATGTTGGATAACAAAAACGCTTTCGCACGCTATTCGCTATGGCAAGGTCAGCGTATTATACGAATCTTCCAAACAACAATACTCAACAACAATGCTTAACCGATTTCTTGAGTGAAACCGTCATACACTGTTACATCATCATAGTAGTGCATTGTTATACGTATTTCTACCAATAATAAGCCCTGAATTTGCACTACTATGACGATGACGGTTTCCGTGCAGAGGCTTTCTCTTTAGGAGGTGTTGAGTGAATGCGATGACTGGGAAAAGCGAAACTAGAGAGTAACGACTTTTTTGTGATCCAGTATGGCGGCACTGACGTCATGATGACGCGTAATGAAAAAGCCCTATTGAAATTCCACACTAAACATCAAGCCATTTTTTCCCTTCGGTGAAATGAATTTACAGATAGACAATGTCCTCAGGTCAATAAAAGTCGTTGGAACAGCTGCCAAAAGCGTGGCTTGGCTTCGCTACATACAGAGTGTTTCAAAAATACTTTTCCAAACTTTTAGGGCAGGTGATTCTAAGCAAAAAAGTTCCTATGAACATGGGTCCGATATGAACAGAAATAAAATGCTGCCACCAAGATCAAAAAGTTAATAACTCAGGTTCAGTAACGCCTAGGTTAATGAATTTTGGAGGAATAATAGGGTACATAAAACTGTGCACACCGTTAAAATGTGAGTGTATTCCAACAAGTAGTGTCCGAGTTGCGCATTCAAAATCGTAACAGCGCTCACATGCGTCACTCGGAAACTACCATAGCCAACTAAAATTACACAGTTGGCTATGGAAACTAATCGTTGGAATTCGATCAAATTTTAACGGTGTACACAGTTTTATGTACTCTATTACTCCCCCAAATTTCATGGAGAGAATGGACGTTCAGACTGCTACCGTCGGAGAAGTTAAAATCTGCGACAATAACTTTTTTAGACGAGGAACGTGAAAATATCTGAAAAATCCTCAGAAACGTCTCCAAATATCCTATATGTTATAGAACCTGAGTTATTAACATGTTGATCTTGGTGGCGGCATTTTTATTTCTGTTCATATCTCAGTTAGCGTTCAAATTCGGACCCATGTTCATATGAACGTTTTTTGCTTAGAATCACCCATACTACCTCTCCTAAAAGTTTGTGAAAGTATTTTTGAAACACCCTGTACAGGGTGAGTCAAAAAAAGCCGGCGTGAGGAAAAAAAACAACTAAGTCCCAGGGCAATAGGTTTTGTTGAGTAAACATATTGTTGAATATACCTATTGTTGCAAAACCTATTGTCCTGGGACTTAGATTTTTTCCTCACACCGGCTTTTTTTGTCTCACCCTGTATATGACTGGTTGGTCTTGTTTGATTGTATCATCGGTTCCTCTACGACTATTGGTGACACCTTCTGCTGTAATCTCTATTATCAAGGGCCGAGGCCAACGAGATAACAAGGCCTGGAAGCGGAAAAGTCACCTCATCCACGGGGTGATAGCAACAATCCAACGTTCATTGTTAACATCCAAGATGGAGACAATGAAGGTTGGATTGTTGCTAACAACCCGATAGTCAGCTGACTTTTCCGCTTCCAGGCCTTGTTATCTCGTTGGCCTCGACCAAGGTCAATCTGACGTCAGCTTCATGAGAGCATGAACCCTTCCCAGCATCATCTGTGCAATCCCGGTAGTGGCATTGGTTTAGGGAAATTTTCTTGGGATTGTCTGGGTTCTTTAATTAGCGTTTGTTAATGTCTAACTGATCATCAGTAGTTAAACATCATCGCTGACCAGATGCAACCCTGCTTAGCCATTGTGTTTCCCAGATGATGGGATATTCCAGCAGGACAATGGTTCCATGTCATAAAACTGATTGTTAGCAAGAAGTACGAAGAACACACGGCAATCTTTGCAGTAATCGACGGTTGCCCGATTTCACATCAATCAAACATATCCTTGCCAAAAAATTAGAATAGCGGTATTTTACATTCTGAAGTCATGTTTGAGTGGCGACTAATCAAGGAACTTTTTAACTATGCGTTTAGACGTTTTTTCCTATAGTCGACCTCAAACGAACCATTAATTAATTCAAAAGAATAAAAATTTACATTAAGCAAATTGCAGTTGACAAAATATTAGAATAATTCCAAATATTCAATATAAGAATAATTTCCAGAATTGTCCAATTAGGTGAGCAGAAATGTTGCAAGTGATTTATGTACATAGCGTTTTAATCTATACATATAAAAGGCAATGTAAGTATGTTTGTCCGGTTTTAAAAGGCAACTTAGAAGTGAGCTATAAAGTTAAAATTTAACACGCAGCCGCATAATACTACTACAATGATGGAAAAAATCTAAAATTGGAGATAAGTGTCTTAAAAACGTATAAATTAATAATTTTATGAAATAGATTTGATTTATGTTTGTTTGCTTGCATGTGTGAACAATCAGCCTGTGGTGTTTGTTTCAACAATCGGCTGGTCGTGTTTATATGTTGCGTCAACAGTGGTTGATGAAATGAATACATGCAACACCTCCTAGGAAAAAAAAGCCTGTGCACTGAAAATTCATGGTCATAAGTCATAATTTAGGGCTTATTATTGGCAGAAATTCGATTAACAATGCCTTTTTATGATGATGTAACAATGTATAAATTTTCAGTGCATAAGCTTACTTTTTAAGAGGTGTTGATACATGCCGTAGTTGACGAAGATAACAGGCCCCGTCACTGAAAAGTCACTGACCATCTTAGTCCAAACAACAATGTAATCTTTTTTGTTTCCATCTTGGATTTTAGCATTCAGTATTTGTTCGTTTGTTAGAAACAATGAAGGTTACATTGTTGCTTCGACTAAGAAGTTCAAGTGACTTTTCAGTGCCAGGGTCTGTCTTTTTCGTCAATTACGATGCTTGCCTTAATGATTCACGTTTTAAGGGGATAGTTTTAAAAAGTAATAAATAAATACATTATTATTATTTCTTTTTTATTAAACTTTTTGGAGAGATGTAAGAAAGTATTCTAAAACAAAACAAATAAGAGAGTACATCTTCAAAGGCGTACAGCTGCTCAAGCTTTTGCTGAAAAGATGAAGGTATTTTCCGTCATGAGCTAATAACTGCTGATAATATTTATCTAAACATATTAGAAAATTATAAAAATCTCAACTGATTTTGTGAAAGGGCAATCTTTGCTGCTATTACCACTCCTAATAAAGATAGCCTCGTTCAGTACATGAAAACACGCTCTCTGACTGAATACAACTCTATTGAAACGGTTACATGCTGATGAGGGATGCTGATGATGCTTTAAACAGAATTCCTCACCTCTTTCAATCGATTTATGAAGTATATTTTAATGTAGACAGAAATAATTCAATACTCATAGCCTTTCTTTGACATTCTGAAATGTTAAGGGTGCAATGTCGAATTATCCTGTACGAACCCAATTGGACACAAAATTCCAATGCGAGCACTTTAAAGGTTTCTTTTCATTTTTCCGAAATAAATATATACTTTATTAAGGATTTTTCATTTATATTCAAATTCAGATATCGCAAAATTTCATCAAACAAACAGCCCGAGCAACGCCGGGCATATCAGCTAGTGTTCTATATAAAAGGCTGAGCAACATGGGTTAACAATTTCATGATTCCATCATCTGAAAATCTGTGCCGATTCCTTACTGTTCCAGCAAGATGGTGCGTCTAGTCATAGTGCCATAACAATTACAACTACCGTAGTTTTATTCCTTATGATACTGCTAAATCCAAGAAAGAATGGCTTCAACGACAAAATACGGAAGTATAGTCAAACCATAAGATCTAGAGCCCTGAGTGACTCCCTTTAACTTCTTTTTTTTTGTTAATCGATCATTCCACTCAGGATTCTAGATCTTACGGTTTGACTATGATTCACCAGACATTAATCCAATTGAAAATTTATGGAAGTTGATTAAGGCTAGACTTCAGCAAAGACCCCCACAAACAAAACAAGAGTTGATTTCGGCAATCAAACATATCTGCTCTAATTCAGTCGTGAAGAATGTGCTAAGTTGGTCGATAGCATGATAATTTGATGAATCAAGTGATTAGTGTATCTTTTTGAGATACAATGGGCGCTTAATTTAAAAATGCACCTCTAGTTGCTAAAGTGACGTGTAGTTTTAAAGAAAAACTCTGGGCAGGAGATAAAATTAGCAAAGTAATTCTCTTTAATAAACCCCATTTATACAATTTTAAAATTTTTTAAAGATAACACGCAATTAGTAGGACAATACTACTAAAGTAAAATAAGTATAGAAGAAAAACTTATCAGGACCTCATCGAGGACATTGATATCGTCATCTCGCCATTTCTCTTGTCTCCATTTGGGGCGCTTACGACTGCAAGAGTTGGGACAAGGGACCGTTGACGTCGAGCAGAGCAGACGTGATTATGCCGCAGAGGCTCTCGTTGCTTGCCAGGATCGGCATTAAGTGGCTCGTGTCGAGGTCGTTGCAGCAGTCGACGATCATATGCTGCAGCTTGTCGCAGCGCGACAACAGTCGCACCAAATCCGGCGCTTTCATACCGTTGCCTGGGCCCGACAGGACGATGCACTTGAGATGTCCGAAGCGAGGCGCCGTTGTCACTTTGCCGCACGGCGTGTTCTCTTGCCAGCAGCAGAACTGTTTGAGGATGGGGCAGATGCTGTCTACAACGGCGTAGTCGACATCACTGAAATAATGCAGTTGGAGTATGTCGAGGTTTGCGCCCACGGCGCGCAGAAGGGGGACGACACCATTTGTAAAGTCCAGCGAGTTCACACTGTGCTCCCTCCGGATAGTCAAATTCTTCAGAGTTTCCGCGAAGCAGGAATAAAGTTGTAGGATATGGTTGCTTCGCTCCAGGATGTCTAGTTCCGTCAAGAATGGGCATGCGCTCGCTACCACACTAGGCAGCAAAGTCGACAGTGAACTGGAGAAAACCCACTTTCGGAGTTTCAACTTGGGCATACTCACGCCGCTCATGCGAAGATTATTGATCACACTCTCCAAAGTAATGTACGGGTAACGGAGTTCAGTCAACTCCGGTAAGTAGAGCAACAACCACTCGACGCCCTCGAGAAACTCATCGTCGTCCTTGTGCTGGCAGAGGACGACTTTACGTAGCATTTGACATCGCTTCCATTTACGATCCGGGCCCATGCAAAGACGCTTTAGCCCTTCGCCCGTGATGTACAGGGAGTCGGCTACGAGGACCCTTAAGTTCGGGCAGCTGTAGCCGATGGCGTTGAGCATATCATCGTCGCACACGTTCGTCAGGTCCAGCTTAGTAATGGCGGGAATGTTAGTAAGAAATTCTTTGAGGTAGTCGAAGACGCTTGGCATGTTCCACGAAAGGATGTCATATCGGCCACTGAAGTAGGGGACGGCGAAGCACGTGAGCTTGGGCTGGATGTACTCCATGTGGTGGAGTACTCCAATGAATTCTTCCTCTTTCATGAAATAGCCGCTCAGGCTTACCTTTTTCATGTGCCTGCACGTCACCATCAATTGCAAGACTTCTTGTATGACGTCTTTACCGGTCTGCGAGAGCCGTTTATGGCAATCCTCCATGATCTTTTCGAGGATCTCCGGTGGGACGCAGGCGAATGGGTTTTGTTCGTGTATCAACCATGGGAAATCCTGACCGATACCGGCGTCGTTTATTTGGCACAGCAGGAGCGAAACCGCCCGTATTGCAAGAGTTTTCAGGGACAGCGGCGAATAAGTTCTCAACACCCGTCTAGATGTCGACATTTCCAGTGTTTGACATTCACGACTCCTTATTCGGCAATGTTCTTGACGACTCTGGGTTAAATTGTGCCACAATCGAACTTTAGTTTGTAACATGAAAACGCTGAACTTTTTACTAGCATGTCGTAGAACAGAGCGAAAATGGCAACAATCGTATATCGTCTCCTATTCTGACAATAGAATTTACTCACAAGCGCGTGATGATAATGACTCACGAGGCTGCCTCAGAAGGGCTTGTCACTAACAGTCAACCATTGTGGCAGTTGAGGTTATTGTTATTGTGTATTGTTTCAATTGGACATCCAAATGGATTCGACAGAGACCTACGGAATGGACATATTGGCGTGGTTTTCGTTGGTTTTAGATAAGCCTAAATGATGACAAAGGTCTGTACGCATGTGGAGGGGGGGGGGGGGGGGGGTAAAATAAAGCTTAAATGCAAAATTTCTCCATCATTTGTATTTTCAAACTATATAATTAAAATTTTTACTTTAATGGCATCAAAATCTTTATATCAAAACTAAATCGAATCCTAATAAGTATAAATGATTCATAACTTTATCAGTCAGTGGGTATTGATTCCTAAAATAATAAAAATTACGCCAACTGGAGGAACACCGAAGCGCATAAAACTTTCTTAATTACACGATTTTCAATTTATTCTTCTTGACAAAAAAAAATGATGCAATTCAAAAGTAAAATTTATATTTACAAATTTTAATGACTAATTAATTACATAGTTTGAAAATATTTCTTTTATTTTTGAATCTTTTGTTCGACTCCAAATATTCTAGAGATTTCCGAAGTATTTGATATCATTTTATCTCTCTTGATATTTCTTTGCAGCTTAGAATATTAAACTTGTACAATTCCATGCCATAAAAATAGAATAACGGCATTTTACGTTCTGAAATTTAATTTGAATGCAGAGTAACTGCAGGTTTATTTTAGATGATGAACTTATTTCCTGTAATCGACCTCAAACGAAACTTTAATTTATTCAATAATAGGGCCCTAGATTGAATAAATTAGGATTGTATTTAAAATTATAAAATTTGAATTGCTCTCAAAAATTGGCAAAGTGAATCATTTTTCGACTTAAAAGAAGATTTCATCCATTCATAATAACCTAATCCCGTAGTTTACTGTTAATAAACGCATGAAGTTCGTTTCTTATACATAATTAAATAAAGCTGCTAACTCTAAATTAGTTTACGCTATGGTCTGTAGTTTTCTTCAACTTATTGATCATTTCTTTAGTGTATAATGTTCACATAACATCTTCAATGTTAAAAGGCCTAGGCTAATAGAATGTACTCCTTAATCTCTTCAAAATTACACTCTTAATAATCTACATTCACAAATATCAGGTCGTTGCATATCAAATGTCGGATTTCGAGGTGGGTCCCGCGCTTCAGTACGGTTTCCACGTTTATAGTAGCAAGTACCCATAACAAAGTGGTACATTCCCAGAGATAAACCTATCAGCGACCAGCTGCCTGAAATTTGCATGTCTGCGATGATATTTAATAGCGTTTGAACCCAAGCGAAGATAGTCATGACTTCATACGAATTATGAGTCTGATAATGCATTACGAGTTCAGATTGAATCACACTGCACCCAACGCCTCTCGAAACATCAATAAGGTATTCGTTGGAGGCACCATAAACGAACGTACTGTCCAACGTTGGTTCTGAAAATTCCGGGCGGGAGTGACGGACCTGGCAAATGAGCCACGTGTTGAATGACGCTGATCTCAAGCGTTCGGGATCTTGCAGGGGATCATGCTGTATCAGCGTCGACTGTCAGGAGACACCTTAGGACCATCGGCAAGGTGAAAAAGCAGGACAAATGGGTCCCACATGAACTTACGGAAAACCAAAAAGAGCGTCGGTTGGAGGTGTGTACGGAGTCGCTTTTGCGCCATAAAGAAGCGGGGATTCTTGATCGCATTGTCACCTGCGACGAGAAGCGACTCCTATACGACAATAGGAAACGGTCAGCACAGTGGCTGGATGCTGATGAACCCCCGCGACAGTTCCCTAAACCCCCGTTGTACCCCAGGAAGCTCATGGTTACAGTTTGGTGGAACATCCGTACTCTCCTGACCTCTCCCCTACCGACTACCATCTTTTCCAGAGCCTGGACAATTTTCTCCGGATGAAAACATTCCTAACCCAAGCAGACGTCGAAAACGCATTCTGGGAGTTTATTGAGTACCATGACCATGTATTCTATCTGAGAGGACTCGAGAAGCTGCCAAATCGTTGGCAACAATGTTTGGATTGCAATGGGGGTTATTTCGAATAGCACGTGTGAAGGTGTCCTTTCTAGAGGGCCATTAAAGATGACCTCTGCAATCCGACATTTGATATGCAATAACCTGATAATTATAAACATAAAAGTTCAAACTAATAAAAAAAAAATAAATAAACCTTAAAATAATTTTTTTGTCATCATTGATTTTAAGAACTCACTCGCATAAAATTACTATATATTCCATAATCCCCATAATATTCTAATCAATCTTTATCACAATAATTAATAATATAATCACCTAATTTTAAAACATTATTAGAAATAAAATGGCATCTTAAGCTTCTTAAAAATCATATAGACATAAAAAAATCACCATATACAGAGTAGTCCATTTACGTAAGTGTAGATATGGAAATATTTCAAAAACAAAGCATTGTACGATAAAATGTCCAAAATCAAAAGTGAATTATTTCGCGGGGGAAATTCATTAGCCAAAAAATTAGCCCCCCTCCTTTCCCCCTTGTGAGGGGGGGGGTAACTTTGAAATCTTAAATAGGAACCCCTATTTTTAATGGTATATTCAGATTGTGCACATATTCGAGAAATGTTTTATTTTTGGTGTTTTTTCAATTGATCCAACCGTTTAGGAGATAGAGCCCCTGAAAGTATGGAACTTCTAAAGTTTAGAACCCCAATTTTATCGATGAAGACAGAGATAGAAGGTGGATCTTGCAGACATTCCTATTCTAGTTTTTGGTGGTCTTTAAGAATCCGAAGGCAGAATTTCAAAAATTCAAAATTTTTTAGTGCACAAGCAAAGTCTTGGGGGAAGCAGTCCTATGGAGGCAGAGTCTGTGCGCGTGTATTGAAAAATATTGGATATTTGAAATTCTGCCTTGGGATTCTTAAAGGCCATTAAAAAGTAGAATAGTAATGTCTGTAAGACCCACTCTCTATCTCTTTGTCTTCATCGATAAAATTGGGTTCAAAACTTTACAAGTTCCACACTTTCAGGGCCTCTATCTCCTAAACGGTTGGATCAATTGAAAAAACACCAAGAATAAAAACATTTCTCGAATATTGTGTACAATCTGAATCGTTCTGTATCATCCGAATCATTTGTAAGATACCATTAAAAATAGGGGCTCCTATATAAGATTTCAAAGTTACCCCCATCACAAGGGGGTTAATTTCTTGGCTAATGAATTTCCCCCGCGAAGTAATTCACTTTTGATTCTGGATATTTTTTCGTACAATGCTTTGTTTTCGAGATATTTCCATGTTTACACTTAACTGGACCACCCTGTATACTACTATTAAATTTTTTACCTCAACAAATTATAGTTGAAAAAAGTATTAGAATAATTCCAAGAGAGACTGAAAATTAGAATAATTTCCAGAACTGTCCAGTTAATGAGTAGAACTGTTGCAAGTGATTTACATCTTTTTAATGTTCAATATAAAACGCTGAGCAACATGGGTAGCAAATCGGACGTACATCATGTCACAAAACGAACAATATACGATATTTATGGATTTGGAAAAACTAAGGCAAAGGTTGTGAAAATCATGAAGTGATGTAGTCTAGGAGGATTCAACTTTTACAGAAAATCAGAAGAGATGTGGACAAAAGCGCAAGAATAATAAGAGACAAGACAGGCAACTGAAGAAACAGTTTCAAAATTGTTAAATACAGGGTGAGTTTAAAGTCGCGCTCATCAAATTTTAGCTACCCGTAAAAGTACCAGTTTGAGAATTTAAATGAAAGTAAAGTATCATAGAGATTAGTTGAAATGTTGACTTTTATTTTTACCAGACAAACTTTAGGTGTTAAAATAAATGTTCAAAATGACGTCCTCTTTCGAATTGGAAAGTGTGGCTCCCTCGCTCGCCAGATCTATCACCCCCTGATTTTTCCCCATGGGGTTATATGAAAAATGTGGTTTATGTGAATAGTCCACACACGATTGCTGAGCCGAAAACTAACATCACAACAGTCATTTTTAACATCAATACTGCCATGCTTCGCAGAGTTTCACGAAATCTGGCCAAACGAACACGCTTTTGTATTCGCGAAAGAGGACGTCATTTCGAACATTTATTGTAACACCTAAAGTTTGTCTGCTAAAAATAAAAGCCAACATTTCAACTAATCTCTGTGATACTTTACTTTCATTTATATTCTCAAACTGATACTTTTACGGGTAGCTAAACTTTGATGTGCGCGACTTTAAACTCACCCTGTATATTCATTATGAGTGAATACATTGTGGAGCAACCGTGTCAAGCAGAACTACAAACAGACAACTACATCAATTGGGGTTTAAATCTAGAGTTCCTAAAATTAAACCCCTGATGACTTTGAAGCAAAGAGGAGCCCGTGTAAAGGGTACAATGAAAGAGTTACTTGGGGAAAGATGACTGGAATAATGACCTATTTAGTGACGACTCCGTGTGCTCCTTGTTAACCAAGTGGTCACGCCAGACACAATAAGCTTACAACAGCAATTGCCTCAAGCGATCAGTGAAATTTGCTGCTTATGGGGATGCATGTCATCAGATAAAGTAGGAAAGTGATGCGTCTTAATTAATGAATGTTCCTTTTGATTTTGGTTTTTGGTTTTAACGTCCTTTTCAACTGCTATGTGCTCCTTTTGAGGTCGACTAGAGGAATAAGTACAATATCAAAAACGTGTAATTACAAAAGTTCGTTGATTAAACTTAACTTCAGAAAGTAAAATATCGTTATTTTAATTTTTTGGCAAGGAGTTGTATATACCTATAAACGACCACTGTTGTGCAACTTTGGACCGTTATCCAGCGTGCACGTTAAGGCACCTTGTAGAATCAATGTCCAGAAGAATACAGGCAGTTCTGCAGGCACCACAGGGTTAGGTGAGGTTCCAAATATGCACTCCCCAGCCAATTTATTAAGAGCATGTACTTCCATAATTAAAGACCCGAAATCACAAATCAAGAATATAATTCTATCATTTCAAGTGCATAGATATCTAATTTTTCAACTGTGCAGGGAGACTCAATATAAAGTACCCAATTTAATACTGAATATAACTAAATTTAACAGCTAATCTTTTTATATATTGATTAAAAAAATATCCTTTATCTTTTAACAATCTTTGTTATAACTTTTAAATCTTTATATAATGGAAAATTTTGATTATCACCACCAATAATACACTATGTGATCAAAAGTTTAGGGACACCCCTCAATAAATCGTGGAATGTGCCAAATGTCGCATGACAATGCGATGTAAATTATTTAAATAGCATCACACACCTTCAGACACGCATCTTCTTCGTATTATTAGGATAGGGGTCGTTCAAAAGAGCTCAGCGACTTCCAACTGGAACCATCATATGATGCAATTTGTGCAACAAATCAGTCTCTGAGACTTACACCATTCTACAAATACCCCGTACAAATGCAGGCAATGTGATTGGGAAGTGGAAGACCCAGGGAGCAACAACAGTGCAACCACATGTGACACTTCTAATACGTCGTTTATTTGTTAACTGTTTTGCCCGGCAATTTTCGTAATTGTTAATGACGTTTATTGCTTTTCCTTGTTTGCCGGAGTTTTATCTATCTTTTCTTGCGAAAACAATGCCACGTTGGGGAAGCGTGCCTTTGTTGTGGAGAGTAAAAATTTTTTCAAAAAAAATTCGAAAAATCTCTCTTAATGAGAGGACATCTTGAAAAAGATTGGGGTGCAGCAAGTCATGCCCCTACGCCCGCCGCTTTAGAGCGTTTTCCCTTGCTATAAGAGTAATGCTGTATATTGGGATATTGTAAAAGTTGCTGGAGTAGTTATCGCCCTGTAGGATCTTGTTGTTGGAGTAACAACCCTATGTGAGTATATGCTGTTGAAGCAGCCATAGCTGTATCTTGTTGGAGTAGCTATAGCCCTTTGGTAGTTGTTGAAGCAACTGATCGGTGTCGTGGACTTTATTGTTGGTGGTAGCGTGTCTACACTGTGGTTAGTGGTTGACATTGCTAGTGCAACAAATTGCCAGTCGTGCCATATTTGTTGTTGCAATTTTGGCAAGCGAACTATTATTGCACTGGTAAAGACCAACATCTGGGAAGTCATTGTGCGCCCATAGTCATGTGTGCATAATTATTATCAAACAAAAACATGGTGGTTACGTTCAGACCTGCTGGACGAGTGTCTAATGAGAAACACCCCGCTTATTGATTTTGTTTTGCTGGCTTCACTGCCCGCATTTCTTATGAAAACTGTTTCATGTGATTCTATCACCCACAAAAGGGGGTCCATCACACACTTATTGGCAGACCTAAGAAATTGACAAACAGATCGTCGAGTGCTTGCACGTGTGATCCGGAGCAATGATTGCAGAAATTCTGCTTCCTGTGTTGCTAGCACAAACGCCATTCGTCGGGAACTCCATTCCCTGGGTTTCCGCGGTCGTACTGCTGCACACAAGCCCTTCATCACTGACAACAATTCCAGGCGATGTTTGGAGTGGTATAAAACTCGCAGAACTGGAGCATGGAACAGTGAATCACGGTAGACACTCTGGCAATCAAATGGACGAAGTTGGGCTTGGCGGATGCCTAGAGAACGTTTCCTACCTGAGTGCGGGGTGCCCACTGTGAAGTTTGGAGGAGGTGGAATCATGGTATATGGAGCTCTTTTTCATAGGCCAGCTTGTTTTTGTTAAAGGAACGATGGATGCTGTTGCTCATCGAGACATCTTGGACAACTGTGCACTGCCAACATAGTGGGAACAGTTTGGCCTTTTCTGTATCAACATGACAATGCTTCTTGTCATAAAGCAAGGTCTGTACACAACTGGTTTCAAGAGAATGGGGTTGAAGAAATGAATTAACCTGCCCAGAGCCCCGATCTCAATCCCATTGAACACCTGTGGGATGAATTGGAACGTCGACAACGAGCCAGACCACGCCGTCCTTCATCCGTGGCTGAACTAACCAGTGCTCTGAGGCAGGAATGGATGGGAATTCCAGCTTCTTACTACCAAAAACTGGTGGAAAGTCTTCCTCGGAGAGTGGAGGCTGTCGTTAGAGCAAAAGAGGTTGCCACCACTTACTAATTCCTGTTATCTGAAGCCTACGACGCAGAAATGCTGGTGTCCCTAAACTTTTGATCACATACTGTATCTAAATCGTCAACTCGTTATTTAATTCTTCATCTTCATAGTAACTAGAAATGTTCTATAGTGATAATGGCGACAGCCGAAACAATTGTGAAATTCTATAATTAAAAATGTACGTATATACTAGTAGCATACTTTATTATTTCTTTCAATTATTTGAAATATTCCCATTCAAAGTGCTCTGGAGAGAAACCCTTGGAGTAAGAACAAACTTGTAGGGAATTAACTTATCATTTTCAATTATCTAATAAGCAAGTCATTAGTCGTTTGATAAACTTATATTCTGTCTAGGACAAGTAGGAGTGGGTGTATGCATTAAATTTCCGATTGTTAGACACTGTTAATTTTTACTTTGCAACAATGTCTAACAATTGAAATCGGAAGCTTAACTGGACACTAATTTTCGTTGGACAGATTATAATTGAAAAGCTTTAAGGTCACTGATATTTTTGTATTCGTTAATAATAGTGACAGGATTTCAAAGGGAGCAATGAATGACACCGTATAATTTATCCTAATTTTAATGCTCAACAAATGAATAACGAAATTACGGAGTAATAAATGAATAAAGCTGAAATCGACTGACAACTCCCGAGTCTTGCTTCTGTAAGTGGCTTAAGAACTGGTCGTGTAATGAATAAAAGTTTCTTTCCAACTACAAAGTCATAAGAAGGTATAATTTGAAAGGCAACGTACATAAATTTTCGACATAATTTAGAAGAACCGCTTACTGGTTGTCCTATCCAATGGGGAAGAATTTAGACACCAGAAGACACCAATGGCGGATTGTACTAGGGATCCTAAGGCAGCCATTTTTAATGTTAACCTATGGGGAAAACGGCAGATTTAATTGAATTATTTTTTTTAATTACGTGGGGGAACAATTCGGTTTTTAAAGATTTATAGAAATTCAATACCAAATGAAAATTGTTAAAAAAAAATGTTTACATACCAGATGGATTTTCTAAGGAAAATTCGCTTAAGAAATACTGTTTATACAGGGTGAATTTTAAGTACACCGACGTACTGCAGGGAATGGTTCCTGACTGGAAATGGAGTAAATAAAGGTCATATCAACATGTGTCTGGAAATGGACGGTGCATGTGCAAATCGTCTCGGCACACAGTACATGCTTTTCAGATGCCCCCAGAAGTAAAAATTCCGGTGATCGAGCAGGGCATTCAACAGGGCCTCCGCATCCTATTTAACCTCTGGGGAAGAAGATGTTGGCGAACAATAATGCAGAAGTGGGGTGGCGCTCCATCGTGCCTTCTACTGTGGCAACAATGCATTTCCGGTATGACCTTTTTTACTCCATTTTCAGCCAGGAACCATTCTCTGCAGTTTGTCGGTGTACTTAAAATTCACCCAGTATTTTTGAACATCATTTTGCTCAGCTACATAATTCAATAATTCCATACAAATGTTTAGCCTGTCATTTTTTTTTTTTTTTTTTACAAATTCTTAAATTTGCACTTCTGTTAAATATTTATTACAAATTTATTTTAAAAATTCATTTCAATTAAAATGAATTAAAATAACTTATGAAAATATCAATAAAGAAGGTGAGAAATTCAATATTTTTAACATCGCCATTTTTTATTAATTCAGAAAAATATTGTACCAACTAAAAATTTATTCTTTATGACGTTCATGAATAGTTAACAAATATTGCGGGGAGAGTTCCGCTGGCCATTTATTAAAGCAAATTTGGGTAATAAAATTTTTTATTGAATGAAAAAAGAAAACGTTTTTCAATGAAAAGTAAAAGCATTGGTTTATCATTTCATAAAATTAGAATAAATTTTAGTTGTTAACAATTTATTTTTTATTCTGAATTAATAAAAATGGTGATGTTAAGAATATTAAATTTCTCAACTTTTTCCGTAAGTTCTTATTTTTAATTGAAATGAATTTTTTAAATAAATGTGTAATAAAAAATTTAGCAGAAATGCAAATTTAACAATTTGTAATAGCTATTGCTTTCTAAAATTAAAAAAAATGACAGGCTAAACATTCATATGGAATTACTGAATTAGGTGGCTGAGCAAACTGATGTTCAAAAATAAGCAGTATTTCTTATGCGAATATTCCTAAGAAAATTCATCTGGCATCTAAACATATATTTTAACCATTTTCATTTGGTATTTAATTTCTATAAATCTTTAAGAACCGAATTTTTTCCGTCATAATTAAAAAAATTCAATTAAATCTGTCGTTTTCCGCATAGGTTAACATTAAAAATGGCTGCCTTAGGATCCCTAGTGCAATCCGCCATCTGGTGTCTTCCGTGAGAAATGCTATAAATTCTTCCCCATTACTATCGTCAGTTTCAATGTGGCAGGTTCGATATCCTAAATCACTACATAGGAAAACTTCTTGCTCTTTCTAAGTTATAGAAAGGATTGCAAATTATTAAATTTAACAAATTGAATCGAAATTTTTTAAAGAGGCGTATGTCATAAATGTCACAATGGCGATTACGCCCTTTTAAAAAAAAATCTATTTAATTATTAAGCAAACATCTAAAAGCACTAAATCAACACACCAACATGTATTAATAGCATTTAAACCTTACAGCGTCCATTAAAAACGCAGCGGTAAGCGTAGGTGCCGAGTTTCGCGACGCGTAAACGGGTCGCATGGTACCAGCGTTTCCAGTTATGCGTTTTCATATGACTTCGGTTCATCACTAATTCCAGAAGACCCGGAGGTTTCATTCTCCTGATTTCCGTAGAAAACTCTGGTTCTGTCAAACCCAAATTTCGAACTTAAGTTTTGTACTCCGCCAGCCTCGGTAACGCCTGGTTGAAAATCTTGTCTCGAAACTGAGCCGCCTTAGATATCTTGTCAAACGCCTAAAATAGACCTTGAATAGGAGAGAAATCACCATAATCATAGAGTTTGTGATTTCCAAACTAAATTATGCAATTATTTTATGGTCCTCTGCATCCCGATTCTTATTAACGAGGATAAAAGTTGCATACAACTCAATACTACGAGTAACTTTTTCAATTCCTCGCTATACTTCCGTTACGCCATCATGCAGAGCCAACAATATATAAACTCTTCCTGGTCTAATACAAGTGGCCAAGTTCAAAGAATTATACAGGGACTTGCACGATCCTCGTCACCCGGCCCACTTTATTTCTCAATGGATAAATAATACATCCAACTCCCGAATAACCCGTAAATTTAAATTGGAACCTCCCTATATCCTCCAGTTAATCCTAAAGAAGGTTTGGAACCTCCTTCCCTATGAAACAAGAGCAACGATATTAAACTGTAAACTGCCACAGTGTAGTAACCATAAGATCCATGTTAACAAATTACTTAACCAATATGTAAAAGACAATCAATTGTAATAACGTTTACTGTTCCTTCTAACCAATACCCCTCTGGGATGCTAAAATTTCAAATAAATACATGGCGGATTGATATCAGTTTGAGCATGCGCGCGTTCATAGTTAAGCATTGCAATGTATAAAAAGCAAAAGCTAAGGGCAACCTTAATATTTTAAGAGGGCACTGTTGTGGTCTCTCGTTCTAACATTCTCCGATCCTTGAAGTACTGATCTCTATAGTGATTACCGTGAACCACGTCGCTGAGGTGGGTAATAGACGTCTTTCTACTTCGTCTGTGGAAGAGCTTTCCCTGAACTCACGCAGGTAATGCAACGACGTGGTTCTCCAACAAAATCTAGTTCGTTATCCAGCCCGGGGCTTTTAACAAACAAACGGGACGCCTTTCCACTGGACGCGAGGATAATAGTTCCCTCAAAATAAACCATAAAATAAAATCCATGCCTATGATCCAATCAAAGTCGGCGTTTAGTCGTCTGCGGAACGGCTCTTTGCTACATCCATGCCTATTAGGCGTATATGTAATTCCTAATAAACTGCACTTCCTAAGGGATGGGGTGTCCTCAACAACTGAATGGCTTACCAGCTGAGTGCATTACCAGCTACTGAGTGCATTTCCAGCTATTGTTGATTTGAATATCGCGTGATTTCACCTGCATTATCGTCGTTACTTCACTGAAGCAAAATAACTGCAAATAACCTTCATAAAATGAGTTTCTAAACAAAAAGGCTTAATAAGATGTTCTATAAAAACAATGAATGAAAATATTTTAAACATCAAAAGAATTCGATATTCTTATAAACCTATTTTTTTCTTTTCAAATGAATACCTAACCTATAACCAACAAATCTTTACTGGAAATTATTGTATACGAGTATTTCTTCCTTGAAAAAATCACGGGACCTGCCAAAAGAGAATTTATTACGATGTACGCTCGAGCAGCACTCGCTTCTGTGGTTATGTACACTCAAAATAGTAATGCCATCTCTCGGTGCTCAAAGAAACTTCACGCTAAATTCTAGTGGTTACCATAGAGGAGAAATAAGATAGAGCGCGCAAAGCCACTCACTATCTCCTCTGCCACTGCTCGCAACAACAGTTCCTTTTATGGAGAATTATATTCCTAAACGACAGTCTTTGCATTGTAAACGGCGCTGATTCGCTCTCATCCGTCCCCAAATCGCAGTTGGCTATTTTGTCACGATGGACACTCGTAATTATTATTGCTAGGATATTATAAACCTAATTCAGATTTACCACAACAAGTCTGGTATTCCTAAGATTACTTTGAGTAAAAAATGTCCAAAACAACATGGGGCCGAATTGCAACGGTTTCTCTATAATAAATTCATCTTTTTCCCCCTCACTTGTGGTTTATTTAAGGAATACACCATATTAATAATTGTCACATTTAAAGTTCAAAACGACCACCAAGCTTGTCGAAGCATCTTTAAGCTCTGTCTTTAAGAGAATTGATCGCTCTTATACTCTTATGACAACACTGCCATCGTTTCTCAAGATTTCACCTTTTCGACCTTTGTGTCTGACCGAATAGCGTACACAAGAGATTCCATGAGCTCCCAAGGGAAATAATCACAAGCGACAATTTACTTACAACTGAATTATCTATTAAATTAAATTATTAATGTAGAGTTTGTCTTTAATTGAGAAACTTATTAGGACCCATGTTGATTTGGACTTTTCAACTCATAAAATTCACAAGAACACTTAGTCAAGCCATAGAAATCCTATTGCACACAAATAACATTCAAAAATAACTATCTTTCGCTATAAAGATATTCATATTCGAATAAGCCTATCACTCCCTTTTCATAAGACACGCTCAATTTGGCCAGAGAATTTCAACGGAAGGAATGTTTGCAATAGCTTCTCTCCAATACGGAAATAAGTAGATTTGTGTCACTATGGCATTTATAAATCAGTCCGCCACACATT
Source organism: Rhysida immarginata (assembly GCA_023313115.1). Classification (NCBI taxonomy): domain Eukaryota; kingdom Metazoa; phylum Arthropoda; class Chilopoda; order Scolopendromorpha; family Scolopendridae; genus Rhysida; species Rhysida immarginata. The sequence continues at coordinate 639,872 of JAHWFO010006205.1, forward strand.
TGTCGCCGAAATCCGACTGTGCTTGACGGTAAGTTAAGGGGGCGGGGTGAGGAACCACTGCCTTTCCTTTAATCCGCTTCTACTAAGTCCAGTTTATCTGTCCATCACGTTTTGCTCATACGACAGTCTCTTCGTTTTAACCAGCTGGATTTATTCTATCTTTTTGAATTCATCTTTTTCTTATACACCTGTTAATTAAGAAACTTATAGGAACCATCATATTTGACGTCAACAGCACGTTATCAGCGGTATTTGAAGATACACGTATATCTTATTCATATAAGTCTACCTCATGTTATTTAATATCAGAGTGACTGATGTTCATAAATATACACTGAGCTGTCGCTTTCTTAGATATACCTATCTCTTAGCGTGTTGAATCTCCATTAACCCTCAAAATCCCCTGTATTCGTATGGATTCAACGAGATGCTGAAAACATTCAACAGGAATAGGCAATAAGCGAACGGTCCTTTCCAGCTCATCCTAAAGATGGTCAATGGCGTTGAGATCTGGGAACTGAGCCCGCCACTGCATCAAGGGGAACTCATTGTCATGTTGCTCGAACCAATCCACAGCGATTCTGGCCCTGCGTGCTGATGCATTATCCTGCTGGAAGGAGCCATCTAAAGTGCGGATTAACAGTGAGCATGAAGGGGTGAACTTGATCTGCAACAATGTTTATGTATGCTTTGGCGTTCAAATGACCGTCTACAGATTTTAGAGAACCCAACTCATGCCAAGAAAACATTCCCCACACCATTAATCCGCCTCCACCACCTTGCAAAGTCCGCATCAGAAATGAGGGTCCATGGCGTCATGTTGTTTTCGCCATATTCTAAGCTTTCCATCAACATGATGCAGTTGGAAGCGGCAATTCGTCTGGCCAGGCAACCGTTTTCCAACCCTCAATGGTCCAATCCTTGTGCTGCTGTGCCTATAGAAGGCGCGCGTTCTTGTTCTTCTCTTGACAGCATTGGTACCCGAGATGGTCTTCGGCTTTGGTAACCCATTCGAGCCAAGGTGCAACTAGTTATCCTTTCTGATATTATTTTCTGGCTACCTGAGTGGTAATAAGCAGTAATTTGTGCGATTGTTGTTACGCCTAATTGTTGCTTTTCTGTTTACGCGCACAAGTCTTGACATTCTCCTCTGGCCTCTTTTATCAACAAGGGTTTTCATCAACAGGACTCACGATAAACCCTTGAATCTGTGGTACGTGAAAAGTTCAGGAGCGTCGTTGTTTCTGAAATCCTCATTCCAGCCCGTCTTGCAACATGCCACGCTGGAAGTCGGTCAGAACACTGGTTTTCCCCATTTTAACTATGGTTTCAAGCTTAACTGACACTAAAAAAGTTGCTTCAGGTTATTTAAACCGTGATTTGAGATCATGTGCCATGCAAATCAGGCAGTCACTCAATTTGCATATTTTGTGAGGTGTACCTAATAAAGTGGCAGCTCAGTGTAGTTTAGAAAGTTATAATGGAGCCCCATGCGACTAATGGAAAAAAGCTAAAGACGAAGAGCGAAGAAATTTTGGTAATCACTCTTGACGAGGCATGGATTCCATTGAACAAACACGGCAAAGACTCGAGCCATCACCTACCGCCCAACAAATATGAAAGGACGTTCAGATTAGATTAATAAAAACTGCAAAAGTTTCCTAAAGGATTCATGGTCGTGTTCAAAACTTCAGCCAACATTTAAGATCTGATATTGCAGATCTTTACGGGAATTACTGCAACGAAGTTTACCTCCATCAAGATAAGGCATCAAGTCATACAGTGTGTTCAATCCGTAATTTCTTGAGAGAATGGAAGAGGAGATAGGAATTAAGTCCATCTCATTTATCGACATCCCCGTCAAGTCGCCGAATGCTCATTCGCATACGTGCTGTAATTCGAGCTGAAGGAGATCCAACACGATATTAATGAAGGGTTTCTAATGGTCGATTTCTAATAGCCGAAGTAGTCGGTAGCCGATGGGAAGAAACTAGGAACTTTAATATTACTTGTCGCTCATCGTTTTCTCAGAAGAACAAAAGACGGTCTTTCTTAGGATTTTCGAGAAAAAAATTCGTTGTTCTTAAGTTTTCGTCAAGGATTGGGTGCATTGTTGGTCAGCAGTCGCGTCGCGTAATTAGGCGCAGCCTTACAAAATTTGACGTCATCAAGGCCTGTAACGTCAGTAAGCAGACGACTGGAGTAAAAACGCCTTTCTGGCCAGCCGTCATATCGGCAATAGGTCACGTGATTGTCCGCGACAGCATCTCCTTCTCTTTCTTTAAGAATGGGTGAACTTTGGAGGTGTCTGCTGAGGCAATACCACCAGCCTCAGCTCCAACAGCCAGGCCCAAGGATCCGTCTAGTGTCATCTATAGTTGGCATTTTTGAACTTTTTATTGTGACATTTTGTGAACTGGACTAACTTTTGTAATTTTACGTGAGTGACTTTTTGTGTTTTCTCGTCGAGCGCCTCTTCCCTCCCAACCTTCTCCATCTGAGACTTTTAATTTTTTTGTGAGGCCATGGATTGTATGGTCTTGGTTTTCGCAGACAGTCCGTATCCCGTCTGTGATTGTATGAAGGCTCTGTATGCCAAGACTGGCATACATTCTATTTTGGATCGGGAAATGCCACTGTTCTGTTACTACAGAAACTGTCGTCGACTGAGGCAAGTATACTTTGCCAAAAATCGACAATTGCTGATTGCATCATGGATGCGGATTTTGTAAAGGCTGACAATACCACCATTCACCTTTTTAATGCCATCCTTGCTCACATCAGGACCATTCTGGCACCCCTCGTCTGTGGAACGGCGATATTCTCTTCGATGTGTGCCTGGAGAGGGACATTCCAGGCTCCCTTATAATGCATGGAGAACGCGTCTTATAAGCAAGGTCTATAAAAGACCTTGCTTATAAGGGGATGAGGCAATGGCATCTCTTGACAAAATGCGAGATCTGCTCTCGCATTGTGGGCAGATATCACCACTGTGCAGAGTGATCTTGACATCCCAGAAGTTGATCCATCACCGCCTCAGCACTTTCACCTCCGTCATCTGAGCCACAGGATGCCGTTCCTCCTCCAGAGCCATCGGAAGATATCATCATGATGGTCGAGGATGTGAACTCTGCCGAAGACAATGTGGATGACCCTTTTTGTTTCTAGCTGGTAATTTCGACGGAGGAGTTTCCACCTTTGACTCCGACATCGCATTTTTCCCAGCCAATGAATGCAATCAATCATCCACCTTCTACGGCTCCAGTGGCTTCATCAGCAACAGCAGGTGGTGAGGCGAATTCCCCTGCGAAGCGAAGAATAAACAGCGGGATGGTCGTCCGACATCGAAAAACCCTCGAAAGAGGAACCGATGCCATCGCAGCAAGACTGACGTGAAGGCGACGCCTTCCGGGCGGGAGAGCAGTCAGCAAGAGTCACCGCACCCGATTGCCTATCAACAAGACTTCTGGGCCTCCATCAGCTCTGAGTCAACGTCTGGATCCAGGCCAGCCTCCGCCGTCATTTTTACATGAAATAATTAAATTTTTCCATGAAGATGACTACTTGAACAATGTAGAGGGAGATTTCATTTTCTTCTAAGATTATTATTTAATAACTACATTTTAAATACAGTAATTTGTTACTGGTAAACCGAAACCGAGAGACTACACCTGCCATCTGTAGACAAAATAATATTCTTTATTGTATAAGATTATTAACGGAAACAGCAACAAGAAAGCCTGTCCCCTTTTTTATTGCTAAAAAACTTTCTTGGGGATGGCAGGAAAAGTGATTTTATATTAAATATCTTTTTTGATTTTTAACTTCTTACCTTAAGAGTTTTTTATCTTTTGTAGAGGGGTGCGAAATACAAAAAAAGAAGTGGGAAATCCTGATCTAGGCTGAACACATTGCGGGAAAATCAAACCTGGATAAGTTAGTTAAATGTCGATAGTATCGACAATTTTTTATTGGATAAAAAAGGGACGTCCGGTCACCTTATTATTATTATCAATGGCAACTGAGATCGTAATTGAATCTTTTGTTGCTAGAAACCTTAATTACATGCTACGATTAAAGAATTTCAGATGCACTTGTAGTTTTCCAAGTGAAGTTTGATGATCTGAAAAAAAACACGTATAAATCGAATAGTACTACTGTCAGCGTTTGTCATTTACCGATTACACTTGGGTAAGAATTTTTGAAGTGGGCCCCTCAAAAACAAACATGTCGTGAAATTTAAAACTTATTATAATTTGGTAGTGCCTAATGGAGTATTAAAGTTCCCAAAACATTTTTGAAAAATTTGCATTTGTTAAAAAGTTAAAAACAAAAGTTTTTTTGGTACTTTCTGTTTAAAAAGTCATATCTCAAGCTAATTTATCAAATCTCTTTGAAATTTTAAAGATAAGTAAAACGTATAGATTTCATAACAAAACATAAAAGAATGTGAAAAGAAAAAAAATAAATGTTTTAATAAAACAATGAATATTTTTTAATGTTCTCAATCGATTTCAACAATTTTGAAAAAACACACTGAATCTGTATTTATTAACGATTTAGAATTTGAAAAAAATTTTTGGTGATCTGTTTTTACGCGAATGCCATCAATTTTTGTCAAGCTATTATCTGGGCTGTAAAGCAACTGTTTTACGCACTTGCTAGATTCTTGGTTTATAAGGAAGCTCTATATTGCTGTTAATATTGAATGATGAAGTCACCAAAATAAATAATTAAAAAAAAAATCCTTAAGAATATCGTAAACTTATTAGAATAAACAGTTTCATGACCAGTATCTTTTTTTTTTTTAATGTTTAAATTATTTACCTGCATTAGGCTGTGTTACTGCATCATATTTTTGAATCAAACTTGAAAGGCAAATCCTACAATTTTATAGAAATTTTTGAAGAAGAATTATTTTGTATTACTAGAATTTAAATAATTAGACGATGGTCTTAGTAATATTATTTAATATTGGAGAATTTTCTCAAATGTTTCGCCTGACGACATTCTCCAATTTCATATTTCAAAAATTGATGGGGGACCATTATAAAATCATCAACTCAAACTGCATCTCAAAATAAATAAACAAAACTTTTCCATTCATGAAAATTATAAATTACTTTTCTTTAAATAAAGTTTGTTTTTTTAATTTGAGATGTGAAACATTGTAATTAAAGGCTAAGAATTTTAGAAAAGTTTTTAATAAAAACGTTGATAAAAACATACTGTCTAAAGTTTTTCTTCTTTATTTCTAATACCATAATTTATTAGCTTTTTAATATTAGTATAATCTGAAGCAGCAAAAAAATCAATATCTTAATGGAATGTAAACCAACGATGTTCTTATAAATAAAGCTCTAGATTAGGAAAGTACGGGCGAACCTAATTGTTGGCCCTATCAATTGAGTTACGCTTACTCTAAAATTCGGCTAAAATGCAATTTAAAAAAAAAAATTCGTATTATTATCGTCTGGAAATTTAACTGACAATCAATAAATTTAGTAACTATTGATTTTCCTTTAAATTTTGTTTTCAATTAATATTTGCTATGTATAAATAATGATAAGGTTGAGGTAATTTAATGATAACTAGATTACACTTTTAGTTTTTCACCTCATTTATGAAGGGTTAATGAATGAATAAATTAAAAAATTTAAAAAAAAAAATACCAAACACCAAATTTTCGTCATTCAATTTTAAACGTTACATTCAAGTAACTATATGATGTAGTATCCTGTACTATTCATAGTATCCTGTAATGATGAGTGATAATTAACTTCGCCTAAAAAAATAAAAAAAAATAAAAAAAACAACCTAACATCAAAGTTTTATTTCAAGTTTTTTAAATCTCCTACTTCCACATTTCACAGAAGTTTAACCTTGTTAATTGAATTGTATTTTCTTAAAAAGAATTATATTCGACTTGTAATATAAACTTTCAGTAATTTTCTTTAGCGCCACAATAGTATGGAAAAAAATTATATGTTTAGATGGTCTGGGAACATTCGGTGAAGTTATAAATTTCCTTGCTTTTTATTACTTCTTCGGATATTTTAAAGAATTTATTAACCTCCAGGGAGCAATGGATTGAAGGAGCCTGAAGTTTTGCTTATTCGGATTAAAATTCTGCATCAATTAACGAATATTTCATTAAAAATTTAATCTAAATTGCATCCTCCACATGCATTTCAATGGTATCTATCGCTGCGTTTGGGCCAACAATGGCGGAAAAACTCACGTGACTCCTGTTCTACCAATCAGCAGCTGCGGGCGGCGCGGAAAAGGATTGCCGTACCAAAATCCATTCCACTCAAGTCTAGCCGAAAGCGGCCAGGGGTATGGAGGAGTTTGTCACACTGCGTGTTTTGTCCGCTAGGGCGGCAGTGTTGCTAGCAGGTTGGGGTTTTCAATAACTTTAATGGCTGCGAGTACTGTGTACAGATCGTCAGGCTTCGATAAACAGCGTGCTTTTTGAAATGATAATGTCCAAGTTTTTAAAAGAAACTCACGCAAGATCATGGGGAAGTGTTGCTTTGTGCCTGGATGCAAGTCTGGATACCTGCCGACTCGATGGCCGAGAGCGCTGCAGGCCCGTAGCCGGGGAGGGGGGGGGTCGACGACCACCCCATTATACGCCTCAGTGGAATTTTTGAAAATCGACCCCCCCAAGATAATGTCCTGGCTACGGCCCTGCGCTGAGGCACAGGTCTTTCCGCTCTCGTAATCAGCGAGTCGCGGGTTCGAATCCCGCCGAGGGCATGGATGTTTGTCTATTTTCACCATCATCCTTTCATCCCAAACAGCTTGTCTCCTGGATAAAAGGGGAGATGCAGGCTGAAAATCCACCCATCCAAGTCTGGATACCTAGCAAGTGAGGAAAAGCGCTCTTTCTTCAAGTCCGAAGAAATGCGTATAGCATGGGAAAGAAAAATCCCTCGAAAAAATTGCACTGTCGGGATCCAGGCTGTTGTTTGTGACCTGCATTTTCAAATAAAAGGTCTTAGGATAAAATAATAATAGCAATAAATAAGAGGTTATAATCTTCATAAATTTATAATTTAGCACTTGTGTTGATAAGGTACAAGCACTTTATTATACTTCACGCTTATACACAATACAATAATATATCTGCATAATATTAGGAACATTTCATCGAACGCTATTTTGTTCATATTATTGATTGGAAAGAAGTCAAAATTCGAAGGGAGCGAATAACGCTTAAGAGTGATGCCATTCCCACAATCTTTATTTCATTGAAATAATGTAGCACAATTTAACCAAAGAAAAGCAGAGAATTTATTTGACATTATTAAAATTTTTTATTAAAATTGATTTAACAAATATTTTTTACATTAGAAGTAGTTCTCCCTATTCCACATTGAAAAATTCCCCAACCTACTGTGTTCTGCGCCACCTATCGGTATGCACAAGAAAGGTGATAAACTTTTAAAGCGTGCTGCTAGACTTGAGTGGAATGGATTTTGGCCGTACTTTCCTAATCTAGATAAATGAAAATAAGCGCCAACCTCCTGAAACGACCGTTTTATTGAGAAGTCGAGTTCATTTACGTAAAATTTTAACTTGGAAGAATAATTATTTGAATTTTCTGTAAACAAGGTTGTAATAAAATTCTTAAAAATTCATTCAGGCCTTTCAAAATTTAATCGTTGAAGAAATAAAACCAGTCGATTACATGCAATTTATCATTATCTACTTACGTGCCGCTCGGTGCACTGCTATGCAAGTCAACATAAGAGATCAAAAGAGCGGACTCAAGTTGAAAGGCGTACTTTAGAATATGCTAAAATTAACATGGCAAGGTGAAATACAATGGAGAAGAGAAGAAAAAAACTATTTTTGTTCTTTTTAAAAAGGCAATGGGCCAGTTTTAACACAAAATCAGAAACATTAGGGTAAAAGTTGCATTCTGACTATTTTCATGAAAAAAGTAGCCCCCCCCCCCCTCCGATCTAAATTATACATGGATTATTGTATCTAATATTTGAAATACTTGTCACGCAAATTCCGCATACTTCATATAAATCATTTTTACTTAAGTTTAGACAACGTTCACGATTGAAGGGTTTCAAGATAATGTATTTGGTTAACTGAAGCATAAATAGAATTACTATTCATTATGCATGATTTTTTTTTTAAACACAGATGCATTGATTTGTGTGCTTTCTGCAATGAAAGGGAGCATATGCAAAAATTGTCCTCCAATTATCATTCCAGTATAAAAATAAATTCAAGAATACAAATCATTTGGCTACGAACAGATGGGTTTCAGTATGTATTGTCTAAAACCATATGCAAATCCGGAACCCAAAATTGTCAGGATTAATCTAGACAGCATAATGAACCAAAAATTAATACTGGATTACGCTAATTAAATTCTGAAAAATATATCACATCACTAGACAAACACCCAGTTTCATTGAAAATTATGTTTACATCATGTCTTATTAAACAGTTAAGTTTCACCTAATTCAGGTGAAAGCACAAAGCTGCAACGTAATTAATAGATTAGCTTATTATCACAATTGCACATGATTTATAAACAAAGTAGCAACTCTGAAAACCATATGTCCATTTTATATAGCCTGTATGCTAACTTTATAAAGTTTAAATTAATTTGCAAAATTTTCACCCAACAACCTCTGAAACCAAATGCTCTGCTTTTTAACTGAAGGATATGCAATTTAACAGCTTACTATTGTGAGCTTTTTAATTACCGTAACCCTTTTGCTGCATATAGCCGATATATCCACACAATTTCATTACCTTCGGAAATCCGATTCATCCCAGAGGGTTTAAAAAATTCTGCTGCTAAAAGTAATTCTATCTTCTCAGGAATGAAAATTAAATTTAATTATGCAGTGAAAGGGTTAAGCAACTGTACATAACCAAATAGGTTGTAATCATCTCGAGACTGCCATGGAAGAACGAAGGATCGGTGAAATTTTGTTTTCACGGGGCAAATTCTTAAAATAAACAGTATAAACGGTTGCAATGTTAACTTTGTCAATGAAGAATATAGCCATTAAAAAGTTTTGACAGAATTGAGACAATATATTAAAAAGTCAGCCTTACAGATGACTTGTCATAACTGGCACATGCATGCTACCTCGATGTAGGTCAATGTATAATTGCATTTATGGTACTCAACGGAAGGTAATAAAGAAACTGAAGAAAATCTTCAAACAAGTCACACTAACAACTAGAAAAAGGAAGGAAAAAATCCCACGACCTGGACTTGAACCAGGGACCGACCATGCTCATCGCTGGCACTCTTACCTTTTCTATTTGTTATAGCATTTATGGTAGTTAATTTAACTCAACACAAAAAAACAAAACAAAAAAAAAACAAACCCACCATCTACAAATACCTCCCTATTTCAGCCAATGTGGGGGAAAAAAAAAAGGACTAAAAAGTTCACACAATAGAGTAATCACTTTATTAGGCAACAAGTACACAGCATCCTCCAACAGATTTTATTTTTTCTTCTGCACGTCTGCTGAAAAGCTTGGCCTTGACAATGACTGGCTGTTTTGGAAGAACTCCTTTTCCTAATACCTTATGGTATCCCTAAAACATTTACAAAAAATTTAAGTTATAAGACTCATTCTGAGTATTATTCATGAAAACTGGAGAGGAGGAAAAAAAAAAAAAATAAGTAAAGAAAGAAATAATAGTACCGCTCGAACAACATCAATCACTGGTGCCTTATTTTCAGAATTTTCTTTATATTTTAAACGTGTTTGTTCCGTTACAAGACTCCACAATTTGTCCAAATTCACAGAAGGTCTCCAATTATGATTCTTCCGCAAATGAAAATTTCGCATTCCAACTTTGCCAAAATAACCTGGATGACTATTTAATTAAATAAAAAAAAATAAAAAAAATTCAATTTTAAGCAAAACCTTTTCTTTAGATATTTAAAAATTTATTGAAAAGAGGGAGATGGGAAGGCTTAGAATACATTGAAGAAAAAAACCCAACTATATGCAAAGAGGTTGGATACATTAAATTGAGCCAAGTTTAGCAAGAAAATCTATTCACTGAGTTGGAAGGGGTGTAGTGGAAGGAATTTTTACTATCCAATCACAGTGAACTAAAACTGCACGCTTAATCACAGATTGGTTGGTTAAAAATACCTTCCACTACGCCCCTTCAAACTCTCACAGAATAGATTTGCTAGATTCAACACCTATAGATGGCAGCACTTGTTCAACCAAGATTACTGACAAAAATGGGTAGTTATACATACAGTATAATTGGTTAACATTGTTTGAGATGACTCCAGGTCTAACATTTTTGGATATTTTAAGCTCTTTAGAATACAGCAAGGGATCACTGGACGAAAGGACAAAGTCTTAACAGCAAAGCAAGTTTCAGCTGTAGATTCACGAAATAAGTTTACTTTTGTTGCCAATAACAGTTGCCTTCGCTGTTAAATATCAGGTCATTGCATATCAAATGTCGGATTTCGAGGTGGGTTCTGTGCTTCAGCACGGTTTCCACGTTTAGTAACAAGTACCCATAAAGAGGTACAGTCGGGTGCAAAAAGGTTTTTACCTGCTCCGTATGGGCTGAGCTTAGCGAATGTTGATCGGTTGCATAATCAGGTACTTGTACTAGAAGTCATGGCAGATTAGAATGGACCTGTCCCTACTTAATGAAAATAGGATAGCAGGTATTGACAGTTTCGATAACAAAACAACGCGTCACAGGAAACCACGTGACCGATCCTACGACAGCCCTTACTAACTTCCGTTTCAGAGCATTTAGTACAGTGTAACTACAGTGTAGTTTAAATTACAAGTGTTTATACAATTATTAGGCGATTTTTCTGTTTAAATTATGTCAAGCAGACATTTTAAAAGTTTGAACGGCGTAGCCAGCGAACGATATAAGCAGAAATTAATGTTTGAAGAGCACAATTTGCCAGATCCCATGGATGATATGTTAGAAACGTTTTTCAAGAACGACGTGAATTCGTGGCCTACAGTAACATCACTCGATCTGTACGATTTCTTTGTGAAACGAATATGTTTCTACGCCAAGGATGATTATAATTATCTTGTAAGTGGGAAAGTAAATGAAATCCTCGTGGATCGTGTCAAGGAGCTACAGGTGAGTGAACGATTTAAGCCTATTGATTTATCGTGCTAACTTTAAAACAGTTTTTACAAATTGGTTCATACAGTTTTACATGAATTTCATACATTTCTAAATAAATTTAATACATTTTTAAATGAATAAAATACGATAAAATGAATTATATTTTAAAAAATTTATGCGAGGAAAAAAAAAAAAAGAAATTGATGCGAAAGTTCCGTGACGGTGTACATTGAATGATGAGCGGCCAGGCCGACATGAATGACCGTCCGTTAGCTGAAGTTCATCGTCACGGAAATTTCGTGATTTTTTTTCTCGGATAAATTTCTTAAAATATAATTCATTTAAATCCTATTAAATTCATTTAAAATTGTATTAAATCTATTTAGAAATGTATGAAATTTATGTAAAACTGTATGAACCCAATTTGTAAAACTGTATTAAAGTTAGCACGATAATTGGTTCACTGACCTGTAGCTCCTTGACACGATACACGAGGATTTCTTTTACTTTCCCACTTACAAGGTAATTATAATCATCTAATGAAGAGTATATAATTATAATCATCTATTTAGAGTTTTTCATTTGTTGAATAATAAGCGGCCAGGCCGACATGAATGACCGCCCGTTAGCTGAAGTTTATCGTCACGAAACTTTCGTGATTCTTTCTTGCATAAATTTCTTAAAATATAATTTCGATAATATGATAAATCATTTACATATTAATTAGGTGTGTTACAATAATAAATTCAGAATATAAACGCGATGGGGCTGATCGATGTCAGCCGAGAAAATTAGGGGATGCTACACGGGATTTTTACCGATTTTAAATAACGCTTCGTTTAAATAAATATAATGCGTGTTTTAGTTCAGTGTAAACGGAGTTTAATTATTAAATTAAATAAAAAAAATATTTTTATTATAGCCTTGTTTTAGTCAATTTACCGTAAACTTTTTATTATTTTAATTCAATTACAGAAAACAAGCTTGTAACATAAACAAATAAAACAAACGTAACAAGAGTAACACTTAACCGTCGTGTATTAATTAATTGCACTGTAATTAAACTAAAATACAGTAATATTAAAAATATTTATTCTTCCGTATTTCTGTACTGAGGGGGTAAAATTGTATTAAATTCATTTAAAAATGTATTAAATCTATTTGATACAACACAACACTTCACTACACAGTATTGCTTAGCATGGAAAAATGGCGACGCCGGAAGTGTGGCTGGGCTTCAGAGGCCAACTGATGTCGCTACCGCCACCTACATAGAGCTTTCCTCGAAAGGGTCAATACGCCTGGGATGTGCTCGTCACGGGCTCTCTGCTGACAATAAGCGATAGTGGCTGCCTCGAATGGCAAAGTTCGAATCAGATATGGATAGACTTTTTTTTTGTTCATTATCGCGTTTTTGACTGTTTTAAACTGTATGTAAAGAACACCATAAACAGATTAAATTTTTTTCACCCAAGTGTGCAATTTGATCTGCTTATTTGAGGTTTAAAAAACTTTTCATGTTAATCGTCATGGTATGCTTTTCTCTATTTTAGTTTTTAATAAAACATACACTAATTCATACACAAAAATCCTCTTTTGTTCAAATCATTTAATATTCTCTATTAAAATATATAATCCTATATATTAAAACGCAAAGCATTTTTTGTAAAAGCAAAATTGGCACTTCTGCGCATAGGCATCTGAAGCCAACAAAGAGTTACGACAATCCATCAGAAGCCAGGGATTGTTGTAATGAGACAATATTCAATCATTGTTTTGAATTAAATAAACTGACAACCGAGAGAGAAGGCCTCCGCAATGAAACTGAATACTTTGTTGCATCATCATTATTAGGAGAAATACAAATAACAATGCACTATGTGATGCAACAACGTATTCAGTTTCATTGCGGAGGCCTTCTCTATCGGTGGTCACGAATAAACTGAAGATTTACAGAAAGAAAATGCTGCCTTGATCATTTTATGATATTTCCTTGTGACTACTGAAAAACTCTGAAAATGTTATGTTAAATATTATATTGTTAGAAAGAGGTTTAAAAATTGATCATTTTATCCACTGACACTATGTCTCAGTTTAATACTTTCAGAGAAATTTAGTTTAAAACTATTTTGATTTTATATATTAACTCATTTCTTATTCTTTGTGCAAAATGAGATATTTCAGCTCTTGACAATTTTTTATTTTATTAATTTTTAATTAAAGAGATGGGGATTAATGATACGACGGGTTGTTCTCCGTCAAATTATGATGGGATCCATCTACTTATATAATAAATTTAAAAAAATTTCGGATGGTTTTGGCATAGTTGTCGTTGATTATTTTATATACACAAACTATACAAAAAACGAGACTTGTAACCTTTCAAGCAGTCAAAAGAAAATAGCTTCCACTTACACCTGTAAATCACTTCCGCATCACACGATGAGCGCTGCATCTCTTGATCACGTATATAATTATATCGATACTGTGAACCATTTATGTTACACTATTAACCAAATAGATTAGTTTATTATTAATAACACAAAAATTCTCATCAGAACAGCCAAAATAATCTTTTTGTCAACATAATTGAGCACGTGACATAAAACTTGCCTTCCCCCGATGCTAAGCAAAAACTTAATGGAATCGTTCCATAGTAAGCATGCTCGACTAGATACCTGGAAAAAGTAACCTCATTGAATTGAAGGATTGTAAGGAAGCTGAACAATTTTGACTTAGGTCAAAACCTTTATGCACCCGACTGTACATTCCTAGAGATAAACCTATCAGCGACCAGCTGCCTGAAATTTGCATGTCTGGAATAATATTTAATAGCATTTGAACCCAAGCAAAGATAGCCATGACTTCATACGAATTACGTGTGATAATGCATTAAGAGTTCAGGATGAATCACTGCATCCAATGCCTCTCAACCTCTACAATCCGACATTTGATATGCAACTACCTGATAATTGGGACTGTAATGATAAATAAAGCTTTTCTGGGTTGTTTTTTAAACTGGTATATTATTTTACATTTATTTCATGCCATAAGACAACTACAGTGCAAAGTGACAAGTAAACCAAAGAGCAGAACAATTGAAGATACAATTTAAAAAAAAAATTAAAAACAGTAGACTTAAAGAAATGTTTAAGTTAAATCTATCTTTGACCCCATTCTCAGCTACGGTCATGAGGCTCAGGTAATGACCGAAAGAGTGCAATCGCGGGTACAAGCGGCCGAAATGAGATTTCTGAGAGGTGTGGCAGGTGTTACCCTACTAGATAAGAGTGCACAGCAGCACAATAAGGGAGTCTTTAGGTGTTGAGCCGCTACTTCTCCGCACTGAGAGATCTCAGTTGCGCTGGTATGGCCACATGATACGGATGCCGCAAACTGGTCTTCCTAGGCAGCTGTTATTTTCCAAAACAGTGGGTAGGAGAATAAGGGGTCTGCCTAGAACCAGGTGGCTAGACTACATGGAAAATCTGGGTTCGAGTCGCTTGGATATAACCAGGGAGGACATGTGCCTGATGGCAGAAGATCCTCCATAGGGCTGCTGCCCCCGCGACCCTAACGGATAAGCGGGTTTGAAAAGTAAGTAAGTAATTGGAGCACTAATTACTGTAAGCACTTATAGTAACAATATTATCTATCATATGTGGGACACAGCATTCCCCATTCTAGCTTACGTGAATTTAAATCTGTGAATTGCTCGTTCAACATGAACAAAAATTTAACAAGGAAAAATGAAAGTAATGAAAGCTTACACCTTCGGTTGCCTTCAAATACATTGCGGGATAATAAAATATTCTTGGACATTTTAAATTGACTTGAAAGATTGTGCATGATATTTTTGTCTGTGAGCAGTGACCAAATAGTTTGTGTGATGCTCTCTCCTGCCCAAAATGCGATCAGAACTAGCCAGATATTTCTCAATTTCCATTGCAACTCGCAACTTGAAGACACGATTATTGCAATTTGAAAACAGCAAAAATGTTGAACAGTTTTTGGCTTATTACAAGCATTTTACTATAATGAATGGGTTGTAATAAAATCCTTATGGTTTGTGAAAAAACACTGAAACCATCAGTCAAATTTATTTTCAAAAGGTAATAAATACGTAATCTGTAAGATTATAAACAATTAACCGCCAAAACTAGTGAGACCCAAATAGCCCGATGTGATTTTCCCCACCAGTTGGTGATGAAAATAACCCAGCTGGGCGAGAAATAGTCCAATCTGGTCACAAGAGTAGAGTGAAATTCTGTATCCAGTTTGAGTAGTTCTCACATCACACAGTGGTGTGGCGATAGCTGCATCTAGCAAATAGTAGATTCTCATTCAATTTAGCCAACGACACGATGCTAATTCCCATGAATCATTTGCTTCAAAGTGGTTGATATTAATTTTCAGCCAATCAGCTTTAAGTCATCCTTATAAACATGACAATAAAATTGAGTGCATAGTGCAAACAATAAGAGGCAGACTTCTTTACTAATCGGCAGTCTCATCTGTGATCAGTCTGTTTTAACAACAGTTTTTCCAGTAAGTTCTATATAACACACAAGTTTAAATAATCTTGTTTACTGTGCATAAAAGCCATGAAACCTAGCCACTTCATTTACAGAAATACAAAAACCTCAATGAAGATAAGCCTTTTACCCACAAAGCACAAGATATGAAAATGTATTTCATCATATCTTGTTTTTGTTTTTTTTTGTGGATGAACATTATTTCAATTCCAGTTCATCTACAGTAAAACTTACTATTTATCGAAATTTATTCGATGGTGGTGCATGCCACCAGCATTTCCTCTACCACCAGGATGCTTCCTATGCTTTCCTTAAAAGAAAAGAAAAAAACACATCAATTTGGTTCTGTTCCATCACCACTTAGATATCAAGCATTCTATTTATGTATAAGATTAAATTCTACATAATTCCAAGCTTAAAAAAATAAAACGATGAAATGTTTAACTGTTGGAAAAAGCACTCATCACTGATACAATTTCGAATAACATTTATTCAAATTTCAATTGAAAAATTTTCTAAAAATTATAATCCTATTCAATAAATTTTGTTGAAATTTTACCATTAAAATATCAGTTTCTTGCTTAAATATTACAATTTAAAAATAAACTATTGGTTTTCAAAAACAATAAAACAGGCAGTAAGAATTTTGGTACATGTAGTTTAAATTTAATTAAGTATCTATTAAAATTTCCTTTATTTATTAGGTTTATTGTTAATAATTATAATGCTTTCTTCCCATCTTTTTGAAACATTTTCTAGAACTATTCGAACTGCTTCAAATTTTTAATCTGCTACTTTTTAAAAATATTTAAAAGATGATTAAACAATATTAAACACCAATTTTCCAGCATATAAATAGGAATGAGGACTTCAAACATCTGGGTACATAAATGCACTTCCTACAATGTAAAAGCAACTGAAGGAGGAACGTATTTGTAGGGTGATGCCAGGAGGGTCCACAAATCAATCATGAGAGATATCCAACTGATGGGCAAGTTTTTCTTCTTTTTAGCCCCCCCCCCTTTTTTTTTTACCAACTGATCTAATCCCTTTTTATTGATCACAGTAAAAAATTACCCCCCCCCCTTAAAATCTAGCCATGGCAGATACAAAATTGCAATATGAATGGTTGTTCCAACTTCACCATGAAGGCTTCTACATAGCCAACGATAGCCATTGAAGACTGGCTGATAGCTTTACTTCGTTTGAGACAGCAAAAGGAGAGGAGAGAGTTGTTATTCAATTTCTTCTCTCCTCATCAAAACCTCCCAATTAGAGCAAAAATGATGCAAGAGAATCTCATTAGTGGGCTCTTAGGGACACCACTGTAATGAAATTTTGTTGTATAAAGTGGAGGTATGCGATAACTGGGTATAATGATCATTATAGAAGAGATTTCGCTAAATCAGAATTGTCACAATAACTTACTATATTTGGAATCCATATCCCTTTCATAAGAACCTTCTAAAGAGTTAACATGCTGATCTGTTGCAATGACAAATAGCCACTGATGGGCTTCAGACTCCATTAATATACAGCAATTTGAAGATGTTAATCAAGCTTTATTGCTGACAGCAAAGGATTACACCAATGGCAATCTTAAAACTAAAATTAAGGAAATAATTACTATACAGGTACAGAAGCTAAAATTCATATCACTTTAAATGAAAATGTGTACAACTGAACTCTTAACTGAACAAGACTTCACGATTCACTAGTTACCATTTGTCTTACGCTATTTATGCTTTTATGTCAGCTGCCAAAAAAAATTCCCCGATCTTTTAAAGAAAAAAGTGAAACAAGTGAGAAGACCCTCAATTTGACATTTTTCCTTTGACAAGCTAGAAACGAGTGATAAGTGCAGCTTACCGTTTAAAAACTTCAACCCATGTTGGACATATGGAAAACTATAGATTTCATTGTCGCTCATACAAAATAATACATTAAAATTCACTGCATTTATTTTTTGGCATAAAAATGCTTTAAGTTCCATTTAATAAGACTTGAAATAAATTATTTCACTGATTATATTAAACTGTATGACAATCTACCGCATCTCCAATGAAGTAGTCATCTGCTAATATTGCATTGTTATCACAATGCACATAAAGCAACACTAAGGCAGAGTTCACATGGTCAGAAAAGACAGGTACAGTGACGAATTTACACGTTCGAACTATCAGTTGTATGATCAACAACATTAGAGATTCACCATCGAAAATATACTGGTGAATCTGAAAGGAACAATTGGATTTACTGATGGGAAAACCTCATTATCCGTGATCTTGAAGCTTAAACTGCGCTTTGGAAAAATAGATAACCGAAAATTTTATACAGGGCGATCGAATTTTTCACGCTCTTATTACACATTTCACAACTGGGATGATGTAAATGTTTTGCACTCATCTCCCTAGCTTGGCAAAACATACAATTTATATCTTTAGTCTTTTTAAAGACTAAAACTGCCATTTTCATGGCCATTATATATAAAGTAAGAGCCAAAAACAGATTTTTTTTTAAAATGTCATATTTATGAATAAAAATTTCAAGATTTTTATCAATGCAGAAGTGAGAAATAATAAAATTCAGAAAAATTCATGGAATGAAAAAGCCCTTAACATAGCACACTTTTTTTTATTTTAATTATTTAAATTTTTTAATAAGCAACAAATTTTATTATGATTTTTTAACATTTTAAGCATATCCTCATCAGCTATAATTGCTCAATGTTAACTTTCAAGCCTCTCACGTTGTGGCTTAGTAGATGTGATTTTGGTAGGAGTGATTTAAGCACACGATTTTAGTTCACTGTAATTGGTTAGTTAGAAACTCCACCACACCCCTTCAAACTCTTAGCAGCACGAGTATAAGTCTCAGAAGAAACAAGTCATGATCTGACGTTCACAGGTAAATATCACAGACATCAAAAGTAGCAGTCAACAGTTATACCTGTGAACGTGAAATCACAGATTAGCTCATGACCGGCAAACGGTAGACGCAAAGGTAGCGGCAGAATCGCTTGACCCTTCCCACGTTTCTATGAATTCTTTCTTGTACTCAATCTCTTTCCCCAAGTCTTTCAGTGATGTGAATTCTTGGCTAGAGCCCTCCATTGCATCAGTTTTCCTTTCGACAAGTTGGCAACGGGACACGATGGCCGATCCTGGCTGCAGTGTCGTCACGTGACTGAACCGGCCAATCAGGAGTCATTGCCAGGATCCAGTAAAAATTGTTACTGGTACCGGGGACATTTTAATAAAATACAAGCAAACAAACAGATGTTAGTCTGATTTTTAACATATAATCAAAGCTGATTTAGTATTAAAGTTATACTTGCTGACAGCAAAGTATTGTTCTAATTCTAAGATAATTCTTATATCTTGCAATTTCCAGGCCAGAGCTGACTTGCAAGATTCAACTAGCAGAATATATTCAGCCTAAAACCAATTTTCAAACTTTAAGGTCTTCATTTATATTAATATTGATTTTTTTAAATTCTCCATATATGCGATTATAGAAGACACGTGGCCATTCCCATTTGCTGAAGATCAAATGTAGGGTGTTTGTTTAGTGATGAAAACGACTAAGTTAACATAGTTTGTTTCGTCAGACCGACTACTTCCATTTGCTATTGCCAGTGATGCTGATGCAGTTATGCTTCGTCACCCGACTGAGTCGACGAGCTAAAAGTATAGTCAGCTTCTGCAGGATTAGCATTCAAGCCGATTCAAGCAGCCATTTTTAAGTCAAAGCAAGCAGGACGAATTGAAAATATACCTAACAATCTTTCAATGTTGTTGCTGTTGTTCTTCAGCTTTTTCCCATTTCCACATGGGGTCACTGTGTTAATTTTTGATTTGGCAATTATTTTTTACGGCCGGATGCCCTTCCCGACGCCAACCTCACGAGAGAAAATGTTAGAAAGGAGACAAACAAACATCCTTGCCCTCGGCGGGATTCGAACCCGCAACTTGCTGGGTCCGAGCGCGATAAGACCTGCGCCTTAACCCTCTCGGTAGCCGGCTTCAATCTTAACCTAACAATCTTTCAATCATATATACTATTTCTATAAATTCGACGTAATAATTTTAGTTTACTCCAACATAATTTTTCGGCTTAAATTGGCGTAAATGTAATTACGCATATCGAAAGCCATTTTAAAAATAGTCGGATCGACATATTCATTTGTTTTCATCACTCTGTCACTGTTTCATCGCTTGGTAGTCTCCTTCGTCGCATTAAACAAACACACCCATAGTCGCATGCCCAACGCGGCCAATCATCCTTAACGATAACATCTCTTCCTTTCAGCCTTTGTTAAAAATTAATTTTTTTTTTTTTTACGAGATTTTCCTATAGGACCAAGCGATCCCGAAATTTTATGCCATGTCTTCCTATAATCGCAGACTAAATACATTATTTAACTATGTAATGTCGCACATTACTAAGAGTGAAAATCTATTTAATTTCTCAGTCTATTGGAGATAGCTTAAGTTGATATACATAAACCTGTACATGCAAAGAATCTGTTGGATGTGTTGCTATTCTTTGAAAGCATAAAATAGAATGTTCTTTTTGCTTTGACTATGTAGAAGGGAAGCAGTAAAAGTGGGGAAAGCCACGTGCAGGAAGAGCGATTGCTTTGCATTATGTTTGGAACAAGGTTTAGGCCAAATTAACTTAAAATATACATAATTTACAACAAAAACGAAACCCATCAAGAATAATGCAAAGATGCACATTTAAATAATAAATTTTCATGTCTCAATTCCTGAACTGTTAAATTAAAATTTAGCTGCAAGTGGCACATAACAAGCCTAATGGTGTTAAATTTTGTTACCTATGCGCCCATGCCCGTGGCTAACGTGTCCTCGTAGCTTCCTAGTCTTCTTTTTATGCGTCGACTGTAAATAATAATAAATATTAAAACTGATATGAAACCAATTAAATAATAAAACTAGCTAACCTTTGTTAGTGATAGTTTATATTTTTATTTTACTTTATGGATCTCTTAAGTATGGCAAAACGTATAGTTTTATAAACGTTAAAATTAGACAGTTTGCGGTTATATAAACGTAAATATATACGTTAATACCATTTAAAGAGGATAAAAGGTTGAAGACGAAATATTTTTATCACTAACAGCAAGATGATCGTCGATTTAAATAAAGAAATTATAAAGTCAGAAAAATCAGCCTCACCATTTCAGCAAATTCTTGAATGAAAGAAGAATGCTACAATGAGCAAAGACTCATGGGTAAAGTGGAAGTGACGAAACGTATGCGGAAGCGGATAGTGGTTCCCTCTCTTGAGAACTTTCCAATTAAAAATGCAATTTTAAAACGAGGTGAAATTAAGAGTTATTAAAAATATGGTTCATTTAACGGTAATTGAGTGCCTTTCCGTCTGTTGACTTGGAATAAAACTTGAACGATGTGTGAAGAAACATAATGTGCTGCTTGAAAGAGATAGTATCTAAAATAAATAGGTGTCCCAAACGAGGATTTGTTGCGTTAATAGCTGGATTCTGAGAATGTAAGTGAGCGTTTTCCTTCGATGAGGGAGGCAATGGATGATCATTTGAATTCCTCTGGCTGCATCGTTGCGGAGATCAGAGTGAGGAGCTGCGACATGGATTATGTCAGATGATCTATCTGAGATGCATCTGTCAAAATGATGCATCGCCTTTTTTAATAGTATGATTGTAAAGAATTTGTCGGATGTTGTGATAATGGATGAGCCGACGAAGAGCACCAATGTGCACGCTATAATGAAAAAGTTCGAAGCATCGATTAACATTCACAGTAACACTGATAAGACGCCGTCAACCATGAAGCCTCCCGTAAGTTGTGGTAAGCAGAAGAAGACCTTTGTGCCCACGACGTCACCTCCAACGACGGAGTCGTCATCCCGGTATTCAACGAAATCGCCAGTGTTAGCAGTGTCATCGGAAGATTCAAATCGGCAGCGGGGAATCGTTCGACGAACTCCAGTGTTTCGTCGGCCGGACAACATTCGCCTAAACACGGCAGCACAGGACCAACGTGCCCGTGCCGATGAGCACGCTTCAGGAAGCCCTTTGCGTTCAGACAAC
This sequence comes from Rhysida immarginata, assembly GCA_023313115.1. Classification (NCBI taxonomy): domain Eukaryota; kingdom Metazoa; phylum Arthropoda; class Chilopoda; order Scolopendromorpha; family Scolopendridae; genus Rhysida; species Rhysida immarginata. The sequence continues at coordinate 661,629 of JAHWFO010006205.1, forward strand.
GTGGTTCAAAGGCTCAAAGATAACTTAGAAAAATTGGGGCAAGATTCCTCCTCCAACGGTCTATGTGGCAGCTCGAAGTTTGGAGACGGAGCAGATCGAATTAAGACGACGGATAATGCACAAATTCCTGTGCCTGTGCCACGGAAACGGAATCGTCTTAAATCTAATTTTCTTGCTGGTGAATCTTCTCATTACGGTGCAGGAAATACAGTCACTTCTTTACAGACAAATAAGATTTGTGAATCAAGTGAAGGAAAACAGACATCCTCATCGCCAACGAAAATTTGTTTTCATGAGAGATTAAAAGCCTTAAAAGTAGAGCACAAGAATAATAATGAGAGGACAGGGACCAAATTAAGTGATCATCACACTCTCAATATTCACAACGACAATATGAATAATGTTGGTAAGTATAATGATATTGACTCGTGCCCTTCAAATTCTAAATCTTTAACAGATGCTCGTAAAAACGAAGCTTCACAATTCAGTATTTCCTCTCTCCCGCCTGGGCCACCACCTGAGAAACCGCCCCGTACGTTTGAACATGACATTTATATTGGGAAAAAATTTGCTAAAATTCAAGTTAAAAATGACAGGGTAAAGGATGGGGAATTGCACGAATACGATTGTGTTGCTGGATTTGAAAACACAGGTGTTGTGCAAAAGAACACTTCCAAGTTTGAGGCCATGAATGTAACCGAGAACGATATGTCACATTATAGAATTCCACACAATAGCATTTTATCACAATCGAGATCAAAATCTTGTTTTGTAAATCCACAAGAAGTGTATAGTCACAACAGTCATTCTTCAAGGTTAGTCACTGAAATGAAACCACCATTAAAAAAAACCCATTCAGACTTACCAGAAGTCCCATTGCATCACAGTGAAAAAGCAAAGTGGCCTGACAGACCACTTGTTTCTCCCTATGCTGTATCGGACATCCACAATAGCTTGTTAGCTAAAGACCCACTCGTCAAGCAAAACAGTGCTCAGCCTGTGCCAAAAAGCCGCTCAAGATTTTTTGTTGAATTGAACATTTCAGATGTGAATACAACTCCAATCAAACGCTCGGCAAGTGATGATCATATTTATGAAGAGCCTTTGATTAAATCAAAGGTTGGAAATGGTTATCATCATAAACATTTGACAAGGACTGTTAGTGCAGACAGTGAAGAAGTATTCATCAATAACATTGAATATGATAAAATTACATGTGAGCCTAATATTGACATGGATGAGAATGACATCACAGATCAAATCAGGCCGAAGCCTAATCTGACCAGAGGACTACACTATCTGGTAAGTTGAAACTTTTTAGCATCTCTTAGCAATATTAATTAGAATTAGGGTAAGTAAAAAGAGTTACGCTGATTGGGACATGTTCATTTCAGTATCTGATTTACATTGTTTCAAGAATAAAGAAAACAGTGAAAATCAGAAGGTTAATTTTATTAGATAGCCACAATAATAACAAGATAAACATGCTTTGAGATAAAATTTTAATCAATATTTAAAACTATCTTATAAATATTTTTAAGCCAATAGTTTATATAGCTCTTATAAATAATTAAAGAAAAATAAATAAATAAATAATACTAAAAATTGGATGTTGTAGTTAATCATTTAAAAAGTAGACATATTTAATGAGGAGTAATAGCATATTGATTTTGAAATGTTTATTATTGTTTATTTGAATGAGGAATTTGTGATGAAAGCAATTGGGCCATGTCTTTTTGAATAGCATATGATGTAACTGGAGGAGGACAGTGTAAACCTTTGATTTATTATCCATTTAGTCCAGTCTTATTTAAGTTCATCCAGTGGAACCGATTGTCGTGCTTTGCATGGCACATTGAAGAATTCTGCTTCAGTACATTGACACATCTATTTTGTAATGTTTCTTGTTTTTAAAATGAAGCTGCATGGTTCTCTCTGACCCACTTGTGTTCTTTAAAATAACTGAGAATTAATTTCTTAAACATGCTAAAAATTAAATATTGACACGACTGTTTGATTGATTGATCATTATTTTTAATGGACACAGCCACTCCATCCTTTTTGCTGCTAAATGATTTTATTGTTTGGTGTCCTCTTTAAAATTGTAATAAATACACATTATAAATAACCACTATCATGACCATATTTCTTCCCCTTTTTTTAATTATAAATATTGAAATGACTTTTCTTTTTTTCTTTTTTAAGGTTTGCTTAATTATTGAAGGATGCTTATTATTTGTATTTTGCTTAACTATACATTTATTATTTAATTTGCAATTTTTTTTTATTCCAATAAAAAACAGATTTTACTGATTTGTATCAAAATTGCTCTGGAATTATTTTCATTCCAGAACATATATATAGTTCATTATTCCCAGAAATTAAACGATAATTTATTTTTTTAAATCTTTTTTTGTTATCTTTCTTAAACTGAAAAAGTTGAATTTATTGCCAGTTTCCATTTTTTTTTTATCTAATCGGAATCAGAAATGATTGGGTGTGATAAATTATCTTAAAATAAACTGAAAAAAAATTTTAAAAAGTTTATTTAAAATTATTATTTTTTAATTCATTTGTTGTGTTCAAATAGTTGGTATATAAGGCAAATAAACGGTTCCTTGGGTGCAAATTTAGAATAACAAAATTGCTCACAAAATCATTTAGGAAGTAATAAACCATATTTGAAGATTCTTTCAAACATCACTAAGTGAAATATGTTAGTGTGGGTGGCCTCCTATTTTGCCTTGTTTTTCTTTTCAAGAGCATTTGAATGGGCATCCTTTATGGTATAATTTGATTAACAGACATTTCATTTCCTACATAAACTAGTTTGTGAATATGGGTTAAGTCTTAGCCCAGAAATTCTTTGTTGGTCTTTCTATCATAAAATTCCATCACTATTTTAATCATCAGATTCTATTGTTTCCTATTATTAAAAATATTAAATATTTAATATTAAGAAATGTAATTAAAAATTATTAAAGTTTAACAGTAAATCCACTTAATACAAAAACGCTTAATACAAAATTTCCTAATATGAAATTGAAATTATATGTAATACAAAATTTCCTAATTAAATACAAAATTTCACTTAATATGAAATTATTTCCTATCTCAACCCCCTCAGTGAATTTTACATGTAAAATCGTCCTGTTAATGTGAATTGTTTATATGTAAATATCGGATGATACGAAATAATTTTTAATAACATGAAAAAATACAACTAAAGGTCTTAATTTGAGGAAATATTCCTTAAAATATTAAATCAATCAATGCTGTTAAGCTTGTAATGTTTGTGCTTAAAGAATTAAAATGCTGAGAATTGGGTGGGTACTCCTCATGAATGGAAGGCCAGTATGGTACCCATGAGGAATCACTCATGAGGAATTATTGAGGAACCACATAGATCACGGGCAAACAGCCAGTTGTGATTTTATAAATAAGAAATTGCTAAGTAGGCAAAAACAATCAACTGTTCTTGTTTTTTTTTTGTTTTTTTTTTCTTGGTAAGTAATTAGCTATAAAGTTTGTATTTATGGTATAAACTTGTCAGATTTATTACAGAATAAAATTTACACAGTACATTTTTGGATATTACATAATAACATCTTGTCTCCCTGGATTTTGTATTAAGCAGATTATAGCGTAATGAGTAATTTATAAAGTAGATCTTTATAATATATTTTCCTACATTCTTGTATGAATATGTTAATAAGACAAGGTGGGGAAGGAGCTGAGAATGCTGGAATGCAGGTTCCAATGGTCTCGAAATCCTCGAATCGCGTGTTTGAACCCTGCTTCAACATGGATATTTATGCAGAACCAACTGAAAACCACTGTTAATGTTCCAGTACTGTAATGTGAAAAAAAATCCTCAATTGGAGAAAACACAATTTTCAGTATATTACTTTACAGTACATTACATTACAGGGTTCTCCCCAGGCCCTTTTTAACGGGCGCGCCGCCCGGCTGATTTTGGCGGGCGCCCGGCTGAATACACGAAAAACTGCACAACATTGCTTAATATTTTATTTGTTTTTAATTTTTGTCCGCCCGGTTATTTTAGCTTACCACCCACCTGATAAAATTTTCTGGGGAGAACACTGCATTATATTATACAGTACAGTAATCCCTCAGTATCTGCAGTTTCACGTATCTGCATCAAATTTGTTGCATACCTCCCCCTTCATGCACGATGGGAAATTCACATATCCGTGGTTTGTCCTGATCTTTTATCATCGGCGTTCCCCTTTTTGCTTCTTGTCTTGTAGGAAAATTTATTCAGTGCAAGCAAACAATATGAGTAGCAATGATATCAGAAAAATGAAAGGAAAAATTACACAACCTGGATTTGAACCAGGAACCACAAGTATCATACTCACTGTCTCTACCAATTAAGTTATCATGGAAACAGTACAGCAAGGCTCTCTCCATGTGTTCTAAAGACTACAAGGTATTCAAGATGGAAGCCCAATGATAGGGCAGGCACCCAGCTCACAGATCAGGAATTCTTCTTTTCCAAACCACTGGAAAAGTTGATGAATACATAAGAAATTAATAAATGGAAAAAATATCATTACCTTATTAAACAATTTTCCAGAAAAAAGACATAAAAATATATAAGAGAAATATAATTGTGGCAATAAACCAGAAAAAAAGAAAAAAATGTGGATGATAGTAATGTTAATAAATAAAACACTCTTTCACCACAACAAGATTAAAAAAGGATAAATACAACCTTAACTTGGAGGCACTTTCCGAGGGCGAAGCTCTCATCATTCAGCAGGGGATACAAGGAGTACAGTGGTAAAAACCGAAAGAACTGACTTGAAACTCGAAAATATGAGTATATATAGCGATTTGATTAGCAATTTAGACCAATCAGAAAAATCACTAGGAAGACACAGGAAAAGTTTTTAGTGATTGGACAATTGAGTCCACCATTGGATTAAAGAAGAGTCACCAATGGGGCCCAAGTCTGAATTTAGTAACAGGTCACGATTAGTTTTTTTTTTTTATTGCCATGCTCTCGAAAGCGTCCAGTAGTCGTTTTTTATTTATTGATTTTAACAGTTTTAAATTATTGATGCAAATGTCATGTCCGGTATCAATTGAATGCTTCGCTATGGCAGAGAAGGTGCTTCTTCCAAATTTTCTGTGGGCCAGATGTTCCTTTAACCGGGTTATCACACTGCGAGACATTTGACCTTTGTAAACTTTTGGGCACTGGGGGCATTGAACTTCGTAAATTCCCGACTTCTGAAGATGGGGTATTTTGTCCTTAAATAATCCTAAGGTCCAATTTGACCTTGACCCCCAAATTTAAGGTCATCCATTTGCCGACTCGAAACCTATTAAAGATAGAGAAAAATTTTCAATTGGTACCCTGTAGAGCAACACTACATTAGTCTAAAAATAATTTTTAATCCCACCCTTCTCCTTGAAAGCTTTTGAGAAAATGGGCGAGAAAGATCCACTCAAGGTCAGGTTGAGCTGGCCTGGTTGGCTGAGGTTTCTAACATCTTTGAATTGTAGTGAAGCACAGCGTGAGGAAGGGGAAGGGAAAGCACACACTTGAGTGACCCTTTTTCGCCCATTTTCTCAAAATCTTTCAAGGGAAAGGGCGTGATTAAAAATTGTTTTTAGACTAATGTGGTGTTGCTCTACAGGGTAGCAATCAGAAATTTTTCTGTATCTTCATTACTTTTCGAGTTAGGAAATGGATGGTCGTAAATTTGGGGGTCAAGGTCAAATTTGAGTGCGGCAATGAATTTCCCATCCCCCTATTACCTATAAACCACACTCATCAGATCTCGCCCTCTGGCAGCTTTGAGATATCTACTATGTTACCAGACTTTTTGGATGCCCTGTATAACTGATGATGATAATAAAACATTAAAGTTATTTAAAGTTAATAAATGGATTAAAATTATTTTATTTGACATTTATGGCCTAACACTGATGCTCGATGCTGCATGGCACTCTAAAATTTTTCAGCATCACATGGGAGGCTAGATAAAGCCAGAAGCAGAAATTTTTCCAACTGGCCATCAGTAATTCAGAGGCTTAACTTGCTTTTCATATACGCAGTGGCTACGCACAGTGCAACCTTGTACGCCTTCCATTCAATTCAAAGGAAGTGACAGCTTGTACCGCCATCTATCTACAGATTAGCTGCCTAACTATCGAATCACGCAAGATGGCAGAATCGCGTCGCATAATGGAGAAATGCAAGGTTTTTAAGCACTTTTATCTTTGCTTCGAGCAGCTAATATGGGATAGAATGAATATTATGAATGCCGCTGATGATTTGCAAGTCAAGAAAAGATACGTTTTCATCAAATTTACTGGATCTGTATATTGCTCACTGCGCGTAGATGTCCCTCCCCCCTCAAGCATTCTTCTTCTGTTAACTCTAGTAAGCTCTGATCGCTTCGCTATCTACATTATTTCATGTAATCAGGAATAAATGAAGGAGGCTCATCTGTTTCTGATGGAATCTTTGTGCAAATTATTCAGGGCGACCGCGTGGATAAGTGTCGCTTCCAGTATAATATCTTTGACTTTTTATTTTTTTATTTATAAGTAATGGATATATAATTATTATAATTACTCATTAATTTAAAAAGTAATAGATTCATTATTATTATAAAAATATTATTTTCTTATGTTTATTTTTATTATAAATATTCATTTATTCAATAATAATTTTTACAGTTAAAATGCTCAATTTTTATAATAATATTTTTATAACAATATTTTTATAATAATAATGAATCTATTACCTTTTGAATAAATGAGTAATTATAATATGTAATTATAAATCAAAGATGTTATCTGGAGTATTTTTTAATAAAAGGGTTCTCCACAAATCAAATATCAAATTTGAAAAATACCCAACAGTAATAAAAATTCCCAGTATAATAAATATTGGGCATATTATTGAGATAAAATTTCAAGATATCCAGAATCTTCATATTTGCAATCCAGAATAATTTCGGACTTGTCATCAAAATTTTCAACACGTTTTTCGGCATTTATGGATTTCATCACAATTAATGAACTTTCATCTATACAAAGTCTTGTGATTTTGATGTTCTGATATGCTAGGACTCTTTGATGTTCATGTGATAAAAATTTTTATTATTGCTCTCTATGAATTTTAAACTAAATTTATTTTATTGAATTTTGTAATAAACCAAAAATTTAATTTTATGGTGGCTCAGTTACATTGGTAAATAAGGAGGGGTGGGGTGTTATTATATCAATTTTATTTTTTTGTTTTATTTTATTACTGTTGGGAATTTTTCAAATTTGATATTTGATTTGTGGAGAATCCTGATATTAAGAAATATTTCTTACCCAACATAAAAAATATTTGTAATGTTATCTGGAGCTCAAAACCATGATAGAGGCGTCACTTATCCATGCGGCAATCCTGAATAATTTGCACACAAATTCCATCAGAAATGGATGAACCTCCTTCAAAAGTGTAATAGAGTCAAAATGTAGATAGCGAAGCGATCAGAGCCAACTCGAGTTAACAGGAGAAGCAATGCTTGATGGGGGAGGGACATCTACGCGTAGTGAGCGATATACAGATCTAGTAAATTTGAAGTAAATGTATCTTTTCTTGACTTGCAAATCATCGGCACCATTCATAATATTCATTCTATCCCATATTAACTGCTTGAAGCTAAGATAAAAGTGCTTAAAACCCTGCATTTCTCCACTATGCGACGCGATTCCTCCATCTTGCTCGATTCGATAGTTAAGCAGCTAATCTGTAGATAGATGGTGGTACAAGCAGTCATTTCCTTTGTATTGAACGGAAGGCGTACAAGGTTGCATTGTACGTAGCCACTGCCTTTCATATATTTCAAATTAGACATATTGGTTTACTGAAATCCTGAATAAATAAATACTTTTCTGTCCATGGATCTTGGAAGTCACGGTTTCCCCCTCTTGCTGAAAGCAAATATGATGATAATATTTATAAGAAAAGTATATAGAAAATAGCAAATGTATTTATGTTTTTAAAATTACGTTATCCCGTTTTACTTACTGCAATTATTAAATTATCCCATTCGAAATCAAGTGTACTCTTTTCCAGACACTAGGGGTCGTTTAATTTTGTCTGGGTGGGCTGAACCTGCCCCCAGCCATAGATTGCTGACCCCTGCTCTAGTAGATTTCATCACTTAATGCAGTCATCCTTTTCACCTGTCTTCTGATCTGTGAAGAGATTTTAATAAAGAAAAGCAAGCATTTTGATAGCTTTAATAATTGGTGATAAGATATTTACTCATGCATTTCAAAGACATCACAATAAATAACCAATACCATTTTCTGTATCAACTTTATATTTGTTTGATTTTGTTTTGTTTGTGTTAATTTCATAATATACAGGATGATATTATAAATTAATTTTTATTGTTATATTTTGTTAATTTTTTTCTTTTTCAAATTTGCAATGCTCCTCTCAGAATTAAGAATAAATGCTGTGGATAAATTTTGATCAAATTTATGCAGTTTGTTCAGAAGTTAAACTTTTGTGTAAATTACAGTAAGCAATTCTTTTGAAATGTAAAAACTACTTTTAAAAACGATGCACAATAAACAGAAGATATTTTTAAAGGCATTATAATGTAAGAAATTAGCAACGGTATTATAACGTAAGAATGTAGAAATTATTTTTAAATGGGAGCTTAATTTTCTAAAAACACTAATTAAAACAATAAACTATTTATGGTGGATGCTTGAGGAAAGGAAATATGAGGTGGAACTCTCTGAATTCCTTTCATTTTGCTATTATTTCCTGATTCATGAAAGCATTTGAATATAGGAAAAAGATTTATCAAATATTACAGCATTCTGAATAAAAAAATAAAAAAAAATACAATAATATTTTTTTCTTTTTTATGCTTGATTACTATATTTTATTCTTTTGCTATTTCTTAATAATACTTGTAATAGTCAGTTTCAAATTTTTTCAAAAAGGTAATCATACCTTGTATTCTCCAAAGTTCAAGTTAATTATTCTCAAAAGTATCATTAAACCCAAAATTACATTAAGGAAGAAACAGCAGTTTTCACTTTGGTGAATTGTGCTTTTGTTTTATTTTGACATTGAGATAAATCATTAAATTTGCCATAAGCCTAAAAATTATATTTAATAAGTTTAATGAGTTTTTTTTTAATTATTATATATATAATTAATTTTTTTCCATTCACAAATGCTTAAGGAAGTTTCTTCTTCAAATCGTTTCCTTAAATTTACATGATGCTTTATGGCATGAATCTTCTTTTGTCAATATTGTATGTATGGAATCTTGGCGTATCTTGGTCTTTTATCTTAAAAGTTTGAACCAAAGATGAATAATTTTTAATAAATAAATTTTGGGATTACATGGCAACTAGTTAACATTGACTTGCAGACTTTAAAAATAATAAATAAAAATAAATTTAAAAAAATATTTTTTTCTCTCCTCTTGGGTGATATTTACTGTCTCATCTCAGTATATTTAGCCAATTTTTGAACAAAGATTAATGAATTGTTCATGTTCTCATCTCATAAATCTTGTTAAAAGAAAACACAAGAACTGATGTTTCCCCCCTTCATCTGTTTTTGGAAAACATCAAATACAATATGTGACATTAAGTATAATATAAGATTTAAAAGATAATATTGATAATGTTTTATTATGATAAAATTTTAGATAATTGATGAGTTTTATAAAATTTGTTATAAGTTTTACAGGATTCATGGAAAATTTAGTTTGACATTCCATTTCATGTTTTTACATGATAGATACGTTCCCTGTGTAAAATAAATTCGTGTAAAAAAAAAAAATATATACCTATGGAAAAAGTAAGAGACTGGTTCTAGGGACCTAAAAAACCAAACCTTTCTGCATGTATACTAAATTGCAAATAGAAGACTTTTTTATGGTATTATTTTCTTTTTTCATACGGCTTACTATCCTAATAAATAGGTTTGAAAACTGTCACATTTTATTGGGACAACCTACATAAATTGTTGAATAAGGTGTTAAATTTCTGAATAAAAAAAGAAAAAGGTTAAGAAGTGATCATATCTGGATAATATTTAACTAAAGGTGGATGTTGCACCAGAAAATGATAGGATTATTAGAATTCAATCATTTTATAAACAATTTTTGAAGATCATATTTAAATCAGTATTATGTTATTAACAGCTTAATGCCTAGAAATTTCATTTTGCCATCCCCCCCCCTTTTTTTTTTCTTCCTTTAAATATGTTGGAGGAGGAAAAATATTTTGCTCTGTATACAGCATATGATGGAAATTTTTCAAAATTATGTATGTGTATCAGGATTAAGTCTCCATTCCTCATTTACTCACTCTTTGCTGTCTGACCTTGTCTGGCTTAACTCATCAATCCTCATAGTGGTTATTAATAAAAAAAAAAAAGAAGTGATGAATTGATAGAATAATTTGTTTCCTATCTCTTTATGGGAACTGCAAAATTGCACTGCAGTAAGCCTTTTCTGGGTACTTTTTTTTTTTTATTTTATTTTATTTTTTTTTTTTTTTTTTTAGCATTATTCATTAAGAAGAAACGAGGAATCAAAATTAATTTTGTAATTGGAAATGGTTCATTTTAGAAGGGGAAGAGTAAAAACTACTAAATAAAAAAGAAAAATTTTAAATAATAGTATTAAAACAATGCATATTTCATTAATAACCGTACTCTTATCATTATTAAAGTATTTGACTATATTAGAGAGTTGTAATATAAATAAAATGCATTACAAAAAATATTCATACAATGAAATTTTGAAGTGTGCTTTAAATTTTATAACAATATGGCATAAGTGGTTCTTGTTAATCATACATCCTCAAGTCTCGTTTGTAAGATCCTATCATAATTTTCTATTTTCCTCTTCCACATTTCCATCTATATAAATATTATGGTCATTAAGTTAACCTTTCATCATTCATTTGATACACATTACTAACCATCCTAAAGTAGACTTAAAAACTACATCCACTAGTAAATAATAATAATTATAAACTGGAGATGCTCTCCAAGCATAGGTAATGATTTTTCAATTGAAAAATGGAAGGAAAAAAAAAAATGGAAGGAAAAATTCTGCAACCCGGATTCGAACCAGGAACCTCGACTATCATGGCCGACGCCTCACCAATTGGGCTATTGCAGACACCACGGACAGCCAGGCTGTCTCAAGGTGTCTTAAAGACAACCAAGTTGTCACGGTTGAAAGCCCAATGGGAAACGGGAACCTGGCCCGCAGATCGAGAATTTCTCCACTCCAAACCATCAGAAAGTTGATGAACTCACAAGTAAATAATAATAATTATAAACTGGAGATGCCCTCCAAGCATAGGTAATGATTTTTCAATTGAAAAATCATTAAATCCACCAGATTTTTTTTTAGCCATACATCACTCTTACATTATCATTTAGAACACATTCCCATCTATTCAAGCCAGCCACATCTGTATATGAAATGTAGAATGTGAAACGTATTTTTGAAACATATTTTTGACAAAATAAATAAGTTGAATTAAATGTGTTGAGCTGAATGAGTAACAAAATAATTTTGTAAATAATTGGATGTGACAAGTCTTGTGATGATACACTAACTGTGTTGAGGTGACTTAATTATTGTGTGTCTAACTGATTATACATTAAGCTAATGGCACATTTGTTTATTCGTAAGACGTGTATGATGATGACATCAGTAGTGCACCCCGTGCAGTTACCGTTTAGTGCGATGCACGACCTTTCGCCGAACGGTCCATGCCTTTTGAGCCAAACAAACAACATGGCGATGCCACCTGAGCAATTCAAAAATTTGTATACATTTGGTAATATATGGTATGCAGGGTGCTTTTGAAAAGGATGTCGTGAGATACCTAGCGATGTTCTGCACCATAAAATAAACACAAGTTTCCTCATACGTTTTGTCAAAATTGCATTCTTTAAAGGAGTAAACGGCTTGTGAAGTTTGGTTAAACTCCACCCATAACATAAACAAAAGCGCATGAAAAAAAACACCACCACATGTTCCATTAATAGGTTTCTGCGAACCAACTGTGCACTAATGTGTTGGTCCTAAAGTCAAAACCCTAACCACCTGCGAACACTTTATGTTTTCCAAAACTAGAGGGTAATAAATATATGTATACACCCGTTTCACATACGAGGCCTGTCCGGAAAGTATCTGGATAGAGGCTACAAAAAAAAATACCGTTCGAACTCACATGAATGTTTAGTCACCTTCAAAATAAGCACCGTCTGCAGCAACGCATTTAGCCCAGCATTACTGCCTTTGGTCGAAACAGTACGGAATTCCTCCTTTAGGATGACCAAGAGCTCTGGCATCACATTTTGTGTTGTCACGTCCACATCCTCAAATCTCCATCCTTTGAGCGCTTTCTTGATCTTCAGAAATGCAAAGAAGTCACACGAGCTAGGTCAGGTGAGTAGGGAGGCTACCTGACCTGGGCGATGTTGTGGTTTGTCAAGAATTGCTGCACGATGTGCGTTGCCATTTTCACTACGTGACGAGAAATGAAAAACAGCTGCAGATTTCATTACGTCATCAGCAGAAATGTTGTCACACAATCTGGATAGGAAAAAGGTGCAGCGGATACTTTTTGGACAGGCCTCGTATAATCACTACTTCGTGGGGATCTCCTTTTACAGCATACAAGTCACCAACCCTCTTAGGCATCAATTGGTGTTTATTTTGTGCGCCTTCCTAGTTTTTATTAATTTGGATTGGGAGAGTGTACTCTTATTAACGTGTGATTGTAAGAGCTCAACTTAAACATGAACAACTTGCCTATAATTAAGTGAAGCTTAGTCGTTATCCAATCACAGTGATTAATGCTATGTCTACCATCAGCAGATAGAGAAATTTAATATAATGAATGATTTAGCCATAATAAAGCATTGTATAAAACAGATTTAGCCAGGGCCTATGTGAAGAGTTACAAGGTTTATACATGTCAGTAGTGGGATTTTTCCAATCAGGAGAGTCAATGCTGTATGTATCTCCACTACTGACTTGTAAATATTGTAATTGGCTCTTTAGATGGCGTACTCTCAAAACATGATATAAAAAGGGTGCTAACAAAATACTCTGGCAAAATTTTAAAGGGTCGTAGAGGGTACTAAAATAAGCATTTTCCGTCATAGAATGTGTGTCTGAAAATGACGCGTTTAAACGTGGCAGTCAATGACATCTAGGAGTAAAGGTGTCATTTCCACGCCGGGATTTATAACAGCATGCATTGCTTTACAAATGCAAAACTTGCAACTATCCATATAACGTATTTGTATTACAAAAGTATGTCATATGGATATTTACTCCCAGACGTCATTGACTGTCATATTTAAACGTGTCATTTTCGGACACACATTCTATGACGGAAAATGCTTATTTTGGTCCTATCTACCAACCTTTAAAATTTTGCCAGATATTTTCCAAGTAGGTACCCTGTATATTAAATCTCTTGTGTCTTGCTTAATTTCATTCATTTATCTGTTATAATATTACCAGCAGTACTAGAACCATGTCTACCCAAGAAATTTGAATGTTTATAATACAGTAAAACTTCAATTTAACGTACTTCAAGGGAACAGTAATTTTGAACTTTAATCTGAAATGGTGGGGGGGGGGGGGGGGGGCTCATACAGGCTACCTATTACAGTTATAGTGTAGCAGATTTGGAATGATGTGTATTTAGAAAAATCAGTAGTTACAGTTTGCTTTGTTTGCAAAACTTGTCTTCCCAGAAAAAGCCTCCATCACTGACTGAGTAAAGTTGAATACTTCCGGTGTACCAATATGCTGTGTAAAGATTTTTCTTGCTTTGCACATAAGTTGAGATGGGTGTTGCCTCCGGTTCTAAACCATTTTCGTCTTCCTATTCACTTTCAGATTTATATCCTATATTATTATGGTAATTATTCTTGTTGAGAAGTATTGTTACATCAGGTGTTATTTACTATTAAAATTCAGTTTTAAAAACTTATTAAAATGCACATTACTGCGTAAATAAAGCATTAGCCAGGTTAGGAAAAAACTAACTTAATAAGTTTTATAGAGGTCTTACAATACCACATAGCGCAAAAATAAGTAAATTTTTGACAACTAGACTAGAAAGGCAGGAATAAATGCTGAAACTCATCGTCAAAAATATATTTATTTTTGCACTATGTTGTATTGTAAGGCCAATACAAAGGACAATTTATTACTTGACAAAAATTAATTTGCCAAGCAATTTTGATACTTTCCCATTGGTCACTTTCTCATTGGCTTTTCAACTTGTGATTATTGTAATAAGAGGACACCTTACCTTCATAGTTCCCTCTAATTTTTTTTTTTTTTTTTTTA
>JAHWFO010006205.1:676139-688812 GCA_023313115.1 Rhysida immarginata
AATCTTAATACAAGTGTATATTGATTGTGTGCAGGAAATAAGTTTCTCCATGCAATTTATTACAGTGCCATTAAAATTAATGCTCAACTGCACACTTGTGCAGTTTGGAGAGAACTATGCTTCCTAGGGAACATTAATCCGAAATTTGTGTTAGATTAAACTGAAGTCTTTTAACATTAAAAGAATTGTGATTTAGCTGAGGATTTTAAAATTGAATATTATTTTGAAATGTACGTTAAAGTGAGGTACATTGTAACGAGATTTTACTGTAGGTTCAAGGCACTGAACGGATTGTGCACGGGAGATGCAATGAATTCTTTGCATTGTTTGCCAGTTCGTTGCGAACTGGACCTTATGTCTCGTGTGAACATTTCAAACAGTTCATTAATAATGAGGCTGTATATTTTAAATCACTTAACTGAAAAGAAATTTTCGTACGGTAGTAGGTAATCTAATTTTACCACAAAAAATCTTACTAATATAGTACTAGAAATCAGTATGTGACTAAAATTCACGGACATGCAGATTACATATGCAGTGAAATTGAAGATCAGATCCCATGTTTATTTCAGCTGAAAATGCTCTGAAGAAAGTTAAGCTGTATAAATCCCGTTGTTAACACCTAAAGTGTGTTTTCCCCCTCTTAGGAATGGGGGAGCAGTGAGGTTTGTGATAGGCTGTAAATGCATAAGTGATAAACTTCTGAGGATAAGATTGAAATTGGATAAACTTGGATGTTTTGTGAGAAGCATATAAAATGTCTGAGTATAGTGGAGATGAAATTTTTAAGCAGTTTAGCTAGCCTGAGTAGATTGAATTAATGGTAATGTAAGAATTATGTGTAGTAAAGAGAGAGATGTAAAGGATATTGTCTATATGTCTGCTAGGGATAGTTTAGGCAAATGGAATAACTAAATGATGAATAGTGACAACAATTACATGCCGACGATGTTGATAGAAGGGAAGTTTTAGGACGCACAAAATAAATTTTTCGTTTATCGTTCGGTGTTTGTGAAAAAGTAGGGGCAGCTGGCGGCGTTTTTTTTTTTTTTTTCGGCCAAAATAAAATTCTTTGAATTCAACAACAAATCGCACGGGCGGCTATTTTTTATTTTACGTTTTCAAGGCAAATAAGAAAACCTGAATTTTGTATTAAACACTGAACAGCCAATTTATTAGAAACACCTCTTACGGAAAATGGATCGGCCTCCCATTGACACCCAAACAATGGAACAGGCTGAAGCGGTGTATAAAAGGGATGCATTGGATCACAGGTTGCAGTTCGCAGAAGTGGACTGAATATGGGTAAATCTAAGGACTTGACCGACTTTGAACGATGCATGATCGTTGGAACTCGACAGGCACAGTTGAGCATTTCACAAACCGCGAACCTCCTCGGATTTTCCCGTGCAACAGTGTCAAGGATATTCCGTGAATGGCAGTTATGCCCAAAAACAACCTCCAACAAACACAACTCCGGACGAAACAGGGCCGTGGATGAACGAGGCCAATGGCGACTGGCACGGATCATCCACAGCAACAGGACGGGAACAGCCCAACAAATTGCAGCGCAGTTCACTGAGGGAGCATCCCAACCCATTTCGGAGCACACTGTGTGGCGCATCTTGCACCGAGCTGGGTTTAACAACAGGCAGCCAGTACGGGTACCGTTGCTGTCACCGCAAAATAGGAAAGCACACCTGCTATGGGCACACAGGCATCGCCACTGGATACTGGATGAATGGAAGAAGGTCGCCTGGTCCGACGAATCACGGTTCCTACTTCATTACGGTTTCATGGACCCATCCTGTCAGCAGACAACCGTACAGGCGGATGGAGGAGGAGTGCTGGTCTGGGGTGTCTTCTCTTGGGACACACTGGGTCCTCTGATATCCGTAGACACATCCCTGAATGCGACACACTACCTGAACATTTTTGCCGATCAGGTGCACCCGTTCATGATGACTGCATTCCCTGGTGGTGATGGACAGTTTCAGCAGGACAATACTCCCTGTCACCATGCTTGAATGGTCTTGGACTGGTTCGAGGAACATGACACGGACTTCCACTTGCTTCGGTGGCCAGCTCAGTCGCCCGATCTCAACCCAATCGAGCATTTATGGGATAAAGTGGAGAGAACCATCCGACGCCTTCCCACATTACCGTCCAACCTGCACCAATTACGGGATGCTGTGATGTCTGCTATTCCTCCGCAACGGTTTCAACACCTTGTTGAATCCCCATGCCAGCACGTATTCAGGCAGTTTTCGCTGCTAAAGGAGGTGCAACACGCTAATAGCGGGGTGTCTCCAATAAATTGGTCATTCAGTGTATAGCATATAACTTTAAAATACTGTAAATATTAAATTCCAAAGAATTTGTCTCCATTTTACAGAAAGATACACAACACCGTTACTTTCCAAGACTATCGGTTTAATATTTTTAAAAGGGGAAAAATGCATTTATTGGTTTACCCTTTGATATACAATAAGCACGAAGTTTTGAACAAGAATTGTGTATATTTATGAAAAATATACGGTAATTAAATAGTTTTATAACATGATATTTTAAGCAGGGCCTGTTTTAAGCATTTTAAAGTTATACTAAATAGCATTTAAAACTACGTTCTTTTTAAACAATTACATAGCTTTAATATCATAGTATTCCATATCTTATATACAGGATGTCCCAAAATTGATGTATACACTCTTTGAAACGTTATAACTCAGCAACGAAATGAGATAGAAATATAAAGTTTGTTGGATTTTATTCCTTAAACTTCCTTAAGCCCGTACATGTTCAAAATGTCCACTTTCTGTCACAGTACACTCCCAACACCGACGTCGAACAGAGCAACATACCAACTGGATTGTAGCTAATAGAATATCATTGATGGAATGAACACTGGATTTGGTGATACCAATTTCACGAGAGCATTGCCTCACTGATTTCTTTGGGGATCGTGCAAAAACCTCCATGACGGCATCAACACTCTCGTTATCAGTGGAACTTCTCTTTCTTCCACACCGACCTTTAAACGCATCTTTCACCGCTCCTTCGGCTTCAAACTTGTCTCGGAATTTTGTTATTGATACCCTTGTTGGCGGTGGTGTACAAAATTCAACCCTCCAGCGTCGTTGAACCTCAACAACATTCTCCACTTTCCAATAACACAGTAAAAGCACAATTTACACTAAAAAATTATACGCAGTGGTTTTTAAAATTTTTGCCTCCCAACCCCCTTTTACACTAAAAAATTCCAAAGGACCCCGAAACATGGATGTCCTAATATGTTTTATTCACATGAATACAAATATTAATACTTAGAAAGTTTATAATATAATTGAAAAATTAGTCGCCCATGAAATTTCTGTGACCTCCAAGAATGTTTTGTGACCCCCCACTTAAGAAACACTGAACTAGCAGAAGAATGGAGTTACTATGGTAATTGGTTTTAAAATGTCTCCATCTGTCCCCTTCATATTTTCTACAATTTTTGACTTAGAAGATTCAGAAATTTGGAATGCAGCTTACTATGGTCGCTGTTTTGTATGGTTTCGATTGGCTCACTGGTGTCAGAGTTACGGGGGTGGGAGTTAGAGGGGACCCCTGCTCTATCAGGTACCCTCTGTCTAAGAAAAGTATGTGTGGGCCAACTTGGCAACACAGAGTACAGAATTTTTGTGGCAACGATGGTTATCATGTCCTATATCGCCTGCTGCACAAGCAGACTAATTCGCATGCAAAGACTTCTTGTACAACCGTGAAACAGCAATGAGTGCAAAATATGCGAAACGGTTTGAAGCATGTAAAAGGTCTGAAAATAGTTGCAAGTAGCAGGTGCACACTACATGAAAAAATCAATGGCATTTGTAAGGAAGTGGGTTAAGCATTTTGAAGACCACAAAAACGTCGATGACTTACCAGAACAAGACGTAACAAAAAGACCACTAAACAACAAGACCAGCAGATCATAGAGACCTTCATGAAGAATCCACAAATAATTGAGATATTTGCGAAAAGGACAGGAAAAACTGAGACGTAAAGTTGTCTCTGGAGACAATAAGAAGTCGTTTGAGGGAGAAGAACATAAAATGGCGGAGTACGATCAAGAACCCTTCCTGTATGAAAACCTTTTGAAGAAACGTCTCCATTGGAGACAGAAAAATATGGACAGTGATTGGGGCAATGTTGTTTTCTCGGATGAATCCTCGTTTTGATCATGTGATTCCCCATGTTGAGCATGGTCATCCCCCACAAACAGAACTTTACACCATACCATTAAGCTCCCTACAAAGGCCCATGTCTGGAGTTGTTTCTCAACTGGGTTCTTCAAGAGGACAATGACCCAAAACATCATAGTGAACTCATAACATGAAGCTTATGCTTTTCAGGAAACTCATCTGAAGTTTGAACCAGCTGACTCAACAAATTTGACAGAATTGGAAGTCTTTATGTCTAGAGTTTGCTGTCAGCTTAGTAGAAAGCATGCCCCAGAGCTGTCAAGCCATTATTAACAACGACGGTGATTGGACCCACTTACTAACATGCAAGTGCCACTGTACATATACAGTTTTATCTGCAGTTTGTTTTCTCATTTTCCAGAAATCAACATTTTTAAAGTTACAGCACACACTCTTTTCTTAAACAGATGGTATACAGGGTGGATGCAAAAATGAGTCCCCTCCCCCTGCCTTTTTATTTTCGTAACCGAAGCAGATATGTCGATTTTGATGAATCCAATGAATAGGAAGTGTTGTGGGTGACCTATCCCATGGTGCACTTTTCATCATCCCAAATAAATAAATTAGGACACATTAAAATCCTATCTTAAAAAGCATAACAGATACATAAGAAATTCCAATTGAAGACTTGTACAGCATGGAATTCCAAACAAAACAAAACAAAAAATTTCCAAAATATGATGAACGAATCATCAACAATCACAATTATTTGTAATTTACAAACAGCCACAGTGCATAAATAAATCGGAATGGCAGAATGGTACTTTCACACAGGCCTACCATGAGATGATGTTATGGATTCAAAAAAGAAAATTGTATTTTTCAAAAAGAGGAAACTGGTCATGTCATATTTATTGTGTTTGGGGCATTGAAATGAATGCTTCTGCCATTTCTCTGTCAGAGTTGTGGCGGTAGCAGTAACATGGTCTTTAGTACTATTAAAGTTTCCAAATGGCAACATATGATAAATGATGTCATTCAATCGGAAATGATGAGAAATAAAAGACGATAGAGCTCTTCTACATTTTCTAAATAACTACGTTCAAGAAAATCAATCTTTTTGACTTAAAAAATGGGGGTTGAAAAGTGAAGATAAAAGGAGGGAGGGATAGATGAACTCGGGGCTTCTGCTTTCATATACCTCCCCTCGGGGGTGGGGGGGGGTTAAATCATTGTTTCTTAACTTTAGGGTCCATGTTTATTTAATTTAACTATCTTAGTTAATTTATGAAAGATTAGTCATGAAACAAAACTAATAATTTACTTGGGTTTCTTTAAAAAAGATTAAGAAACATGGATTTAAGCCATTCACCACCATACAATATTATGATTTTTTTATTTAAGTATAGTAAGATTATTTACTTTTAATAAGCATATAATGAACATTTATTTATTCTTTATAGAGTTCACCTATTCGTATTCAGCGAGTACGTACACATTCCTTTAATGATGGGCCATCTAAAAGGTTCCAGAACGGCTGTGAGCGTGTTAGAAATCACAGAGATAAAAGAGTTGTTCCTGTTGCGGTAATTTGAATTTTATTATTATATATTATATTTATTTTAAAAAATGCAGATGTCCATTATAAAGATCAGGTTGTGAAAAATAAGTCTTGTGTTGTTGCAAAAACTGTTTTATGCATTGTGGTTTTTAACATTGTTATAATGTGTGGTAGCAGTGTTTTTCATCGAGTTGTATCTTTTTTCATACCACGATCCTTTTTAATAGTTTCAGCTAGGCTATTTGTATGGTATTTGGATCCTTTTTTAAGTTTTTTATGAATTTTCATAGTATGCATTATAATTGATTTAATGAGACAAATTTACTTAATAACATTTAACTGGGAAAAATATTAAAATATTTTGAAAATAATAAAGAAATTGCATAAAAATAACCCAAATGCATAAACAAATAAACAACTAGAAGACTTGAAAGATATACTGTACTGAATAAGACTGCATGAAATGATGTTGATCACCTTGATCTAATCAAGAGCAAACAGTTGGAAATAGCTGTTATGGTTTATGGATGATACCACTTTATAGGTGGGAGGAGATTGTATTGTATTCTGTGGATATATTTAGCTAATCTATGATCTGCATACTCCATGAAAAATAAGCAAATACTGTGGAATGGAACAACCAAAAAGGGAAAATCTCTAATAATTATTCCTTGTGGATTAGAGGTTTTCTCTATTTGGTTGAGTATTCCAATGGAAATAATTACTTTTCAGGCAGCTGATGTGAGAAGCAAGTGAAGTTCGATTTTATGATTTTAAAGTATCACGAGTAAGTTTTAAAGATGATCGAGGAATTTTTTTTTTTTCTCCTATAAGGACAGCATTGTCCTTAACGTATCACGAGTAGAAAATTTTCATGTGAGGATAGTCTTTCCTCCATGTTTCACGGTGTTTGTTGACCTCAAGTCATTCTCCACATTTATGAATATAGAAACACTGCAAACATTTTATAACTTCTTTTTAGAAATGCTACACTACCACTTTAGATGTACAATAATACCTTGCAGTATGAGTTTAATTCGTTCCGTGACTGAGCTCGTTTTACGATTACAAATCAATTTTCCCCATTGAAATTAATTAAAATATTCCAAAATCTGTTCCATCCTCCAAAAACCACCCACATGATAATTATTGAAACATAAAAGAGATTACAAGAGAAATATGTAACTGTTTTTATTAATTTACTATACATGTACCTTAAAGATGTGCATGAAGAAGATGATGGAGCATGGATGAGGAGGATTATTGTTTGGAAGGAAAATCTCTATCCATTAAGACTAGCATCGCCTGTGTTCATAATTCGACCACTTGTGTAAACGATGAATTGTAGCTGCGAATATTATTGAAATCATCTCTCACTGCAATTGAATCGACGAATCTCACACAAATTGAATTGAATTCTCACTGATGGGCATAAGAAGCCATATCGGTATCTACAGTGGTCGCCGCTTAATGTAGCCACCTTTAACATGGTCACCTGCTTTTTATAGCCACTCCAGCTCGGTCCGGAATTTTCTAACTGTTTCCTGTGTAACAAATTTTAGCTTTAATTGGCCACCATCCACTTAATATGGCCACCTTTTTTCAGAGGCAGATCACGAATTCTACCTTTTCATCTCATCTCACTTCGGATAAATGAACACTCTGCTTATAATATCCACTTTTCATTTCCCTCTAAGCCAATGGGCACTGCTGCCCAAAATTATGCATGTGATATGGGCATCATCAGGACAATGAAAGCCTACTTTAGGCACGAGATGCGCCATAGGATCATAGAAATGCTCGAGGACAGTAATGGCCGACTCCTAGCAAATGAAGTTATTAAAAAATAAATCTGCTGGATGCTATGCACATGCTTTCTGTTCCTTGGTCGAAAGTGTCACCAACAGCCATCAATAATTGCTAGAAAAAGACTGGTTTTAAGTTCAAAAATGAAGAGGTGTGTGAAGACCAAGAAGGCAAGGCTTTGAATTTTGCCTTAATTCACTAATTGTGCTGCATGGATTGTACTGCATTTTTGGTTCACTTTCTCCACCTATGGGATTAAGTGATGCTCTGGCCAACATCATCTCCAAGATTCAAAAGTAAACTGAGATCCAAGAACTTGAAATCACTAACAGCGATGATGATGAGGAATTAATTAAACCATCGAATGCAGAAATTTGAGCAAGCCTGCTAACCATCCAAAGAGCTCTTCAAATGAGAGACTATGATAAAATGGATGATTATTTAAAAGTTCAAAGTAATGTTAATGATTTTTTTATAAAGACAAACTTGTCAAATAGACATTAGACAATATTTTAATTAAACTGTTTTGATAAGATACTGTACTGCATGTGTATAAATGATTTTTTTAAGTAAACAAGCTTATCAATATGTAAGTACACTACACGATCAAAGGAGTTGGGACACCTGTTGCTCTACCATAAAGCCGCAAAAAGCTTCGATCAGTAGTATATAGGACCACCCCGAGGTGCTATCACTGCCTCCACCCTACATGGCATACTATCCACAAGTTTATGGTATGTGTTCACAGGTATTGACCTCCATTCCTCGAGGAGTGTTGTCGTCAGTTCCTGGACAGATGTAGGGTGAACCATCCTGGATTTCACACGTCATTCCAATTCGTCCCAAAGATGTTTGTTGGGGTTGAGATCAGGACTCTGGGCGGGCCAATCCAGTTTTTCAACCCGCATCTCGTCAAACCAGTCGGATATGAATCTTGCTTTGTGGCAAGGCGCATTGTCGTGCTGGAAGAGGAACAGCCCGTCACTGAAGTGTTCCCATAGCGCTGGAAGTGCCCCGTTATCCAGAATGGTCCTGTAGCCATCAGCATTGAGGTTTCCGTCCACCTTGATGAGCGGGCCCGGTCCAGTCCAGGAGAAACACCCCAGGTGTTCACAGGGTTGTCCCAACTCCTTTGATCTTGTAGTGTACAAACATATGCTCAACTTGTGGGATAAAAATATAAGTACTTTTGGGAAGCTCTCTTAAAACAGCCACCGGTTATTGTGGCCACTTAAACATGGTCCCAAGGCAGCCATATTAAGCAGCGACCACTGTATTAGCATCCTATCAGTATAGGTTTTTAATTAATATTTCGGCTAATTGTAGTTGCAGAGACTTGTTTTTTTTTTGTTTTTTTTCCCTGCACTTCTATGGTACAGTACCTTTCGAATGAAATAAGTTTCATTCCCCTCCTTTTATAATAAATACCCCAAAAATGTTCCCCAATTCCGACGTTCATGTATTAATATATAGATTTTAGGAAGAACATGAGCGGAAGCTGAACTTGTCTTGCAGTCGCTTGTAAGAAATTCACTCGTACTGCAAGACAAAAGTTCACACAGCGTCGCCTTGAACAGCAAATTACTCGTACAGTGGTGCACTTGTGCTGTGTGGTTCTATTGCATTTCCTTTCAGGAAAAATAAACTTGTTATAAAATGTTATCAAATAAGCATTATTTAATGTATCTTTATATCACTTCCTTCGAATATACTCTCCATCCCATATAGAGAATTGCATATTCTAAGGAACAAGCCTGAGTTGAGGACATAAAAATCCTACTCATGATACGTGTTCTTCTTTTGGAGGAATGACTTGGACTTGCTCCTTTTTTGAAATTTGCTGTTCCTTATTTAAAGTTAAACTGCCATGATACCACCCTTAGTTGTATTTATTATGGATATTTTTTTCCATTTCAAACAATAGTATTTTCTATTATCTTTTATAAATCCATAATAAGGAATGTATTGCCGAATATAAATAAAGAACAAGGCATAATCAATAGACCTCACTCTTAACTTGACACTGTCGAATCAATTACAGTGTGTGAACTGGTTCTGATGTTCACTTGCATTATCATATAGTTCCATTTTTGATTGGTTTGAGCATCACGTGACACAAGTAACCAATCAATGAGCGCATTCATTTCAGTTCTCTCTTCCACAGTAAGGGGAAAAGGTATCGTGTGATAATCACTGCTGCCATTCTGTAAGCTGCATTTTATGAGCAACTGCTTTGTGGATATACATTGCAGGAATTCATGCAGTCCAGTCAGCCTCATTTGCACATAACACGAACAATAGTGTCAAATTACAGTGAGAAAGTCTCTTAATAAAGCAATACGATATTATGTTTGGTGTTTAAATATGTGTACATGTTTTGAAAACTTCAATTACCACGGGCATAAGATAAGATTATAAAATTGAAAAAATAGAAAGAAAGCAGTAAACAATTAGTGTACAACAAAGGGATGGAAAGTAAACAATTGAATGCAACATTACATGGAATCATAGTTTGAGTGGTGGAAAAATAAAATCGTAAATAGAAATTTTTAAGGACAAATCTATCCCTCCTCCCCCAAATTTGTTAAATAATTCAAATTCAATCAGACATTAATGTCATTCTCAATACCATCGATGGTTTTGTTTTTCCACCATTTAAACTATGGGCTCGTTGTTAATTGTTAAACTCGGCACTGAATTTATCGCTTCCACCATGGCCTACAACAATAGAAGAATTCTTCTATTGTTGTAGGCTAGGCCATGGATGAAAATGCCCACTAGAGAGGCGCTGCACCTGTAGCTGATGTCTGGTTCGAGATTAGAATTTGAAGTAGCCCTTTTTGTTGCTCGCTTAGCTAGATCCTCGGCTAAGATCCCAATTGAACACTGGGATTATACATGGCCGCCATGACACTCAGCGATTTCAGTTTAACAACAAGCCTATACATAAAACATGGTGAAATCTGAGATTCTCCCAGCAAAATTTTCCAATTTTAATGATAAAAAAATCATTAAATTTTTTATTTCTTAAAATTACACTATTTATTGGGCAGAAAATTGCTTTCTAGTAAATTTGTTATAATTGCTAGTAAATAAAAAATACGAGGGTTGGGGCAAAAGTCATGGCAACTATTTTTTTTTTCTTGAAGATACCAGTCCTGTTGGAAAATGTGACATATACAGACGAAAGGACAAGGTGTTAACTACATGTGTGGATAATGAAGAGCACTGAAATATCGTAACACACTAATTTATTACGGTAGTATGCAGGGCGATATGGCCTTCACGGTTGTTTATCACTGGTTGACACACGTCCTTGCTGAAACTTTCCTACCCAGCGTGCTACTGTACAGTATGGCAGGGCATTATTCCCAAGGGCTTCCACTAATTCACTGTGACATTCCATCGCATTTCTCCCTCGGAGAACGGCTATTTTGATGTAAGCGCGCTGCTCAACATGGGTTACTTCCATCTCGCACGACCAACTGACTGATTTCACAGCCCTCGCTGCGCTACTACCAGCTATCACAGAGGCATCTGTTGTTCTGCATACACACTATGCCTGCAGAACTTCCACACGACACATATACGTTTGTGATCCGTTCACATATCTACAAGAAAAAAAATAGTTGCCATGACTTATGCCCCAACCCTCGTATTTAGAAAAAAAAGGAGAAGTTGAATAATATAACTGAAGTAAATTTTTAAAAAAATGCAAAATATTACAGTTGTGATATTCTTGGGGGAGGAAATACAAAAAAAAGAAAGAACTAAATTTCTTCATTAAAATTATTCTGTTGGTATAAGTGGTAAACAAATTAAATTGAATTAAATATTTTTATTAATAACTGTAGTGGCTTTACTGTTTTTAAATTAAAATATTGCAGAAAATTAATGACTTTAATTTTTTTAAGATTAAAGAAACAAGAAACAATGGGAAACAGCTAATTATTTTTATTTTTTTTATTCCTGTTCAGTACAACAGCGTTTTTTTGTTATTTTATGTGGAATTTCTTACCATTTTACACTATAAACATTTTTCAAGATATTATCTTTTTCTCAAGGGATTTTCTTGTGTTTTCTATAATGTCGATCAGTTATTGTAGTGGCATAATTTGATAGGTATGATTTACACTTTTTTTCAAAATGTGATTAGGTGTGCTCCTCACATGTTCTTTGCTTTAACATGAAAATAATGGTTTTTCTCTCTCAGCTTTGTGGCCAAGATAGCTTAATCACAGATCTTATTGCTCTCCGACTTTTTTTTCTCTCTAGGATTTTCATTATACATGTAATGAACTAAAGTTTTTGGCCCCTAGCTATTAGTTACAACCTGTATCTTCAAACCTAAGAAAGATTTTGCTTAAATTTTTTTCACATTCTTTAATATAGAGTATAAGTCATAATTTGAAGTAGAAGTTTTGCTGTAAGTGAAATAGAATTCTTGTTATAAATTTTTGAGCTAAAGGATTATGTGCATTACCACAGATTTAAGTTTTAAAAAAATCATATCCCCACCGCAGAATCTTATATTAAAAATCTTTTAGTTCAGCCCATTCTTGAATTTATTCTGTACCAGAAAAAAAAAAAAAAAATTAACCGACATATCTTTTCTAGGAACAAGTACCCATTTTTCAAAAATAACTGTAATTCAACGAAAAACTATTAAGCATATCTTAATCAAACTTGGCAGTTATGTTTTTTAATACATCTGAAATATGTGTGCAAAATTTCATAACTTTCTGCTTAGTAAATTATAAGATAACGTTAATGAATAGTAGCTTCTCAATGCAATAACAAGGCACTACTAGTGTCGCACCGCGAGAAAACAAAGCAACTCTCCTTATGAATTTGTTGATACGGCCATGGTCAAACGATAGATTCAGCGCTGAGTTTAACAAAGGGCCCATTCTTATCAAAAGAATTCAGCCATCTATTAAAATGTTCCATTTGTTTCTTCTACGAAAAAAATTATTAATGATAAGTTAAACTTCTGAATTATTGCTATTATAGATGTAACTTATAAAATTTTCACAATTAAAATTCAAATAAGCATTTATGTTTAAAATTTATTGGAAAGCCCAGTCTCTGTCCTTTACAGACGACAGAGAAAACTTTTACA
>JAHWFO010006205.1:699367-741611 GCA_023313115.1 Rhysida immarginata
GCCCCTGAAGCGAGAGGATAGGCTAACCAGCAGTACTGTCCTGTATATTTTTGCAATACCCTGTACATGTACTTATTTCTAGATATACATGTACTACCTTTTCTAGGATATCAAAATCAAAAATCTCTGACAGTGCACTTTGAATAATATATAAGTTTCTGTCCTCTCTCGAGATGATCATTTCCAATCATAAAACAAAGAAAGTACGTCAAAAAACTACCCCTTGCTTAAAGAATGAATAAATTGTTCGTATTATGTTTACTATAACTAAAGAGTTATTGAGTGAAGTTATACTTTGAGATAATCTTAACAAAATTGTTAATTGCTGAATCATGAAAGGTTTTTATTTATAATCTCAACGAACAGGTAAGTCAAGCAGCAATACACTGCTGGGGAAGCTTGGTTCCTTAAATATAAATGCCATAAAGATATTAGCAAGAACGGATGAAGGTAGGAAATATTAGTAAAAAAAATACTTGGTTCCTTATTCTGTTCTTGATTTAGTATAAAAAACGGATGGAAAAATTCCACGACCTGGATTTGAAACCAGGGACCACGAATATCCAGCTCATTGCCTCTACCAACTGGGCTATCATGGACACGGTACAGTAAAACTGTCTCCAAGTATCCTAAAGACTACAAAGTAACCCTTGTGATTAGCAGGCACCCGGCTCACAGATTGGGAATTCTTCCTCTCCAAACCATCAGGCAGCTGATGAACGCTCTTAAGAAAATAAGAAATTGGAACTGGAGTTAATGTTCCAAACATCAAGTAATATCTTAATCTGATCGTTGGAACATTAACTCCAGTTCTGATTATTTACTTTCTTAATTTGGTTATATTAATTAAGCTGAGTTATTTATTTATTGAAAATGGATTTTAAATTCATGTGAGTAACAACTTTTTTTAATTAGCCTGAAATGAAAATTCAAGATCTTCTGGGAAACTACATTATGCGATGGGCAATATACTACGAGGTGTGGCAATTAAATAACGAGACTGGTGTCAGAAATGGGATTTATTGCAAACAAAGTTACAACTAACTTGTATCCCCTTCAACATACTCCCCTCCCCTATCTGTTCGTGCCTTCCATTGTTCAAAGCAGTGCTGTAGGTCATCCATTTTCAACAATTCTGCCGTTTTTGCTTTTACCTCTTCAACCCAGACTGAAAATGTGTTTCCCTCAATGCACTTTTCACTTTTGGGAACAGATAAAAGTCACAGGGAGCCAGATCTGGTGAATACCGAGGATGTTCGAGCACAGGAATGCGCTTGTCCGCTAAAAACTGTTTCACAGATAGGGCACTGTGGGCTGGCGCGTTGTCCTGATGCAGAATCCATGCGTCGTTTTTCCACAAATCTGGTCTTTTCTTCCTTACTCTTTCCCTGAGCTTGATTAGGACTTCTTTGTAGCATTTCTGATTAACGGTGTTTCTGATGATCGTGGCACTACTACAACCGACGCTCAAAAGGAAACTAAAGCAAATAGAGAGACGAAATGAACGGTGGCTGCTCTTGAAGGTTCAAGGTCAACTGCATTCCAATACCAGTCTTCCCCCATGCAGCTGCGCGATAGGAGGTGCGTAGTCTCGTTATATAATTGTCCCACCTCGTATATTCATGGAAATTGCGTCAAATCGCTTATATGCACAGAGTGTTGCAGATAACTACAGGGCAGTATAATGGGAAGCCTACCCGCTCGATTGACAGAATGGAGGGAGATGAAGGTGGCCTGCAGCAGCCAGCAGTTTCCACAGTCGGGGAGGGGGGTAAACGTCAGAACTGTCATGTTTTTTGATAAAATTACCCAATTATCATTTGATGTCGAGCCAGCCCTTGCAATCGAGCGGGTAGCTTCCCGTTATACTGCCCTGTAGTTATCTGCAACACCCTGTACTATACGTTATACAGTATTATAAACGGCAGCTAGTAACCACAATAACTGTCGTGTGCATCACGGACAGCAGCTAGACGTCGTGGGAGAGAGTTCATAAGATGTTGAAAGGTGTCTATATCTAGAGCCTTACAGATTGCAATGTGTCCAACAGTTGCTGAAGAGTGAGGGTGAAGGATCCATTGAGCGAACACAAGTGATCCCAAAGATGCTCGATTGGATTTAAATCTGGGGAATTCGGGGGTCAGGGAGGGAGGTAGGGAGGGACTTGGAAGTCTTGGTCGTGCTCCTTCAATCATTCCCGGATAATTTTGGCCGTATTATAAGGTCGCATTGTCTTTCTGGAATATCCCATCCACCCCAGGGAAGAGGGCCAGCATGTAGAGGTGTACCTGCTCCGCAACGATGGATAAATAACCAAATCTGCTTTCAGGGGAATCAGTGGACTCAGATAATATGTTTTATATCCCAGACCATAATAATTAAAAAATCTTCTTTCTAGTCTAAAAAGAATGCATATAAATTATACATACCTTGCCAATTTTTGAGTGCATTTCTGACTTTATAAATTTAAATGTTTTACTAATCTGTTCGATCTAATGCTCCTATTTTTTTATGGAACCGGAGACAAAAACTCCGACTCTTTAAGAAAGATGTGTAGAGATTAGTAAAACGAACAATTGTATCTATGCCTGCGACCTTTTTCTCTTTTATTAAAAAAAATGAAAACTGTCATGGATGATAAATTCTCGCAGTGAGTTTCTTGAAGCCAAGAACTTTTTAACAATGTTAAATTCGCAGTGTCTCTTTGACTGCACTTAGAATACGGCATTCTTAAAAGTAATTATTTGTTACTTAGTCTGTAAGCAATTATTTGTTACTTTTATTTTTTTTTTTAATTAGAAAAGTGTATTTATTTCACCGAACTTGATTAAAAAAGAAAAAGAGGAGGGGACCCGATGAGATGATGTTAAAAGTAATTTTTTCGCTCTTCGAGCCCATATAGTTGGAAAAGTCATAAAACTGAAATTCATTCGTGTAATAATATTAAATGTTGCTTGTTTAAAGAGGGATTGGTGCGAAGGGATCTTGGCGCTGATGACATCAGATAACAGAACTTGAATTTATTTTTGACTTTTCGAGTTGCTTAACCTCAGATCATATGGAAATTCCCAAACGTGCTGAGTTTGAAATTCCTTGAAATTCTTTGTGGTTACAAGTAGTTATTTGTTTTGTTTGCTTTTTTTTTTTATTTTAAATTTTTTTGCTCACTCCACCCTCCATGTCTGTCCCGCGTGATCATTCCAAACCTGTTACTGAGAAGTCGAACGCCGTCGTCCCCATGGAAGGAATTTGCATCGATCGAAGACTTGTATGGGAAGGGAGGAACGTTTATTCCAAGTAACTAAATAAAAAAAAAACTTTAACTGTCAGTATGTTAATAACCAGAATGGTACACCTGCTTATGCTTACAACTCCTTTGGACCGAATAACATACATAGGGTGTGCGCAAAGGAATCAATAATTGCATTTAAAAAAAATTTAAAGCGACCAAATAAGTTCTGCATATAAACCATCGATTAATATGCAACTCGGTACTAAAGAAAAGGCATTATTAACCTGTTTGGTAGTTACACAATATAAACGATGACATGCGATTTAGTTTTTAGTGATGTGGAATGTAAGAATTGAAGCGAGAAACAGTCACATGATTAGTCATGGGATATCCCCTTCGAGTCTTAAAATGAAGGTATGAATCCAGTCATGACTTGGGTATGGGAAAGTTTTCTCCTTTTCATTTCCTTTTAAGGAGCTAATTATAAGCCACAACTTTCTGTATCTGTTAATTGTCTACCATAGATCGGGTAAACTGGTGGATGTGCCCTCTAAATTTATGATGTTGTGATAATTTAAAACCCGGATTTCCCACACCAAATTAAGTGCTTCCTTTGGCATCTTTCCTCCTTAATTCCGTCTTGAGGAAACAATACTTATCAGGAAAAGATTCTTAAAAATTTACAAATCGAATGAGTCGATGTATAAAACGACTTATTTGGCAAAGGAGTGTTTCTGGCGTTCATTTTCCTTTATTGGTCAAAAGTAAGAATCGAAAAGGGCCCGGGTCTTCCCCATTAGGAGAACGTTTGCAAATGGGAATTTTTGTAGAGTGTATTTCGCCATCCTTTTTCCCCCCGTTCCTGTTCTCGTCGTTAAATAAAATCTCAAGGAAGTTTATAGGCGAATGATAACTCGAATTACTGTTACAATGCATCTGCTCTGACTAGATGGGAATAGTTGGTAAAAATCTATAAACTTTTAATGTTTTTCAGATCTCTGCAATATACCTGTAGGTGGAGCCCTTTCATGTTCCCTCTCCCTCGTCTTTCTGGCAAAGTTCCATTCTCCTCGGGTGTCAGACACTTGCTTCCTGCCACACTCGATTGCTAATTTATTGGTTGCCAAATCCATCCATGTGTGCAGTCCTTCCTTATAGGTCCCATGTGAAGCTCTAATGCGTAAACTGTGTTGATTATGGTGATGATGATGATGATGATATTGGTGCACGTGAATCCGTGGTACATTTGAAATTCGTAAAATCATGTTTACCTACCTTTTAGCACTTTAAAAACGAATGATGGAAAATTCCTTTTAACGGTTCCTCTACTTGATCACGAGAGAGAAGTAATCAATTACTGAATATATAAATTCGCTCCCCCTCCCCCCCTGCCGACCGCCCAGTATAAAGTTGCTAAAAATCTTAAATTTCTTATCGAAAGGAATTTTGTGATTTCTTTATAATAAATATACCACACATAAGAGAAAGTATATTAACTCGTGAAAATTTTGTAATTAGAATTTTTGATAGATATATGGAGGAGCATTTGTTCAAACATGTTAAGTTCTGGCAAGTGCACATAAATGTGCGCAGTTGTAAAATGTGTCAAAGATGGTATAAAATTCGCATTTAAAAAATAAACATTTTTTTAATAATTTACTCGAAAATCATTCGGGAGTATACCGACCGTGGCTTTATGGCTTCTTAAGTTTTTTTTAAAAGAGCGTCTCACACTATCTCACATTATCTTTAAACTCTCTTAAGAGGCAGAAGAGTCCCTCTTTAGAGTTTAAATTACCGCTTCAAGTGAAGGTGTGTGTGACGTTCTTTGGATGTATGGACAGAGCTGAGTATGTCGCAAACAGGAGGAATCGTATTCATCCATTGGCGTGTATTAACTGTTTAAGCTCTGCTGGAGTCAAATCATCATACCTAGAGCATGACATCGGCTTCAGAGTTCTACTTTGAAGTATGTGTAGTCGATCACGGTATGCCCATGACTACGGGAAGCTTGTTCTTTGGAATTACTTTTTGCATGAATAGCCGCGTCTTATATCCGTGAGTGCCTCATGCTTTCTCTCCTCAACAGTCTTTTCCGAATCCTTTCATCTCACTGAGCATCTTAGTGTTTTGTTTGTAATCTTTTATTTATTATATTGTCCTACTTTACCTAACAGTTGAAATCGGAAGTTTAACTGGACAGATTATAATCATGTAACTCTCAGTCAGTTGAACCAGCAAAAATGATATTCCATCTGGCTTTTGAATAAGCCATATACAAGAGGACATATCCGTCGTGATGCTCGCTGATTTTACTACGACGAGAAGCGGTATCTTCCTGCTATTAACAATCACGATCGGCTTCTTGGATGCGAGACCTATGCATTTCAAAAACTATACAACTAAACAACACATCGTTTCAAAAACTATCATTTTAATTATAAAGAAATACAGCATCTAGTTACAAAATATGCATCTTTGGCATCATCCACCGCAACTACTTGCCATGGGAAGATTCAACAAGATACTGGAAGGTTCCTACAGGCATCTGTGACCATGCAGATTGTAAGACACTCCGGAGTTTGTTTAGGTTCTTTGCTTGATGTGTCGATCGACTT
Source organism: Rhysida immarginata (assembly GCA_023313115.1). Lineage (NCBI taxonomy): Eukaryota > Metazoa > Arthropoda > Chilopoda > Scolopendromorpha > Scolopendridae > Rhysida > Rhysida immarginata. The sequence goes on from JAHWFO010006205.1 coordinate 705,218, forward strand.
GATTCCATAGCTTTTGGATTGGAGATCTGGGGAATTTGGAGGCCAGGGTAGTATCTTGAGGTCTTTGGCGTGCTCCTCGAGCCACTTACGGACCATTCTGGCGATATGGCATCCCGCATGTCTTACTGATAGGTGCCTCTGTGGAACACGATCGACATCTGTGGATGTATCTGATTGGCTACGATCGAGAGGTAGCTATTTGCATTTAAATTGCCTTCCAAGCGTCTGCTTCGGATTCCAAATTCGCTGGCCGGTCGTATTGGAGACTTTTCTGTTGACCCCATAGTTATTTCGACGATCAGTAGTAGTTCAACAGTAGTGCGTCGATTGGTCCTAACTTTCGTTTCAACGAATTTGCTGAGATCAGCAACATATGGGGCTCCACAGTTTACATAGAATCGTCACACTTGCTCTATTTGTCCATTCTCACACTTTCACTATTAAGGCACGAGAACATTTCACACAACAAGTTTGTTTGTTTCTGAAATGCTGTCATCGTTGGCCAAATAGCCGATAATCATGTCATTTCCAAGAGAAGTCATGTCATTCTCCTTTGTAATTATGTCGTCCCAAGTCTATTATATTCTCGTGACTTACACTGTTCTGTGTTCACGAATACCAGACATCAAGCGGGTTGATCCAAGTATTATATAGTTTCAGCGTGGTATCTTCGCACATGCGCAGTGTAATACCCTAGGGGTGTTCCATAGTGTGAATGAACCCTGCATGAAATAGTGTTCCCTTCATATTTCTTATTCTTCTCTAAATTGCTGAAACTGAAATTAAAATTACGTTTCAATGTCTAGCATCAATTTCTTTAAAGAAACTCAGACTTTCATAATGTTTTAGTCTTAATACATCGCATTGTAAATAATTTAATTTAATCGGATGTAACGATATCCATTTGTTAATGCGAGTAATCCGTTTTGTAGGTTATTGCCATTCTTGAATCGGTGTGTTCATCATCGTTGTGCCTTAAATTCCATCCTGTTTTCATTATGGCATTATACATATATAAAAACATAACAACAGTATAACGAATGATTACATTCTAACATACACCTTTTACAAATTTACGATTTTGGAGTTTTCCTTTGACCAGCGGGCATTCAAACGTAGTGAATCGAGCCATTCAAGTATCAGTTCTTCTCCGTTATCACGACCTCACAAACTTAAAACTGCTTTTCATGGTTCAAGGATACAGTCCCCCTCCCCACCTCTGACTTTTTAAAAATCAGATAGTTCCTTGTTTGTGTAGCAATATTTATATGATCTGAGGAAAGACTGGAGAGGTTTATATACAATATTTATGCAACTTTGAAGAGCTTTCAAGTAGAAGCTCTTGAGAATCGAGGACTTAGTTGACGCTCGACGGGTTGGCGCACAACAACGTAAACTCATGATCGTGTTCGACATCTATCGAAACGTCATTCAAATACCCGCTCATGTTTTTATTCATTGAGGTTATGTATTTAGGAAATATAGGGGGGGGGGGGTGAGAACTTTCCAGTGTGATTATGGCTATTTTGCGTAACGGTATAATGTATTTTTGTAATTTCTTACGAAGAAATGTTGTAAGAACTGTGCAGTTGGTATTAGAAATAAGTTGGCCTATTTTTACTTCAAGTTGGAAATTCGTACACGTCAAATTTCCATTTGATAAGGTGGAAAATTTCTTCGATTGATTGTGAAACAGGATTTCCGTTTCAACGAAAACATCGACCTCACTGAGTTTTATTCGATGTTAACTACAAAGATTAGTAGAGTAAGTTGCCTATTTCATGGCATGGGAGTTGGTCAACGAGTTTAATTTATTTTAATTGACACGTCGGTTACCGAGCTCGGCGTTCCCAAGAGTGACATCTACACGGTTTCTGACGATTTCCTCAATAATAAAAGTAAAACTTCAACCCTTGGTGTTTGATTTAATCATTTTCTGTTTTTGGAACACCGCATGACAAACAAAGCGTATCTCGTTTTTGTCTGTAGAAAAACAAATTGTCAGTTTGACGAGGATATTGGTGAACCGCTGTCATCAACAAAGCAAATTAAAAAGGCTCTGTTTCTCTAATTCGTTAAAAAGATAGTATCAACTTATTTAAATACTTGAACGCTGTACATGTATGAGTGATATTTCTAGGGCTTTGACAAAATTTTCAGACTCCGAGAATTCTAAATTGCCCGACTCCAGATATCAGTTACAATTTAAATTCTGGGTCTTTTGAGGTGGAAGTGTTACTAATTCACAGTACGACGGCAGAAAACGGGAGAAAGCTGTTCGAGCATAAAAATCTATAGAACCCAAGTGGAGATGGGTTTATCATGCTTTCCGTCCGATATCCGCGCTCCCTTGACCTCAATTCCTTTCCGTCGACTTTTTTCGTCATAGTGTGTCCGGCTTTAGATTACTTACTAGATAAAACCAGTTATTAAAAAATGAAAAAAAATATACATTTCTGATAAGACCTAGTAAATACAGATATTTACTAAAGAATGATGGGGTTTCTTAAGCGAATAAAATAAAGTTAGGTGCAACTTGCGCCACTAAGAAGAGCAACTGTCCAAGTTTGAGGTACATTTGTCATAGTCTTTAAATGTGTGTACCTTGTTACACGGCATACATCAGCACAATAATCACATTCCTCACATCTCCAAAAATCAGGACAATCAAGCAATTCTTTTGGAAACAAGGATTGCCTCCCCCCCCCCCCAAAGACTGTAATGCGCCATGTAATGTTCCGCCTTTGGTAGGGGTTTGCACAAAGGCATGGGTCCCTACCGTCTCTTCTCTCCCGAAGAGAGCCCTGATCTGACCCTATCAAACATTTATGAGACGAATTGGAGCGTCGCGTTAGAGCCAGGCTTCCACGTCCGACATAGACTATGAACTGTCCATCTATTTAAAGGAATGTCCACCAGTATATGCCAAAAGCCATGAGACATCAGTCTGCAAACATAACGGTAGGTAATGCAACTGAACCATGATGTATTGTCATAGAAATTCCTAGACCTGACATCTCGTGACTCATTTGGTCAACGGCTGAGCTGCTCATGTCAAGTCGAAAATATTTTATCAGAGTTTATTATTATCAGAGTTCCCCCTGGCCCGACAGATTGGGTACCATTCTCGAAGTTTTGCGGGCATTTAAATTCTCATTCGTCCATCTACAACAGCGCTTTCCAAACTTTTTTATATGGCGACACTCTAGTTCTACTATAGCTATATAGCTATATTAAAGCCAGCGACCAGGCGACACCCAGTTTGGAAAGCTCTGATCTACAATGTCACGTGTGTCTGGAATATCTCATGGAAGATCGACACTCTGATCAGCAGCATTTGACTAGGACCACCTAAGCTAACGATGACCCTGGCGCATATCATATTCACATTCCATACGGGATGTACCAGACGCAGAAGATCCGACAGAGTGCCATATTAAACCACCTCATAGGGGATATCGACTCACCTAGGCTTGTGGCATTGCTAATTGGACCTTGGAGGATTGGTGCATGTGGCATGGTTTCATGATTCACGGTTCTAGTTGTTTCGGTTGGATGGCAGGGTATACATCCTTGTGCAAATTAATTGAAACAATTTCAAATCTTGCGGGGATCCTTTTTGCTTTGTCGAAGCAAGTGAGCGTTATCTTTAGGAGTTACTTTCTTCTTACGGCCATGCTTTCCTTTACGTTTCCACACTTTCCTTGATTACACAGTTGACAGTTGCTAAACTCACACCAACCACTGAAGCAGCCGCTTGATACGTCTTACAAGGAGACTCTACGTTTTCGGACCCATCGACTTTGATAAAAAAAAAAAAAAACTAAAAAAAAACTAAAAGTAGCTTTCACCAAACTAAACACCCATGCAAACTCATTCGATGCACTTCTCAATATTTTTCGAGGAAAAAATTCATAAAGTTTGTTATCTTTGACTGCACTTTATAAATGGCCGAATTGTAGCATAGGTTTTTATCGCGTTCTGGTGGTCCATGGTAAGATCCTAGAACTCTATTTTGCAGGTACGGGTTGAAATCCCGTCTTCGAAAAAGTGTTTTTCCCCTTCTAAATTTATTTTAACATGTATGGGAATGTGTAATTCATTTACTAAATTAATGAAGGGAAGTTTTTTTTGTTTTTTTTTATCGAAGACGGGATTTGAACCCATACTTGCTAAATATAATTAGAGTGTCTTCCATTGGACCATCAGAACGCGAAACATATCTATGCTACAATTCAGGCATTTATAAAGTGCAGTCAATGTTAACAAACTTTATGATTTTTTTTCGGAAAATTTTGAGAAGTGCAACTAATGGCTTTGCATGGCATGGTTGAAAGCTACTCGTAGATTTTTTTTTTTTTAATCAAAATCGGTGAGTCTCCTTGTTATAGCTATGTGTTCGTGCGGAGTTACGATCTTCGTACGTTTCCTAGATGTCACATCTCTCGAACGGCGGTCAAATCACATCTGGTCAAGTTTCTAAAATCTGATGAAATACTGTAGCTGCTAACGTAATGACTGCATCAGCCAACATAAAAAATGATCAAACTGACTTTTCGAGTTTGTTTTGAGTACAGAATTGCGAGTACTATAGAAAACATGCTTTGTTTCAATTAATTTGCACAAGAGTGTAGATGTGGCGCAGATCCCGTGAGGCCCTAATTTTTGGCAACAGACTGTGCTGCTGGCTCCAAACACGTTATGGACCAGTTACCGCTACATTGCAGTGCTTGGTAACCATTTGCTTGCCTTCTTTCAGAGACTCGTGTGTCCCCAGGATAATGCACCATCTCATCAGGCCCGAGTTGACCAGAATTAGTTCGAGGCTTTGTGGAGAGTTCCGACGAATCTATGAAAACGACCTTGGTCCGACGTGAACTCGATCGAGCATGTATGGAATGTGCTGGAGAAGTCTGTTCGCATCCGATCCTACACAATGTTATGCGCAACTATCAGACGGCATGGGTCAGTATCTTTCCAAGAGTCTTCCGTCCATCTACGGAATCGATGCCACGCTGAATTGCTGGACTTCTCCGGGCACGATGCATGGCACCAATCCATGAATTACGACACTGCAGTATAAACAACAATAAAAAAAATGCATCTTATGTCAAAAGGATAAATCGGAACTGTTTTTTGCCGTAATGTCTATAATAGAAGAGGGCGTTGGTTGACGTGATTGAACCTCACCTATTCTGTCCACGATCCAAAACGATTTCTCGGGTGTCATCATTTTTCTAAGTGAATTTTGAACCTTGAACTAAAATAAATACATGTATGGAAACTTCTTTTGTAGTGTACTAAGCTTTTATGATGGTTGGCGCATAGCAATTTTCATAGGGGGAAAGAATTGTATATAATCATCAGACAAATCATGAGGTTAAAAAAAGAATTTTATTTTTTTCTTTTCATCCATATTTACGTTCTGTCTTGTTGGTTGTTTTGTAACTCTAAATAGTTTCGCGACGTCTCTCCGTTGGAGTGAATTCTACTGAAAGTAACCGAGATAAACAGTACAAAGAAAAAAGAGGAGCCAGCATCCGCTCAGACGTTCGATCGCGAATTCTCTACACCCGTTGAAAAAAAGTTGCCGCCCGTTGACGTCAATGGGCGAGGAAGAGGAGAAGCGATGGCCATGACAAGGAATCTCAGAAACTCACTTGAAAAGGAGTTTGTTTACATTTTAAACAGCTTTAATAAATATACGTGATGACCTTTATATTTGTTTGTTTGTTTGTTTGTTCAAATGCTTTACTACCGAATTTATATCTTTATTATAAATTTAAAAAAAAAAGACGTTGATTGTGTAAACCTCTTCATAGAATGGCAAATTATCATGAATGAATGTGAAAACGGAATCGACGTGACGATGTGATCGACTCAAAGGATGGGAAAGTTGAATGAAGTGATGACAGTTTTTTCTAACGAAGGAAATTTCTTTTATACATAAGAACTATTAAAAGAGCTTTAGCTATAAATTTACCGAAGACACTCATAAGTGCACTCCGGAGCGATATGAACTGGTGTGACATATCACGACACGGCTGCAGACATCATTTTCATAAAAAAAAAGAAAGAACGAGAAAAAATATTTGAAATCTAATGCAAATCTGTGTATTTAATTTGGGGTCAGGAAGGGAAATCTTTGCAGGTGGAAATTCCCTATCTCCCTAAAAGGAAAGTTAAAGTAAACTATATTGAGAGTTGATCCTTCTGTCTCAGTGGGATATTTTGTTCACTTTTGATCTGAGTTTAGTATAAAAAAAGATTTTTTCCCCGACGAAGCACGAAACACGAAGCATCCATTAATGATGTCACGTTATCATCTGAAGAGCATTTTACTTTTTTTTTAAACTGAGAACATGAGAATAGGCGGTAGAGAAGATAATTAACAAACTTGTTAAGAAATGCCGGCAAACCAGTGCGGTATAAAAATTACATTTAAAGAAGAATAGTAAACAGGGGAGATTAATTTTCTTTAAAAAAAACTAAGAGTTGGTTCTATCTTCTACGTTAGGAAAAGCTAATGGGACTCTTATTAATGGCAAATTAGTGAGACAGGCTTTTATTCAAAGTTATCTGGGACGGAGAGGGCGCGCTCTTGGATCTGGAACTCTAAAGGCCAAATGAGACGAACAAGAGCGTCTTGTTTTGAGGAGTATGCATTAAATACGATTGCATTGCTATCATATCTTTCTTTCTTTTTTAATAATAGGAGATTGTTGTTGTTTTTTTCTCGTTTAACTAATTAGCGAACATACGCATTATTTATCTTTTGGGGTCGTTGCATTATGCTAAAGTTATAAAGTAGTGCCCCGAAGACGGCTTCATGTAGATGAAGAAAGTATTAGTTCTCCATCATTAGCTAGAATTGTCCATTGTTTCTTTGGCTTTTCTCGCTCCTTTAGCTGTAAGTGATGTTTTACAGTGATACCCAATAAGTAAATAGACACCCTGCTCTGCTCTTCGGTCATTTATGTATTGCACAAAAACTATTTGCTACACGTATTTCTTAAAGATGCACATCAGAACTTTGTTGCCGCGCCTTTTGCTTTCTGCAGAGCTTTAACCCGGTTTGGCATGGAATCATTGAGTAGGGCGATCTTTGGCCTGTGAAATTTTGATCCACTCGGTACACAAACATTCGAAAAGTTCTGCACGGGAAGCAGCTTTTTGTGAATGTTTTCTCACAGCACGATCAAGCATACTCCAGACCTGTTCGGTGGGATTCGTATCGAGTGACTGACTGGCCCATGGTAGTTTCTGGATGCCATGTTGTGCCTGGCATGCCTGCGTTCTTCTTCTTCTTCTTTTTCTTTGGCAAGAATCCCGCTAGAAAATATTGGCAAAAGACCCTTCTCCATTGTGGCGATGCATTTTTCTGCATTAATGTTACCCACATATTCCACGAGCTCTGATCGCCCGGTTCTCCAAATGGCACCCTACATCTAAACGGAAAATTGACAGCTGGTTTCAGTCAGTTTATGCTGAACTCTTGGGTTTTCTTCAAACCCATATTCGACCACTACAAGAAAACTGAGCAACAGACGACTCATCTGAGAAGAGGACATGATACCAAAGACTCAAAAGGGCGTTCCACCATCTTAGTCGCTCTTTGAAATAGTGTGTGCGGTGAGAAGGGGGTTTCGCCTTGGAGCTTTCCCATGATAGTCTTGCTGGTACAGATATCTGACAGCCGTGTTACGGCTCACTTGCAGGTGTTTGCCACATCTGAAGTCTTGCAACGGGGATTTCTCTCAACCACTCGTTTTACAGCCCTCACTTGTCATGCTGTCGGTCCAGGCCGGCCTGCACGTGACTCTACAGTTTCCTTTTTGAGTGTTTTGAACTGTGTAATAAATCGCCCTATTGGCAGTGGACAGTGGAATCGGAAATGTGTGGGAGATGTTCCTTTGCCTAATACGCCCTCGTTGAAAATCGTTCAATTCTTTGGCACCAGGCGTTCGAGCCATGTTTCTTGAAGATGAGAATAAGTTACTGTAAACAATATTGTAAAATATAAGTGCATATTCACAGTTATTTCTATGAGATGCATGAATAAAAGTGAAATTCGGGGTGTCTATTTACTTATTGGGTATCGAGACCCACAAGGTGCTCGTTTTGTTTGTGAATTCAGAATTAATCTTAGATGATAGTGTATATCGTTTGCCTGAAAGGGAATTTTAAAAATGAAATCTTATACATTCGACCCTTCTCGTCGGCATCACCACCTCCTCCATCGCGTTTTGACATATCGCGGGGCGGCATAAGAAATTGAATGGCAAGTTTTGGGAGTTTTCTGAAAGCCGTAGACGACAAATAAAAAGTTTACTAGCCTACCTTTGTATGTGTGTGCTATACCGTTTTAATATGAATTATTATGTACCATAAATATATTTTACACAATTTTTTTAATATTAAATTCTGTAAAAAGTTAAAGTTGTGTCTGGTCTTTCTCATGCCATTTTAGTGAGACGACCCGGAGCGTAGTCGTTCGCCAAAGGGACCAAAGAATTTTACGCGGTTTTCCAGGTCTGCGCCCCTACAATGCGGAAGAGTCGACTATATACGTTCATAATAAATTTCATTAATTGAAAATAAAGATTATAATAATAAATACTTACTTTTTCTTATTTTTTTTTAACTCATTTAAAATAACTTAAATTAGATACAAGGGAAAGTCGCAGTTTTATTTCGAATAAGCGGTTGAGTAAACCAAAAAATGGTAACTAATTAAAAGGAAAAAGTTAATAAAAAATTGATTTTGGGTTATTTAATATATCATCGGGTTTGATTGTATCACATTTCGCTTTATCAGTAAAATTCAAAGTACGTGATACTGTTATATATATAGACACCAGTGAAGTCATAACAAAAGTCGGCTATATGTGCCAGAAGTGGTTTGTAGATTGGAGAAATCGGTTCTATGTTTTTTTGTGTGTGTGTCTGTTAAAAGAAAAGCTTTGTGTTTCTTCTAATGGAGTTTACTTCTTGTTACGAAGACCTATTCGTTCGAGAGGAAGATCGAATTTCGGCAGCGGAGATCCCCGTCAGTGTAAGCGCTCATTCAAATTGACATTTGACGTTTATGTTTGCTTTCAGGTGTCATTACTATCTGCTTTCGGGTGTATTGACTGATTAATTAATATTACTCTGGGTATATTTTATTTTGTTCTGTTATGTTTCTATGTGTTAAGTGGTGAGGGGTGGGAATTCCCAATTTGATTCGTCTCGCCTTTCACTTGTCACGAGTCTCCCGTTCAGTTTTTGTCCAAAAGTCCAGCATAATGGGGTTTTCCTATTATAAAACATTTGTCATAAATCACAAGATTTTTTAAAGGAGATGAAGTGCTAACTCTGTCCACTGTTCCCTTATGCAAGTGGGAAGGAAAGCTGAGAAACGCGTTAATTGAAATATGCTACAGTTGTTTATTAATTACGATATAATAAATTCGTTCATTTATATTATAAACTGATGCGTATACTGATGCGTTCAGGTTTATTTTGGTGAGGGAGGGGGGCCCCCCCCTCTTCCATATGGTTTGCTTTTTTTTTTCATCTCTTCCTTATTCGTCTGTTTTTGACCTAGGCGCACGCTTGTGACACCAGACTTAAAATAATTAATTTCCTATGTACAGATTAGTGGAAATATTTTTCTTAATACTGCAATGTTAGAGACAGTTGCAGTTCTAGTCCCAACCAACTGGAAAAATAAACGCTGTGGGTTATTTTAGATAGTGCTTTCACGCTTTCTGATAATGTTGTTGTCATTTAACAAATTCGGATTCGTGTCGTTTAGATTTGGAGAAATTGGTCCGTTTTTGGCTGATATCAAGGTTAAGGGGACTGCACGTTTCTGTCACTAGACGGCAAAAGATTTATCTTTAATTTAGGAGAAAAAAAATATGAAATTGTTTGAAATTCTTTTCTATTCTTCTGGAATTATTAAATCCCTTGCCATTGAAGAAGGGTTATCGTCAAATCACTTTTCAGTGGAATTTTAATGATAATGTTGATGAAAATAGAAGTTTTTATTTTATTTGAAATACGGGTGTTTATTAAAGGGAAAAAAATAAAGGGAATTGAGATTAAGTAAATGGATGGGAAATTGCTCGTTACACTCTCTGCACCGCAGTTGGACGTGAAATTTTTAATACTTTTAACCCTGATGATATTTAATAGAGAAGAGAGGTTTGGGTGTGGTTCCCCTCGCTTCCTCCCTCTCTCATTCGGTCACAATTTTTTTTTTTTTTTTTTTTTTTTTTACCTATCAGTTTACCTGTGACGCCTCTCGGCATTCCTCCTCCGTTGTTCCCCTTCTGACCTCTCGTCTGCTTAGGTGATACTCGCAAGGAAGAATGCAGTTAACGAGGGTTCTTAAATGCTGCAAAGGGTTTGATTCTCCTGTTAATGCGTACGTACTAAAAGAAAAATTAATCCATTCCATTGATGCTTCAGGTAATTGTATCGTTTTAAAAGACTTACCAACAACTTATAGGATTTTTTTTTAATATATATATATTTGACACTTCTTTGGGTTTTTTTCTTTAAATTTCCTTAGAAGGAAGTTAATTCGTCATTATTAAAAGGAAATGTTGACCAATGCTTAATTAAAGTAATTATAAAAAAAAGTCTTATTGTACTTCCTTCCATTTTTTTTTTCTTTTCGTTCTCCCTTCCTCGCCTCCGTCCGGTCGCTTCCACCTCCCCTCTCGCCTTATCTCAGAGACAAAATCGAAACTTTAGATTGTTTCATGTTAGCCGGCGTACGTGGTATATCTGTGGATTTACCCAAGGGCCATCAAAATATGCTCCCGGTTTTTTTTTTATTTTTCTGTAAGGTTAGTTTGTTTTTTTGTTTACGTGAAATATGCCATTTCACATACGCACAACAAAATTGAGTTCCTCAAACGAATATATCATGATCATGATGAATTTCTGAGAGCAAATATTTGGCCGTATTTATTTTGGAAATCTTGACCTTTAAATATTGCTCGTGACTTTACTTACTTACTGCGATGCGGAGGTTATAGAGGCTGTTATTGTATTGAGGTTTGGCGGGGAGGGATGATTCAAGGTCTTTTTAAAAAGATTTTTATATGTCTTTGAAGATTTAACGGTTTGAATATTATTTATGTAAATCCAAATAAAAATGGAGAGATGGGTGCTAATAAAAAAAAAATGATAGGTTTAACGATTCGTAATACGCCAACATCAATAAAAATTCCTCTTTCCCTCGGTGTTTCCTCGCAAGAAAGACCTCCCCCTCCCCTCCAGCTCTCCACAATATTTTGAACAACCCATAAAAATTTATATTTGTATTTTACTATTTTCATTATTAGGGAACTGATGGGAAGGGACAAATAAATAATTTTTTTCTGATATACGGCAACCCATTGTTTTGTCGTTTAAAAAATACGCAAAGGCGTTTATAGGCGTAAATATGAGAATCAGAAGTGATATCAGGCATTGATAATAACCAAAAAGTCATTAAAAACAATGCATCCTTCGATCCGGTAACCTTAATCTATGACGGACAGGCTTGTATACATATCGAGAATTTATTTTTTTTAATTACATAATTAGATAAGAACTGCATTTCACGTCCGTCCCCCCCTCCCAACCTATTCTCCCAATAATGGCTCAATAGATGTGTTATCTTATTGGTTTTCAAGGCAGCATTGTTGGCAGAGGAAACGGACAGAAAAGAAAATAAAGCTTGTAGTGGAAATAAGGCTTAACGTTGTAAACATTTTATTAATTGCAAATGGAATAGATTTTTTTTTCCGATCGATATATTTTGCAAAGCCTTATCCTTGAAACTTAGCTATAATTTTTGAAACTTTTGCCAACGAATTGGGTTTCTGCCATATGTTTTATTTCCACAAACGGATAATTAACTAAGTGCAACATGCGCAAATGGTCATGCAGGTATAGGGTTAGCTTAATGTTACACATTGCAAAGAACTGAAATGTAAAGAAGAGGGGAGGGGAAATAAGTGAAAGCAGTAGGAGAGGCTTTTTTTTCCCCTTTAATTTTTAACTTAATGAAAGGAACAGCTTAGTAGATTTCTGGGTCATTGATGCTTAAATTCCTTAAGACATTGAAACTGCTTGGCTGAGCACATTTCAGTTCTAGAGAATGAGGGAGAAGTGAACACTTTGGTTACTATGGTCAGCACTTTTAGAGAGGTATGTCATTACACCAGGCATAATAATTTATTGAATATATATTTTGATTATATTATTATTTAAAATAGATAAGGGAAGAGGGTAAAGTTGGCTTCCTGTGTCCAAGCTTTATTAGGAAAAGCGAAAAAAAAAAAAAATCAACAACACTTGTTATTATATCATTATTATTTATAATTTTTTATTTTTGCAAAATAACAGGTGAGGATTTTGAAGATGTTAGGAAATACAAACAGAAAGAAATATATATATATATATATATTTGTTGCATATTTGCTTGGTTTAAGTATTCTTTTTAAGATTGTTTTGACTTCATTTATGTGTTATATTTTGCAAGCTAATTTTGTGATGTGTAAAAAATTTTCTGGCTGTTAGAGAAAAACCTTGAAAGGAGATGACTCACTGCCTCCAGGTATGAAGAATTCTAGCCATTGTGAACTGACCATAACACTGATAATGAAAAAGCACTTCTCCCTTCTTATTTGTTAGGAAAACAGTTTTGAAACTGACAATTGTTTTAGCTGTTCCAGAAAAGTATAGCGCTCCAGCATTAATGTTTATGAATTAATATTATTGACACTTTGTAAATTAGCTCCTAAAGTAAATTGTAAATAAATATATTTGAAATTTATATAGAAATTGATTTAGAAAATTATGGGGTAGTACAGAACTAATAATGCTAGGAAATTTGCTTTAACAAGAATGATAAAAAAGAAAAAAAAAGAGGAACTTTAGGGATTTCAATGAAGAACTTTATTTTATTATAATATTTTAATTAATCATACTTCCTTAATTAATTAATAATTAATCATGAAAGACACAGAGATATTTTTTTATAATTTTTTTTTTATATACTCTTATTTTAACATGAGGCTATATAAAATTAGTTCTACGTTATTTTTATTATCTGTAAAGTGATTAATGGTTTGTGTTATCTATAAAATGAAATGCATTGTTTGGTTTGTGCTGTTCTCATTTATAAAATCCCTAGCGTTACGAAACATTTAGGTACGTTTTTGCGTTTTTGCTGTAGGGGGAAAAAATTTGTTCTTGTAAAGTTGCTTTATGACATCACATCCATTGCATTCCATGTTTTGACGGAGGGAGGGATGGGAGTGGGTGTAGATAAGTTCAGTCTTCTGCTGTGTTGTTCATTTCATTTCGTTTGAGCAGTCCGAACTGTGCATTTCTAATTATAGAATGAAGTGATGTGTTCCGTATGAAATTAGCTCACTCTTTGTATTTTCTCCTGGCAAATTCAGTTTTAAGAACTGAATTAAGTTTCCTTATAAGTAACTTGAGGAAGAAATAAAAAAAAAAAAGCTTAATCAGAAAAAACAAACCAAGTACTAAAGCTTTATAATGCTTTTTGTTTTATAGTTTAGTTCCCGAGAAGGCTCGTTTCCAACACGTTATTTATGTGCCAGCCATCTGCGAATGTGTTACTTTGAAGGCATCACTATGGATAACAAAAATTGAACTTTCTGCCCTAAGTTTTCAGTATTAAAACATAGTTTTAAGTGTTATAGATAGAGACAAATGCAGCGTTCAGAGGATATCCTTAACGGAAACATTCCCAGTGGAACTAAAATTCAGTGAAATCGCACACAGGTTATGTACAGCACTGAACAAGCAGAGAAACGTTTGAAAAACATCGAAGAGCAATCAAGTGAAGTACTTGCTTTATTAACTAACCCTTCACAGTGTGACAACTCTGAGTTAAAGGTAATCGGTGAAATTTTTGAGCTATCTATTAACTGTGAAGTGAGTGAAAGCGGGCAAGTGGAGTCTGAAGACACATCATCATCTGTTGCACGGCCACAATCTCTTAATTTCCTTCAAAATGAAGATGAAATAGGTGAAGAAATGACATGGTCTTCATTAGTGACAGACTCCAAGAAAGAGTGTCAAGTGTCTGATTCGGTTGAAGGTGACATTGACCCCGTTCATCATCAAGAAGGAAATGAAAAGCCTAGGACAGTTAACAACAATAATGTGGAGGTGTGTCTTCTTTTCATTTGGCAAGACCATTAATTGTTTTTTAAAAAATAAGAACTTTTAGTGTAAATAGAATATTTGTTTTTAAATTTAATTTTATGTTTTTCATGTACATAAATTAAAAGTAGTGTATATACGTGTACCTTTGTAAGATAATTTACATTAACAAAAGTACATCTCTCGAGTTATATGCTTGAAATGGTGGCATTTTCTTCTGTCAGTCTTTAGATAATAAATTTTAAAAGTATTATATTTGAATAGTTATAATAATTATTTTTGTAGTGTTTGAATTACTTTTTTAGGGTTTGTGTTTTGTTTTGTTGTCTTGCATGATGATAACATATGCTTTTACCTCCCCTGTTAAATATAGGAAAACAATTTTTTTCCTGATAGATAATTATCAGGATTGGGTTAATTTTTAAATCCATGCTTGATAATGTATATAAGAGTGAAATTTATTTATTTACAAATAACATACTAATTTTTTATAAGAGGAATTATTTTTCAGAGAAAAATTAATTCTATTTTACTTCTTTGTAATTTTTATGTAGGTGAGAGATCTAATTAATCAATCTTTCCATCGGGTGAGCAATTACCAAAGAAATAATTCCTCTTTATACCCACCTGTGCCTGATGATGATTCTGGTAAGGAATTAAACCAAATATGTAAAATGAATAAGAATAGAATAATAATGTACGTTTATTATTCTAATACTAATTTTCAGATGGGGAGGATGTTATGATCACTTATACTTTATTTATATGGATAATTACATGGTAGTTTTTGTTTCGTTTTATCACCATATCAGATCAAGGATTTTAGATTTTTTTAATGTAAATATCTTGTGAACTTTTCTTCCATACTGAATTCCTAAAGGTTAGGGATGGGGGAATAAAAATTATTTTTCATTAAATTACTTCGTATATTTATAAGTTAAATGATATTAAATATTTTTCAAATGATTGTAATTATAATGTTATTTAATTTTCACCTGATTTTTTTTTTTTTTTTTTTTTTTTAATTTTAATTCTATCACTCGTGTACCGGTAACATTTTAAAATTACGACCCAAAATAATTTATTTAAGTGATGCAAATTTTTTCCTTTCTTTTTTTAATTTAATGTCCGACTTTTTATTTCTTTTTTCTACCTATAACATAATACAATTTAATACTATTTAGATTTAGCGAAGTTTATTTAATCTGTAAATATCTATTCATTTATTTTAATATTCTTTTAGTTAATTATTTATTTTAATAATTAGCTACTGATAAACCGAGGTGCATAGCCTAGATAATGGAAAAATATTTGCATAATGAATTGGGGGAGGGGGCATTGCATTTGCAACCATTAAATACTGAACACGAATTTTAAAATAATTACTCCTTGTTTGCAGCGTGATATTTTTTTATCAGGCTATGTCAGGATGTATTTTATTCTGATGAAAATTGTAAGGTTAAACATTTCATGTACTCCAATACAATATCCACATCTGATTATTTTTAAAGTCAACATTTAGCACGTTATTCATGTATTAATTTTAAATAAGACAAATGTATTTTTAATCTTTACACCTTCTTATCTTTGCTAATTAAATAGTTGCCTATGACATTACAACATACAGGATGTATCAAAAAATATATTCACAACTTTGAGGGTGGGATCCTCACACCAAAACAAGTAACGTAGTCCATATAAACACGTAGAAAGTCCTCGTACTTGCAACGTTTCGCACTTATGACATTTATAAATTCCCAGCACTGTTCTGGTGTTATGACACTCGCTTCACACTTACAATGTAAAAAAATGTGATTTCCTTGACATTTTTCCTTAAAAAAAAAAATTATATTCAGACTTGCAACATTTCGACTTATGACACACTTTCTGGGAACCAATTATGATGTAAGTGCGAGGACTCTCTATATGTCCAAAAATCCTTAGATTTTGAGGTATTAATGAAAGTTTGCTTTCAGTGTAGTCTGAGGTACAATCAACGGAAGTTTGGAACCAACCAGATGGCACCGTGTTGTCATGGAAATTTGTTTACATTTGTCATGGATCAGTTCCATGGCCTGCACATTCTCCCAACCTCAATCCAAAGGGTTTTTTTTTTGTTTTTTTTGGTTTTTATCTTTGTGGCTACTTAAAACAATCGGTTTATGCAGACAACATTCCTAATCCAGAGACGCTTCATTAACGTGTCATGGAAGCCTATGAACCATCAGGCATCGTCTAGGAGTATTTGAATGGGTGCAAGAGTGCAGGCGTGTGTAGAAGCATAAGGAGGACATTTTGAAGAATTTCTGAGGTGAGGTATAACGTAAACTTATGTTAATACCTCAAAATCTAAGGTTTTTCGGACATATGTGTACATGGACTATGTTTCTTGTTTTGGTGTGAGGAGCCCGCTCTCAAAGTTTATAAATGTATTTTTGATATACCCTGTATATTAAATGTGCACTGACAAATTTGCTTGTGAAATTTTGCTTCTTCTTTAATTAGCTTTGGTTTAATGATCCACTTATATTACTGTGGTATAAAGAAATTTTTACATGATGTCTATACTGTTAATTTCTTTCAACAGTAAATACTTACTCATACATGCATGACTATAAGGTTTCTCATAAGAATTTTCATCATCCTCAAGAGTATCAGTTGGGACACTTGATAACAATGGGAAATTTGCATGATATAGAAATAAAAATTAATAATTTAGGTCAGCAGTAGAACAGTATGAGATTGTTTTTAAAATTATTAAACTCAACACTGCCAAGGAAATCCTACAGCATAAGAAGAGTGTGGTGACACCATGTGCCATTAAACAATGAATCCTCCTTACCATTATCAATGGCATTTTCATGATTCCTCTTTTAAGTACGAGGATTGTTCAATAGAAACACGTTTAGAGGCTGGGAAGCAATTTTTATTCAAAGAATTTAAAAGCATTAGTCCCATTGGTGCACTAGTCCCATTGCATTAGTCCCATTGGTGCAATTTTTAGTCAAAGAATTTAAAAGTATTAAAGCATTAGTCCCATTGGTGCACTAATCTGTAGATTCCCATCTGGTAAAATTCCTGTAGTTGTTGGTGGAACCATTGTATAACAGCAAACTCTATGGCAATGTCAGAGTTGAACCGCCATCTTTTTAGTGGTGGTTTTAGAGAGCTAAGACATGGCGCTTAAAGCAATTTCCAACTCTGTCACATTTTCATCCGATACTGCAACATGAGCATGTTCTGGACAGGTCAAATCTTTCGTGGATTCCTTTCCTTGTCGAAATTTCCTGCAACATTCAACCACTGCCATATGAGAATAACTATGGTCGCTGTATACAGCTTTCATTCTTGTAAAAATTTCCATTTACTGACTCCCTTCAGCAGCCAAAAATTGAATAACAGCACACACATTATCTTTGGACATGTTGTTTACCAACTTAATCACAACTTTTAGAAAGAAGTAAATGGCTAATATGTGTGAGACGCCTCACTAGTACTTAAACAGTGCATATGAACAACTGCTTTCCGTTGTTTAGGCGATATCTTCACAGTCGCACAGTCCAAACGTGTTTCTGTTGAATAATTTTTGTAGAAACATGAATGCTTACAAATATTATTTCATTCCTATGTGTACCAACACCACTATAATAGTTATTTGTAAGCATCTTGAGAGAAATAAAAAAATAGATTAAGGCAGCAAGGAGAGATTGCACATTGGAAAAAATCAGTACTTGTTTATTGCTGTGAGGAAGCTAAACTTTTCATTTACAGTATTTGTGAGGAATTTGGCCCTACAGATGATGATGATGTTATAAATGGCTGTAAATATTTTTGTGTGATCCATAAACAGAACTGAAAATATCCATGCAAATGACAATTTTCATCTTCTGATGTAGATGGAAGTTTTCCCTCTCCTAGTTTTAGACAAGAGTTAGTAACGTAAGTGACTTAAAATCATCATAATAAATATTATACCATTTTCAAAATTAGCATGCTTTTGCTTTGAAATTTTACCTAAAACTGACTATATGCGGGGCAGATTTTTTGTAAAATTTTAACAGCCATCATATACAAAAACTTCGACACATACAGAAAGTCCAACAACTTTTCTAGAATACAGTCAAACCCACTTATAAGAGCCCAGTCAGGGAATTGAAAAGTGGCTCTTATAAGCGGAAATCTCTTTTATTAAATAGTTAATTTAAATTCGAGCATCAGGTATGCATGTCTAACTGGAAAAATTATGATCGTTTTTTGGTTTAAATAAAGGAATAAAATACTAAAACTGCATTAACAATTTTTTTTTTTTTTTTTTTTTTATTAATAATGTTTTTGCATTAAATGTTGGACATAGAGAAATTAGATTATTATAGAAGCAAAAAATTCAAACTCTCAGATTAAAATAAATGTTCCAGTATTAAACTATTTACATGTACTGTATTTGCGATCCAAACAAATATGTGAAACAAGTTAACAGTTAAATCACCAATTGAGCTTTCGTAAACTTTTTTTTTCCTTTCTTCTGAACTACTGCAATCACATGGCATGGTGGTTCCTAATCTCTCTTCTTGGGCTTTTCAAATTAACAAATTATCAAAGTTACTGTAAAGTACATATTAGGTGAAAAATTTCTGGAATGTATATTTTATTAAATTCGGACTAAAGGAGGGTGGATTAAATGCACGAAAATACAGTACATGTAATAGAATTTAAAGGTTGGACAAATGTAATGCTACAGTCAGCACTGTTATAAGACCAAGGGTTTTATTTAAGTTTTATTTTTCAGAGTTTTTTTTTCCAGTACACTGTAGTTTATTAGAAGAAATAGAGTGCAATAAAAGAGTTGCCAGCAATTAAAATTAATTTGATTCAGTCTTTACCAACATAGTCTTTAAAACTTCTAGCTTTAAATTAATTTATATGTAGTGTATTTTATGTACAACCAACTTGATATGATGAAGTGATATGATTTTAATAATTTTCAGGTGACAGTGACTGTGAATTGTCCCCTGCTGAAGTTCAGGAACGTATTGAATACATTAGGACTGTAAGCAGGGTGCGTTAAACTCTTTTAAAATTTTAAAATTCATTTTAAAAATAAAATAAGTCTTTTGATATTTTTAATATTTTGGCGTATGATTCTTCTTTAAATTTTAGCTCTTTACTTATATTATCTGGGGGAATTTTTTGATATTTCATTAGACTGAATTATTTACAGGATTTTTTAAAATAATTTTCAATGATTCAGGATTCATATTAACATAATTTTGGGTTGAGGAAGGAGTCATTGACACTTTTATCAAACATTACAAATTTTTTTTTTTTTTTTAACCAAAATCAATAAGCAACTTAACCAATAATGTATTCTCAATTAACATGGATTTTAACAGAGAAGCCGGTTAAATCGATCTTCATTCAAACTCGACAGGGCGATCAGAGCATGCTGCATCCATACTTGAAGCGTGTAAACCACAATCGAGCTGTTCTTTCTGGCATAGCATTTTGCCCATACACGGAACAGATCTCCCTAGTGGATTTCCCATAATGGTTGAAAGCTAATAGCAGCGAGTGTAAAATGATTTCCAAATATCCTGAAAAGAAGAATATAAAAAATTTGTTTTTTAATATTACAGTTATAATATATGAATGGCTGAAGATACAAATAAACCAAGTCCATTTTCCATAAATTGTGGATAAACATCAATTGTCGAAAATGCTCATTTTTTTTCACCTTGACATTCAATTTAAGGGCTTGAAAAAGAAAAAAAAAATAAAATCATCCCTGAAATCCAAAAGCACTAGGCATACACTCACTCACAAAAGTCATGGCACTCCTTCCTAATAACGTGTTGGGCTCCCTCTGGCCCGGATAACGGCAGCGACCCATCATGGAAGAGAGTCTACCAGTCCCTGGAACACATCCACAGGCACTGCAAGCCACGCCGCCTCCACTGCACTCCATAACGATGCTGCATTTACCAGTTGTGTTGGTGATGACCTTACAGATTGTTCGATAACGTCCCACAAATGTTCAATGGCATTGCAGTCTGGGGAACGTAGAGGCCAAATCATTGTCGTGAAGTCGGTAGCATGTTCCTCCAGCCACTGCTGTGTCACAAGGGCCATGTGTGGAAGCGCATTATCTTGCTGGAAGATGCCATCGCCTGCTGTGTAAAAACAGTTCATGAAGGGGGTGCAAATGGTCCCCAAGCAGATCGATGTAGGAAGTAGCACGCAGAGTGGATGTCGGATGCACCAATAGACCCATTGCATGCCATGAGAAAACACCCCAGATCAGTATGGAGCTTCCACCTGCCTGAGTGGTCCCCACCTGATAAGCGGGGCCATGACTTCGTGTGGCCTGGCCAGACATGGACACCGGCCCGATACAGCCGAAACCATGACTCGTCGGACCAGGCAACCCTTTGCCAGTCCTCAGCGGTCAAATGTCGATGTTGGTTGGTCAAATGATTATGTGATATCAGGGAGTACTGTGCACCTGCATTCCGAGAATGGAAGCAGCATGATCTGTCTCATTACGGACAGGGAACCTGATTGGAGGAGTGTGCCATAACTTTGATGAGTGAGTGTATACATGAAGACACTTACTTTTGAATAACACATTTGCCAAAACATACTTTTTTGTGGTAATTTTCAAATTTAAAAGAAAACTGCAATGACTTATTCCTCAAACCAGTAGTAAATATTTATGAAAAAGTACTAAATAATTGTGAAGAAGAATAAAGCAACGTGAAAAGCTGTTAATTAATGACTTTGTTATTAAAAAAATGTCTCTGCATTCTTTGATTGAATCGTTCTTTTAATTATTAGTATATTCTTTAAAACTTATATTCACCTTGTCTTTTTTAATTCCCTAAAGACTACATCAGTAAAATATGACAAACAGAATCGTCCAAGTCGACTCTTTGACCATGTACTGGTGGTTGGCTTGCAGTGTACAGAAAAAACTGGTTTATTTGAACCATACATAAAGCTTTCTCATCCTACTTTGGTAAGTCAGAATTGCATTTCTTAAGGTTCCATTATTAATGAGAAACTTAATACAATCAGACCTCAGACATTCGCAGGGTTGGGTTCCAGAACCCATCACGAATGGGGAGGATTTGCTTATGTTTGGTAGTCACTAAAAATGGTAATGTATGCTTATTTCTATAGTTGAACCCTAAATATGACCCCAGCCGTGTTCCCAAACACTTTAATTTCATTTAAAAGTTAGCTTAATACATTACCCTTAAAAAACAACAGATAATGTTTGTTGTAAAAATAGAGTATAGTATCGCCTAATGTTTTTTATGGGATTTATTAATTGATTTATATTGTATGTCTTGAACTTCCCCCAAAAACATGGTAGAATCTTCATTAACGGAAGTTTTCTTACCAATTTTACATTTAAAAGCATGAAAACTTATAAATTACTATGAAAATTAAACATAAACACACCTGTAGGGTTTTTCGAGGATTTCACAGATGTGTGAAAAAATTGTGGATGCAAATAAGTTCAGTTTCAATGAAATTTTTGTGGATCTGTGAATTCACAAATCACGAAGCGCGAATGTCCAAGGTCTGACTGAAACGCCCATTTTTGTTTTGTTTTTAATTAAAAATTATTGCTGATGGATTTTCGTTAAACTTTTCCAAGGTTTTAATACATTTTTATTTTTTAATTATATAAACATTTCCTAAATAGACAAAACCAGATTTTGAGAAGTGGGTTCCTCATGTTAGCTTTCCAGATGCAGAGTTTTGGAAACCATCAGGATCTGGGTAACAAGAAAATTTAAATATGTAAATGTGAGACATTAGTTAACTTAAAATAAACAAAAGTTAAATGTTCTTTTGCGCAATTTATTTCAGGGAAACTTACATGTCCATTTTCACAGATGAAATGGGCAAGCGTACGTATGGTTATTGTCGACGGATAAAGGTAAAGAAACATTTCAACAAAATTAAATTGGCATAATATGCAATTTCAAATATTGTTGAAATGTTTCCTCATAAAATATTTTTCAGCCCGATGGTTGTTCTGTATGCCTTCCCATTGTCTACTGCATAATAAGTCCAGTTATGGACTTTAATTTTTTCCAAAAGGTAATCATTTCATTAATTCTTCTTATTTCTATATGTGCATTTTAGTAAAAAATGAAAATGAACCCTGGGTGGTAAAACCCTGAAAAAAAACAACTGACATTTCGGATAGAGGCTATCCTTTGTCAAGCAAAGAGGATCATAAAAAATTATCCTGAAAGTGACAATAGGAAGTATTAGACGGCGTCCTATATACAGACAACATGGAGGGGGGGAGTATTGGCTAGGGAGAACAGAAGCTAACCAATGGGAAGCCCAGAAATGAAATGTGCTGAGATAGGATAAGAGGACCAATGGGAGATAACAAAAGGGCAGTGAGAAAAATGCAATAGGATAACGTATTAGAATCAAAGTGACAGAAATTGTAAAAGAAAATAAGAATGGTACCATGCGGAGAATGGTACAGTCGAATCCGCACATAAGAGCTCCGGATAAAAGAGCTCTCCACTTATAACACAGCAAATTTTCAGTTCCCCAACGGTACTCCTATAAGCAAGTTCAACTACAATAAAAAAAATTGGAGTGAACAATAAAAATGTGTTCAAAAGAAGAAAAATATTGATAAAATATTAAAAACAAATATTGAAGAAAAAGAGAAAATATTGGTGAAAGCTGAACATCTATATATATAAAGAAGGATGTTTGTGGGTCTGTCTGTGGGTGGGTCTGTGGATCTGTGTGTACGTTTTTTATACAAATCTACAGTTTTATTCCGATCTTGATAAAATTTCGCATACATGACCTTTAAAGCATGAGGAAGGTCACTGTCTACCTCAGATTTCGGAAAAATAATAAATATCGATAAAAAATCGATATTCATGGTTATGGCAAGGCATATTAATGAGAAATATCTCATGACCAACAATGCAAGGCAAAGTTGGTACAACAATAGGTATCAACAATGGTATCAGCACGCAATTCACAAACACACTGCATGAACCAACAATATATATCTCATGACTAACAATGAAAGGAAAAGTTTGTGCAAGTGTAATTATCCCGGGCAACGCCGGGTACCTCTTCTAGTTAAGAAATAAAAAGACAAAAATGGAAGACCTGATTAGAGAGATAGGTGGAGGGAGGGGGGATGAATGTAGAAACTGAAAGACAAGGGCACAGAAAGAAACTTTAGAAAGACCTGTGACAAATTAGGGAATAGCTAGAATGAAAGGGGAATATGGGAAAGGTTAATGGTGTATTTATGTAACCTAACCTAACCAATTTTATAACCCTTTGCTAAGGTTAATGTCATTAGGGGTTAAGGAATTGAATTTTCAAATTAGAAAAGACTCGCATTGCTTCCTTTCTTTTTTGTTGTGGAAGTTGTTACGAAGAATATAAAGAGTAAGGTCCTGTGAAGAGTGGCCAGGGGAATTCAAGTGTTTAGCGACAGAGGTGTCAACATTGTTAAGGATGTCGAATTTGTGCTTGGCGAATCAGGTACGTATGGTATTACCAGCCTCTCCAAGATACTGTTTCTGACAAACTTTACAATGTAAGAGATAAATTAGGTTGTGAGAAGTGCAGGTCAGGTTCTGGTTAATCTTGGAGGGTGAAGGAGGAAGCATTGTTAGTAATGGAAGTGGCAGGGTTAAGGAAATGGACTTGCCGTTATAAATTTGGCGTTATGTAGAGTCCTGTTATAGAGAGGGAGCACTGTTACTATTAAAGGTTGGATGATAGAGAAGAACTAGCATATGTGTTGCCATGGCTGAAGAAGGTTTGGGATTGTTATTAGCACGGGAATTATGATGTTTATAGATAGAAGCTCGTATGACAGATTTGGGATAACATCTTTCTTTAAGGGAGTGGGTAAGAGCGTTAGCATGGAAGTCCTTGTTAGATTGATTAGTGCAGCTTTTAGAGGGATGTTATCCTTGCTGTGGCATGGATGTCAGCTGTCATAGTGTAGGTACTGGTGCTGATTGGTGGGCTTCTTATAGAAATTTATGGACAATTTGTTGTTGGCGAGAGAGATAGCATCCAAAAAAGAAACCTTGTTGGTAGAATAGTTGAGAAAACTTGGAAGGGTGGATGGAGTTAGAATGAGAGATAAAACTAAGGAGTGGCTCTTCATCATGTGGCCAGATAAGGAAACAAAGTCAATTTACCACAGCCAAACCAATGGCTTTAAGGTAGGCGTGGAAAGTAATTTGGCTTCCATCGCCCCCATAAAGACATAAGCATGGCTTTTTTTTTCAGGGTTTTACTACTCTATATTCATTTT
Source organism: Rhysida immarginata (assembly GCA_023313115.1). Taxonomy (NCBI): domain Eukaryota; kingdom Metazoa; phylum Arthropoda; class Chilopoda; order Scolopendromorpha; family Scolopendridae; genus Rhysida; species Rhysida immarginata. Next base: position 729,735 of record JAHWFO010006205.1, read on the forward strand.
TATTTTTTATTTTATTCCAGGATTCTCGTGTTTCGTCCTTCTTTTCTTCTACATCCGTCAATTGCATTTCAATAAAGTAATACTTCGTTAATGATTACATACCAAAATATATAAAAGCAATCAAGGTGTACTTTTCAAAGTTTCATTGCAAATTGAGAGAATTGCTTATTTTTGAATGATTAAGAATCCAAAAGTCATGTTAAATTTTCTGTTTTAACCTCTCTGTTCCTTTCAACTGTATGTTATTATAAACATATAGCCATATTTTTCGGTGAAAACAGTTGCCTTAGTGAAAGAACAATAAATTTGAGTGTTCACGATTTATATCTGCATACCTGTAGCAAACTGTGAGATTTCAGAAAAAGTTTCAAAAGTCATACATACTAGAAGTCTACCTTAAGGAGTTGCTAGTAAAATTAATCATAATTAATACTGAAGTCTATGAATGGTAAAGTTGAGACTAGCATTGGCAAAATTGGTATATATTGGATTTGTACATCTGATTTTCTTTGGTACGTTTGGTACATCAAGACAGCATGCCTCCTTTTTTTTTTCTGAATGGCTCCCACCATGGAGACCTATCTCAACATGCTGGCGGCAAACTTCTATTGGAAATTCATCCACTGGTATGACAAATGTCTCAATCGAAAAGTAACTTTGATTGTACTTGAATCCTGGTAATAAAATCATTCTGTTGTTCACACTTGTCTTTATTTTATGCCCCATCGGAAGTTGAAAAAAAACGGCCCTCGTAAAATACAGCAGAGCATTAAATATCCAAACCTCTCGGGACGAGGGCCAATTTAGATAATCAATATTTTGGATAATAGATTGCAAATTGAAAACATTACTTGTCAGTACAAAACAAAGGTTTTAATTACAAAACCATTTCTAAAACACTGTTAAATAATTATAGCAACCTTTCTACTGTAATATATTACTAAAACTTAAAGTCATTGAATCAGGTGGTTTAGTTTATTTGTCGATGGAATCCAAGCTACAGCATTTGGTTTATCATTATTATTTACCATAATAATTTATAATATACAATTTTTTTGTGTTCAAAAACATCCAATACATTACTGTATAGTATGGTAATTAGTATTTGTTTTTAATCAAGTTTGGGTAATTAATGCTCTACTGTAATGAGTCTATTCAGGAATTATTAAAGTTTTAATTTCTTTTGGCCTAAGAAATATGAATAAATAAATACATAAATAAATAAATGAATAAAGTTCTCATTGATTTTCATTGCTTTGTTTGATATTATTTCAGCTCTTGGAAGAATTAGAAAAGATGTATGGCTACTGTGATTCTGATATGTTGACATTCCTCAAATATCTTCATCAGAAACCACTGCCAAAAAGTGGACATGAAATCACTGTTCATAATCGTTTCTTAGTGAGTTTATATTGATATAACTAATTAAAAAAAATAAAAGAGAGAGAGGGACTGTATTCATTGATTTGCAGATTATTACTTATAACAATGCATTTTTTTTTTTCTGTTCTTAGAATAGCGATGAAGTCATTAAGCGGTCAGAAAATCCTGCTGTTGATAGCGTAAGTATTTAATTGAAATGCTTCAGAAACGAATCTATGCCATTTTATAGTAGTGAGCTTTAGTTGTGTAGTATTGGAAAGTAATATGAAACAGTTTCTTGTTTATTCAGTAGGAAGTGATTCATTGCATATTATATTATAGTACAGATTCAAGATGTAATTTTTTTTTTAAGTGTGTTTTAGCCATTATTTTTAGATAAACATTTTTGATAACATAAATTTGCAAATCTTGCATAAATTTTATTATTTATAATTATGTAGAATTTATTATATATAAATGAAAAAATTATTTAATGTTTTATTTTTCTTTTAGTATGGCCTGGACACTTTGCTTTCTGAATTAGATGTCCTAAACCTTGTCAAAGTTTTTGCATCTCTTCTGTTGGAACGCAAAGTTCTTCTTCATTCCTCTAGTGTAAGGTATGTATGTTCATGGGTGGAATGGTTTATTAATTAATTTCTCAAAATACAAAAGTTATTGAATCATGAAAGTTATTAAATATGGAAAATGTCTGGTGGTTTGATGTGTCTATTTGTGTAAATAAAAAATCCTCCAAGAATCGTCTCCAGTTATTAAATTAACTCCAGATGGATAAACAATTTTCATTTGCCCTACTTGGACTAGTAGAACATAATTTTTCTGGGAAATAATGCATTAAAAGTGGAGTTAATGCTCCAAACCTAAGGTAAAGATATCACTGGATATTCCACTTGAGATCACAATGTAATAAAGATTCCTTGCAATAATTAGTAAAGATTATCCTGAGTACTTTAAGGAATTAATCTGAAAGTTAAACTGAAGCTAAAGTTATTCTTCAGTATTTCATGACTACATAAAATTATTTTTCAGTATTTCTCAGCTTTCAATCTTCAAAGCATAATTTTTCTAACGTGTTGATTCGACAGAAACAATTATTCCAATTTTTTAAATAGAACTGATGTTCCGTCTTCTTTTCCAAATTTTTTCCGTTAATTTTTTTTCGTTTTGTTTAATTACAAGTGTCCAAATATTAATGGTTTGATTTGACCATTTGCTGATTTTAGAAATCGATTAATATACCGTCGAGTGAGAAGCATTAATGAGGTGATAGTTTCCTAAAATTATGATTTCTTCCCTTTGTTAACTTTAAATTCCACCTGCCATACCATCAGATACATCATCACATAACAAATTGATTATTATTGATGAAAAATTGATGATACATCATCACAAAATTTGATTATTGTATTTTATGAATGTTTTATTATAAAATTTTAGTTAAATGGTAAGAATCAAATTTTCAGGAATAAAAAAAAAACAGATATGCAGTGGTGCCTCGTATTTCGAATTTAATTTGTTCCAGGAAGCTGTTAGACTCTTGACTTGTTGAAGTCTGAATCAATTTTTCCTATAGGACATAATGGAAACTGAATTAAATCTGTTCCTAGACTCTTCTAACAAGACCCATTTTGATAAATATCATATCCACATAATTATGTTAAAATAACAGAATTTAGTGTCAAAAAAGGAAGTTAAAGCAATAAATAAAATATGCACATAATAAATAACACAAGAAAATTGCATTTTTCTATACAGCATTAGTCAGGGTGATCTTAATCTTGGTTAATCATTAGGGTTAATATAGTGTACACAGTAAAATTAAAGGTTGCCTCCACTGCATTTTTTAGCAGAACAAAGTAAAGATTGAGGACAGTCATCGATGTATATATATACTAACTGGATGTCTCACCTTGTGGTAGAGGAGTGAAGCCATGAATAATTGCTTACTTTTCCTGAGCAAGAGGGCAAAACATTGCTCAGATTTCTGCAGTTGAGCGTGAATTTACTGTAAATTTTAAGTTAACTCAAAATTCTAAAGAGCTATAAATGCTGCAATGTTTGTAAAGAGTTATAAATGCTTATAAAATTTATAATTAGTTATTACAAGATAATTAATTTTAAGATTATATTATTCATTAATGTAGATTTCTTTATAAAGACAATAACAAAAAAGGTTTATTTCATTTGTTTCCTACACATGATTTAAAAGAACATCAAAGTTTTTCCATCTTATTTTATTATACATGATTAAAAAGGATTAATTTGGTAAATTTTTGGCGAATGCTTGTTCTATTTCCATTTGCCTGTGTGGAATATTTTTCCCATAAGTAAATAATCTTGTGAAAGTAAGTAAAGAATGATCTGTTTGAACCCAGGCTGTGGAATTTTCTTTCCTATTTTCATCAATTAAATAATCTTGTTTTAAAAAATAATTTTGCAATAATAGAAACATCTTGAATCTCATGCAAATCTTTAGAAAGAAAGTCATTAACATTTGCATGCTTTCTTTTAAACAATTCACGAACTTCATCCCTACATAGAACACATGTTTCTTCTACTCATGAGTGCACCATTTTACTTTTTACAGTTTTTACAAATTGGTTTCATATAATTTTAAATGAATTTCTTACATTTTTAAATAGATTTAATACAATTTTAAATGAATTTAATACGCTTTCAAATGAATTTAATACTCTTTCATTTATACTGAACTAAAATACGCATTATATTTATTTAAATCGTATTAATGTAACTTCATTTAAAAATATATTAAATCTATTTGAAAGAGTATTAAATTCATTTGAAAGCGTAATAAATTCAATTAAAATCTTATTAAATCTATTTAAAAATGTATGAAATTCATTTAAAATTGTATTAAACCAATTTGTAAAAATGCAAAACTATAAAATTTTTTGATAAAATGGACGAAAATAACGTGAGTACAAGTGCCAATTTACATCTCCAACGTGCCTGCTGCCCTCTTGACCACAAAAGGTGGTCGATTATTTACTGCTTCACTTCTGGACTCTTGTGCAATAGGAGTGAGGCATCCAGTTAGTATATATATACATCGATGAGTACAGTATAGAGGAAATGAATTTCCCCATAACTTGGTAAAAAGTAAATATCTAACAGATTAAATTGAAATCTGGTTTAACTAAATCAGAAAAATTACTAAACCTTTGCCATATTTAGAAATAGTAAAGAATATAGTCACATAAATTGGCCCCATTGAAAACTTTGTTTATATTAAATGACAGAATTTCTTTGTTTGGAATAAAAAATTAAGTAATTCACATTGAATTAATCAAAGATAAGCTTGCATTCCTTTTGGCTAGTAAAGATATAAAATTGCATTAATGAGTAAAAACAATCGTTTTTCTGTACAATTCATTGTTTTTGAGTTTTCATATGATGTGTGTGTTTTTTTTTTTGTTTTTTTTCCCTCCCTCCAGCCGGCTGTCCCAGTGTGTTCAAGGTCTGCACAATCTCCTTTACCCATTTACATGGGATCACACATTCGTTCCTGTTCTTCCAGGCTGTGCAATTGAAGTACTTTGCTCCCCGATGCCTTTTCTCATTGGAATTTTAAATGATGACATTCCTAAGCTTAAGGACATTGCTATTGAAGGGGTTTGTAAAATAAGAAAGCTTAAGGACATTGTTATCCTATATTCAAATTTAGCAGACTGTTTCACCTTTAACAATTTTCTTTTTTCTACTCAGGTTCTTATGGTTGATCTCGATAAAAAACGAATACAGCATGAGCATGGAGATGAATTGAAAGTCATTCCAAAGAAACTACAGAAATCTCTGATTGAAGCTCTGAAATCAACAAAATCAATGGATCGTAAGTCTTACTGCAGAACTTTTCCTTTGACTTCCACTCTTATGGAATTATGAAATGGTGGGACAATTTCTCCAGTTTTATCATGAGTTTTCATCACCTATCGTTACTTTTGCAAATAGCTACCTGCCTTCTCGTTTGGGCTAATTTTTTATTTTTTTTTATTTTTGATACAGCAAGACTGTCTCCTAAAGACTACAGCCCCTTTTCAAAAGTTTAGCAACATAGGCAGCAATGAGTTGTTCCATAAAAAATGCTTTACATATAAAAATATCAGTTTTGAGTTGTGGCAATTTTTTCCCAATATAAATGGACATTCATCTTTAAGCCTATGCAAAAACATTGTGTAACGAATTACAAATAAAACTTTGGATTTAAAAGAAAAACAGTTTGTTTCAAAAGTTCATTAACACTTAATTTGCATTTCCAAAGTTTCGCAACATCCCCATGCAGACATGGAACATACCATTTCTGATAAGGCATTTGCATCCATAATTTTAAAATTGGGAAAGCAACACAGCTGACAATTGCAGAAAAGGAAAAAATACTGCAATTAAACACTGAAGGGAAAAGTTCAAGTGAGATTGCTCAAATTACTAATAGATCTAAATCTGCCATTTCAAGGTGCTTAAAAAGAATAAGAGAAAATGGGAATGCAATTTGTGCGGCATGCATAGAAGTGGACGTCTCAAGTGTTCAACTGCGAGAGAAAAAGGATGTTGAAATACATTGTTACGGAAGATCAGTTTGCTACAACACGAATATTCAAAGAAAAGTGATCACAACACATTAAAAAAAAAACGTCTTCAGGACAATAACATGGAGGTGGATAGGGGAACTCTGTTATAATGCACGAGTGCCTATAACAAAGCCAATGATTTCCAAAAAGCAAAGTCAAGCAAGGTTGCAGTAGGCAAAAGCACATTTGCACTGGAGTGATTAATCACTTTTTACATGAAAATATGGCTGTGGAAGTTGCAGAGTGTACCGAGAGAGAAACAAGGCATTCCATCCATACTGCATTAAACCTTCTGTAAAGTTTCCTTGTAAACAAATGGGGAAACCTACAGAGAAATCCTGAAATATTTTCTCATTTCTAGTGCTGAACATATATTTGGAGATGCTGACTTTGTGTTTCAACAGGATAATGCATCTTGTCATACAGCAAAACCAACAAGCTGCTGGATGACTTGACAAGAACATCTTAAGCTGCTGACTTAAATCCTATAGAAAATGTATGGAATTTAATGAAACTGAGATTGCAACGATGTGAGGTTACAAGTTCGGACAAATTAAAAAGTGAAATCAGCATGAAATATGGCATGAAATATCAACCGAAGAATGTGATAAGCTGGCTCCTTCAATGTCTCGCATTGTATGAGCTGTGATTAGGGCCAGAGGTCATCCAACTTGGTATTAAGATCACACAGAAGTACATGTTATTATACAGTCTTACATTTATGTTGATATCATTTTACTATTCATTGTATCAAATGATATTGTAATGTATTGCCAAACTTTTGAAACACAAAATGAGCTTTACTAAACTTTCAAAACAAGATGTATTTTTTTGTTGTAGGTTATTGTTGAAAAATTTATTAAACAAACCAATTTTTTTGCGTAACTTTAAAGACAGTTATCTATTTAAGCTGGAAAACTTGCTGTCACAGTTCAACTTGTATATTGTTACATATAACAGATGTAATACAGTAATGCATTTTGCCACAGTATGCAGTGTTATGAAACTTTTGAAAAGGGGCTGTACTCCACTTCAAACTGAGTTTATACTAAAATGATTGTATGAAAACGAGATTGGACCTTGGACAACAAATGACGAGGCAGAGGATGCAAAGGGAAATGAAAAGAAAAGGAGAAAATTTAGAAAGTGTAAATTTGTCAAATTTCTGCAGTAACTGTCACGTTCCCTTTGAAGTGGATAGCCTCTTGGCTGCCGATTTGTGGTAGCTCCATCTTCATTTTGTAAATTATCACGCTTGAAACTCCAGTCTTCAGTTCACATCTATGAATAATCTTATTAATGTTCATGTATGGACGAGCTAATCAAAGAGTACTGTAAACATACACTACATGATCAAAGGAGTTGGGACCCCTGTTGCTCTACCGTAAAGCCGCAAAAAGCTTCACTCAGTAGTGTGTAGGACCACCCCGAGCTGCTATCACTGCCTCCACCCTACATGGCATACTGTCCACAAGTTTACAGTATGTGTCCACAGGTATTGACCTCCATTCCTCGAGGAGTGTAGTGGTCAGTTCCTGGACAGATGTAGGGCGAACCATCCTGGATCTCACACGTCGTTCCAATTCGTCCCAAAGATGTTCGTTGGGGTTGAGATCAGGACTCTGGGCGGGCCAATACAGTTCTTCAACCCACCTCGCGTCAAACCAGTCGGATATGGATCTTGCTTTGTGGCAAGGTGCATTGTCGTGCTGGAAGAGGAACGGCCCGTCACCGAAGTGTTCCCACAGCGCTGGAAGTGCCCCGTTATCCAGAATGGTCCTGTAGCCATCAGCATTGAGGTTTCCGTCCACCTTGATGAGCGGGCCCAGTCCAGTCCAGGAGAAACGCCCCCAGACCAACACTCCACCACCACCAAACTTCACTGTTGGAACAACACATTCCGGCAGGAAGCGCTCTCCGGGCATTCGCCAGACCCAGACTCTGCCATCTGATTTCCACAACGTAAACCATGATTCATCACTCCAATCCACACTTCTCCATTGGTCTAGTGTCCAGTTCCGACGTTCTTTGTACCACTCCAGGCGACGTTTAGCATTGGCCGGAGTGATTCTTCTGTCGTGGCATATTGATGATATGTCATTTGTTCTACAATTCAACTGTGCTTGAAATGGATCATTCCATTAAAAATAATTATTTAAATGAGTGTTTTTCATGAAATGATCCATTTCCAGCTGTTCACAGGGGTGTTCCAACTCCTTTGATCATGTAGTGTATAGCGTGCTGGAACTGGAAAGAGATTTCGCCTGGCCATATTTCTTAAAATGATGTTGAGATTTTAAGTCTGTTGTGTCGTGTTTACCATGAATTAGCAGTCTTAAGTGCACTTGGATAATTACCTCTGTATGCACTTGACAGTATTTTTTATAATTATTTAAATAACTATTTCCTTAATTAAAATGAGGATACTCCTTTAAAACATAACAGAGATAAATAAACAAAGTTTAATTTTATTTACATGAGAGGCATAATAACACATTTCATAACATATTTCAAGTGGGGTGTAAATTTCTCATAACTCTTTTTGTAGTATAGAGTTAAGGTATGGTGCTGCTGTGGCTCAGTGGTAGAAGTGACGAGATAGGTGCCTGGTTCAATCCCAGGTCACTGAATATCTCCTTTCATTTCTCTTTAAATACTTTGACTTAAATTTTAAGCTGTGGAAAATTGACATTAAATTTTGCAAAGAACTCTACTTTCATCTGGTTTTTATTCCATTTTACCATCTAGAAAATTCCAGGAGCTTAACGATATCGGAAGCGTTTTTGCGAGTTTTTGTAGAGACTGTCGGCTCTTACAGCAATTACATTGTCACCCAGCAAGATGGGAAAAAAGTATTTGAAGTAAGTTAAAAAGCTTGTTATTGTTGAAAATGTAGGTTTACTAGATCTTGAAAGAGTTTTAAAAATTTTGATTTACTTTTATCTTATTGTTAGCTAGTGTAGTGGCTGGGTGCAAATTCTCAATGTCTTGATCACCAAGTCATGGATTCGAATAATGCTTTCATTCATGGATGTTTATATTTGTCATTTACTAACCTGTCAAGGAAGTGATGATTCCTTGTAGTAAGTTAGCTGAGAATCCTACACGATGATTCTTAAGGCCATCGTCTCTAAGCTGCCAAAGATCCTCGATGGATCTAGATGGCATTGTGAATTGTGGATCTTACCACTATTTGTTTAGTCAACATGCCATTTTCTCATAAATAAATTCATTTGATATCTCTAACTTAATTAGTTTCGTAAACATTTACTCTTCTTTAATCCTTTTCAGTTGTTCTATATACAGAGCTATTTTAAATTGGTTACCTAAAAGAAATTTTTAAATTAATTTATTTATTTCATTAATAATTTCGAAAATAGTAGTCACAAATCTTAACAATAATAATTACGAGTATCCTGTAACCATCATAAAAGAGAAATATGATAGAGAGCAATTTTGGATGCCAGCGCTGAGGCGAAATAGCCAGCTGTGATTTGGAGATGAAGCTGCACTGTTTACAATTCAAAGCCTGTGCCGTTTAGCATTTGAAGTAATATAATTCTCCGTAACAGGAACTGCAAGGAGTGGCGTTAGGAGCTAGTGAGGGCTTTGCGTGCTGTATCTTATTTCTTGTTTATGGTAACCACTAGACTTTAGTGTGAAGTTTCTTTGAGCACCAAGAAATGGCATTAATTTCATACCATATTATTACATTAATGTATCATTTCGTACCATATTATGGCATAACACCGGAAGCAAGTGCCACTCAAATTTAGGGCATCATAATAAATTTTCTTAACTGTTTCTATATGGAAAAACGAGCAATCACACGAACAGGAACTGTAATGTGAACATGGGGAAGAGAAATAATGAATAAGCAATTTCATTGAAACACTTTTAATACATTGCAATTTCGTACAAAACATGTAATGTCCATCAGACTACAAAGTGTGGTCAAAATACCAGTGTCCAGGACAGTCTGAAAGTGTTGGATTGCACCCTGCACAAAGCATCTCTGGGCATGCCAGATATCTCTCTTGAATCCATATCGGCATATGTGCGAATGTTTCCCCTGATAAACCCAGTCTTTCAGGTAGCTCCGCAACCAGAAAGCGTGCAAATTTTGCGGCCCATAATCTGGACATTATTCCCACCAAGTTTAGTGCCCATACCATAGATAATTTCCTGCCTAGGATGGATTAAGTAGGAAATGTTTAATTATTAAAGAATCTTATGTTCTGATATTGTAGATTTGCCCCTTTTTAAGTACCAAGGAATTTTTAACATCTTTTGTTTAACATTTTCCATTCCAAAAAGAAATTTTTGTTATTGTTTTCTTCAAGACTTTCCTGATTGCATCCCTAGTTATTATTCATTATAGTGTATGGTAACAGTTTAAGGCCCGAATTCACAAAAGCATCGTTAGCGAATTAACGACAACATTTCTTCGTTATGGCATCTATCGACGTTTATTGCTATTCACAAAATCTGTTCACAAACGAAAATGTCATCAATTAGTGCCGTTAGCTAATGAAAACTCAGCTGCCATTATAGCATTGTCATAATGAATAGAATTAATAAGTGTGATTACTTGGGTAGTTTTCTGATGCATCTGCAAGACATCACTGACTCTGTTATCAACCAATGAGTCAGAGGTTTTCAGCACTCACAAGGAAAAAGATGAAATGTTAACTGTAGTTTTAAAAATTTATTTTCAACCGCGATTTCTTTTTTCTTCTTTTACGAGTTACCGTTTCTTAAGTATTTTTATCTATTAGTTAAGTTATTACGGTATCAATAGCCACAGTGATTTCGTCATTATTAGTCTGTTATCATTTATGGTCATTGCTAGATAAAAAATATATTTCCATGTTTATTTTACTTTTTATTATTCGTTGGGGGACATGTTTTCTTTTATTGTGAAAATTTTATTGTTGTACTTGAAATCATTCATAGCTTGGATGAGGCATCTGCCTCTGCCTAGCCAAAGAACTGTTTTCACTTCTTCACAGATATAAAATGACTTATACATTCACACTACCTTTGTTATTTTAAAATACGAGTAAAAATACTGTTTTAAACTTAAACAATATGCAGTTGAACCTTGATAAATGGATAGCCATGGGACCGGAAGAAAACATCCAATTATCCAGAGTAGGGATTTTCATTTAGAAAACTTACACTACTCAACATTAATTGATTTAAACAGTGTCTAATGTTAAAATTATCAGTTATCACAAAACAACAGAATATTCCACTTCTACAGTAGCATTTGTTGAGCAATTTATTTTTTCAACCTCTGATTCCACAAGTCTCCTGTCATCCATGCTGTTCGATTTGCCTCAGAGTAAATTAAGCAAACTAAATGCTATTTTTTTAGAAAAATTTTTTATGTTGCTGTGAAAGCTGGGTGTCTTCACATAAGGATGCTGTGTATACTAAATTCCGAATGACCCCTTTCGGAGTTTATATATTGGCTATTATAAGCAGAGTATACATCTTACACAGAATGTGTCTGTCAATCGTCAGAAACAGTAGAGAGAATATATCTGCCAATGACACAGTGCGTTTTAAGTTATTTTATCCAGTTAACAAGTGTTTACACAAATTTTAGCATAGAAATTTATCCACTTCAGCAGACTTAAAATGCATTGAAATCAACTACAGAAAAACGGAACTGTACAATCGACTCAATATCCATTTAGCGACACATTTTAAAACTCTCATCACTTGTAAATACTGAAACAATAAAATGCTATGAAGTTGGTTGATAGCAATAGCAAGCGCTGTTATTTCACACACCCACCACGTTGCCTGATTTTAGCTTGCTTTTTTTTTTTTTTTTTTTTTTTTTTTTTTTTTTTAGGAGAGAAAAAAAAAAAAAAAAAAAAATATTTTGTGTTTTCTT